>CABEGB010000763.1:0-179691 GCA_901521435.1 Crematogaster levior
TATCCGTAGCGGCGAATATGTGTCAAAATGCAGATCTATTGCCTTCTCGCATTCGCGACATTTCCGACATCGATGACTTCCGGACTTCATTTCGTGTGACTTATTATTAAATTAAGTATATTATTTTTAATTTTAATTAAATTACTTATATTAACATGCGTTTTCCATCCGCATACTTATACGTAAAATTCTACACTTGATAAAAATCCAAATTAGAGGTCGAAACGTTGTGATTTGTGAATAAAATTGGCCAGACGGGTCGAATAAATTGAAATTTGTTTAATTTTAATACTGAATCTTTATAAATTTTTTAAAATAAATTTTTATGAAGTTAATATCATAATCTCGTAATCAGTAGAATTTCTCTTTCAATATTACATCTAAATGTATCTAAATGTATCTAAAAAATATATTTTTATGTATATATATATAAGTTATATATTTTTAAAATATATTTTATAAGTAAATTTAATATATTTTAACCTTTTGTAATAAATTTTTTAGCGACTTTTTAGAAGATACGTCTATATAGATACAAAAACGAATTGATATGAATAAGGTTCTTTAATCCGCTATTGATAGGAAAATCCACAAATAATTATTGCAATAAATATATATCCAACCCTTATAAAAATTTTTCACCGTTTTTGGCCCGTTTTTGACCGGCGAAAACGGTCAGTTTGAGTGGTAAAAACGTACATTTGATTCAATGAGTATGATCCGTTTTTAGGGCGCAAAGGGGCAATTTTCCGTAAAAATAAGTGGTTAAAACGGATTGCGTACGAGTATATCCGAGTGGTAATAACGTATTCTTATGAGTATTTTTGAGTGGTAAATACGTGCTGTGTGTAAATTTGAGATGTAAAAACGTACATTTAGCTACGAGCAAAAAATACTCGTTTAGCACTCATAAATACTCACATAGCACATTTTGGCTGCGTTTCGATATTCACTGCAAGTACTGAAAATCTATAGTGTATGTGACGTAAACTATAGATTTTCAATATTTACAATGAATATTGGAACGTAGCTTTTGAAATAAAATAATCAAATAATCGATCATTATAATTGTTCATTTATTTATAGTAGTTTAAAACATTTATATAAATTTATATAAATTATAAAAATTCGTGGACATATTTTTAAGTTTGTAGAATAAATGTACTTCAATTTAGAGACAATCCGCGGATATTTTCTTGTGAGTAAAAAAGAAACGTACTAACGTGTTGTTACTCATCAACGGAAAATTGAGTATTGAAAACGGACAACCTACTTCGTCCTCATCTTTGTGAGTAAAAAAGGAACGTATTAACGTATTGTCACTCATCGACTGAAAAACGAGTGTTAAAAACGGACAATCCACTAAAAAATACTCATACACATACTCACGTATACTCGTCATGCTCTTTCGCAATAGACTAAGCGTACTTGAGAGTGCAAGAAACGGACATAAAAATGATAAAACGGGCTAAAAACGGGCTAAAAACGACCTATATGAGGTGTAAAAGCGGTGAAAAATTTTTATAAGGGAAGAGTAATATTAAAGAAGACAAAAATAGTGGAAATATATATATATATATATATAAATTTTATATTATATTTTAAAAAATACTTAAATTTAATTTCAAGACTTAAAAATGTTTAAGTTTTATTTTTAACATTTAAACTTAAAACTTGAAATTTTACATTCAAATTTAAATTTATGATTTAAAACTGTTTAAATTTAACTTTAAACATTAACTTTAAACATTTTTAAGCTTTAGATTTTTATTAAGTTTAAGGCTTTAGATTTATATTGACTAAGCTGCTTGTACATTTATGACGCGTTCCATATTCAATTTTAAAGCCACAGCATACGTTGCATATTTTTGTATACATAAAACATTATTGTACTTTGTATTTTATAAAACAATTTCTACTATAAAACAAAGCGTCAAGCATATTTGGATATATCAGTAGCACAAAATAAGCATGATCTACAAGAGTAAATGCAGTGCGTATGCAAACCATAAAGATCGTCCGGGCATAGTAACTGCGGAAAATATAAATTTACCGTAAGAGTAACGCGCGTGTGGCGTTCCGCGCCGGCGATCTGGTGACCGCTTCCTGGTCGGTGCAGCGGATATGCGTAGGTGCAACGTGCATCTATTCCGTGTCAACCAAACTTCGGAAACTTTGTCGCGCGTTAACATGGACGAGATTTTGGCCCATCGCCAGGACTCATTTCTAAACCGATTAACCGGCTAAATTTCCAAAATACCATGGTGATCTTAGATTTTTTGTTGCTATATTCTATAATTACGAGCTCGTTATATATTTTTAAATGTCGTTTTTCAAGCGGGAGTTTTACGAGAAAACAATTTTATGGAGTGTGTACGATATGGCATCAAATGCAATTAATTAAATTGCAGCGGCTTAGATTTTCTAGTGTAAATTGCAATTAATTTAAAATATATGTAAGTAGATTCTTTGCACTTTTGACGAAACTTGTGTGTATCGTGAAAATATAAATACAAATATAAATATAAATATAAATATAATAAATATAAATGTAATTTTATAAATATAAATATAAATTTTCAAATGAGGAAGTGAATTCTTAGATAAAAAACCTGAGTATCTCTTTTTCAATACTGAGAAAAATTTGATATGAATTGTGAAAAGCACAAGTTTTATAAAACTTGAATTAAATATGTAAAAAAGATGAAATTCTTATACTTTCTCACTTGACAATTTATATTTATATTTATAATATTATATTTATATTTATTATATTTATATTTATTATATTTATATTTATATTTTCTCACGATACATACAAGTTTCAATAAAAGTGCAAAGAATCTACTTACATTTTTATAAATTTGTTCAAATAAGTTTTAAATGTAAAGACATTTGAATTACACCTAAACCCTTTTTCCTTTCAATATTTTTCCTTAGAATTAGAATTATTAAACCTTTTCTTTCTTAGTATTTTCCAAAAAAATTGAATGAAAAGGGTATTCTTTTATCTCTCACAAACAGGGAAACCTTTTTCGACATTCATTTTTTATCTGTTTTAATTTTTTATGTAATATGTAGACTTTATTCATGCTCAGTCTCTCTCACACACACACACACACGCGCGCGCGCGCGCACACGCACATGCACACGCACACGCACACGCACACACATATATCAGATTATGCACATTTGAACGCAGAATAATAAAGGTAAAATTCTGTTTCCTCCCGTTAATGATTCAATATCTGGGATAGAGAGATAAATATTATGACGGATATATTTAACAATAAGTGTTCCACTAATAATATCGCGTATCTACGAACGACATTGTATTGAAAACAATTTCGCGCTTTTAGTGAGACGTAAAAGCGGCCAACTGTTTCCTCTCGTTCCATGCTCTCCAGCAGCGGGAATTCGTAAATATTTCAGCCGTATGCTAAAATAAAGCTCGGTCGAGAGTGCGTCAGCACGTAGCGAGGCTCGCCCACGAGGATCATGGAATTTTATACGCGAGATCGATCTGTGTGCGAATCCTCCAGATCAGAATCTCTTCAAGTGTCAATTTGGTACTGTCAGATTACTCAGCTCTCGCTCTCTCTCTCTCTCGCTCTCTCCCTCCCTTTTCTATTAGAGAATTTATTTTTTCTCTTTTCTTTTTTTTAATTCTTTTTCTCGCTTTTCAGATTAAAATTCCATTTCGATAATAAAATATAAAGATATCATGTATTTAAAATTTTCACACATATCCGCACATATGTATGCATATTAATGTTTTAATCACGATTCTCAAAAATTGTTCACTGAGCTGCCTGTTATATTTTCGAAAACAATTTATCACGATGTAATGTGAATGTAATAAGTTTGATTGTTGCCTATTTACCTCTTCAGGGATAAATTTTTAGAAATATTTTATTAATTTAATTTTTTATTTAATTATATTCTATTCAACTTAAATTTATAGTAATTAAACAAAAAAGAAAGAAATGAAAAGAATTAAGAATACTAAGTAGGTAATTGAGAAAAGTTAAGTTGTGAATATTGTCTGTTTTTATTTTATCAGCAAGATTAATAACAAACGTATACGTATATGTATGTCAATGTCTCTGAAGAGACTAATTATGCGTAAGATTTAATTATGCTCATAATAAAGATTGCATTTTTTCATGTGTGTGTGTGGGACTATCTTTAATTCAACGATACTACTCAATAATACTAATGCAACGATACTAATCAATTATACTACAGTTATATTGAAGGACGTTGTATAGCAGACCAAGAATGACCTGAGAAAAAACAGTTCTGAAGGAATAAAACAAAAAAATAGGAAACGAACGGAAAAAACAGAAAAATTACGAATTGAAGGTTTTGGCAAGTAACATGATCCAATGATACACAATTGATGACAACATTATGTGAAAGCGCTATGTTTGTGTTAGGAATGATGAGATTATATACAGGTGGTCATGAAAATAGAGCCATTGAGAAAGGAACACAACAATCAGCAATAAAAATAGTACAGTTTAAATTCGTACAAAATTTATTTCATTATTTATTTATTTCAAACATAAGGCCTTTTCACATAATGTCTTCCATCAGGTCCCATCAGATTTATTTTTGTTTCGTTTGACCATAAAACATTTCTCCATTTTTTAATAGATGGCTCTATTTTCACGACCACCACTGTATATACAGGGTGTCCCATTATAAAACATCCAGTCGAATATTTCGAAAACCAAGCCCGGGAGAGAAAAATTTTTCAGACAAAAGTTATTTGGTTTCGAGGGGCCCATAAGATGATACCATTGGTTTGACCTTGAAGAATTATTTGAAAGTTACATGAAAGTCACCTCAATTTTTTTAAATGGCATCCCCTATTTTTTATTACATATTCTTGTAGCTGACCTCGAGAGCTTTCCAAAACACTATAATAAAGTATTTTTTCATGAAGTATTTTCCGAGTTATAAAGCTTGAAATAATTTCTTAATTTTACATAAACTGTAAAATATCTCGTAAAATATTTACTTTTCGATGACCTTATCTCAATACTTTTATGCACAGAATAATGAGAGGAATCAATTGGTGTAAAGAAAACACATAGTTGTTTTTAAGAAAAAATATGTAATTGTTAGTTACAAATTGCATATTTTTTCTTAAAAACAACTATGTGTTTTCTTGACACCAATTGGTTCCTCTCATTATTCTGTGCATAAAAGTATTGAGGTAAGGTCATCGAAAAGTAAATATTTTACGAGATATTTTACAGTTTATGTAAAATTATGAAATTATTTCAAGCTTTATAACTCGGAAAATACTTAATAAAAAAATACTTTATTATAGTGTTTTGGAAAGCTCTTGAAGTCAGCTACAAGAATATGTAATAAAAAATAGGGGATGCCATTTAAAAAAATTGAGGTGACTTTCATGTAACTTTCAAATAATTCTTCAAGGTCAAACCAATGGTATCATCTTATGGGCCCCTCGAAACCAAATAACTTTTGTCTGAAAAATTTTTCTCTCCCGGGCTTGGTTTTCGAAATATTCGACTGGATGTTTTATAATGGGACACCTTGTATACAGGGTTGGGTAAAAGTCCGGAAACGGTCAAATATCTCGAAAAGGATCAACTATAGCGAAAAATATGTAAGTAGCAAAGTTGTAGGGCTTAATAAAATGTACCTAATGATGGCAAAAAATTTGACTTTGGGTGGAGGACGAAGATCATATGAAGGCCAAATTGAATTTTTTAAATGGAACTGCCTACTTTTTATTGCATATTCTTGTAGCTTATCTTAAGACCTTTCCAAAACACTATAAATAAATGTTTTTTCATTAAGTATTTTTCGAGTTATAAGGCTTGAAATAATTTCTTAATTTTACATAAACTATAAAACTATATAAAGAAAACACATAGTTGTTTTTAACAAAAAATATGCAATTTGTAACTAGCAATTACATATTTGGTAAATGTTTACCTTCACAGACCTCCCTCCAATGACCTTGACCTTGACATATGTTGTCAAGGTCATCCCCCTGAGTGACCTTCAGAAAGTTTTAGCCGTCGCTCGTTTTTTATTAAAAAATTATTAACAAAAAAGTTTGGGAAATAGTGAATTTGGAACACATTCACACACACAGACACGCGCGTTCACACACACACACACCGAAGGGGGGGTGCGGGAGGCCTTCGGCCGCCCACCTGCACCCCCCCTCGCCGGGTGGAACTCGCTCCGCATGGAAAATCGCATGGGTGTGAAAATCGTTTCGCAAAAATTAACGGGTGGAAACTTTCTACACGAAGCAAGTTCCACCCACACTTATGTGTGTAGTTTTTCGGTAGTGGAGCCCCCCCGTAGAGGGGGCGGAACACACTGCCTCCACGCGTATACTTTTCAATGCGAAGTGAGGTTTCATTTTAAGACAAATTATCAGAATGTTATCTGTACGAAAATCTATCGTATATTAGTTTATTTTCGGATTCTGTTTCAAAGTCATAGAAATATCAACAATAGTAGGAATGCCATATACACACACAATGTGGTGAAAGTTCTTTTGTTCATTGATCATTGGCGGTAAATGTGTAAATGTGTATTCAAAATAAGTGTCAAATTTTTTAAATTTCTTTTGTTCATAACTTTTTAACGAGCAGTGACCGAGGACTAAAACCTTCCGAAGGTCACTCAGGAGGATGACCTTGACAACATATGTCAAAGTTGGGGTGTGTGTGTGTGCGTGTGGATGTGTTCCAATTCGCTATTTTTCAAATCTTTTTTTGTTAATAACTTTTTAATAAAAAACGAGCGACGGCTAAAACCTTCAGAAGGTCACTCAGGACGATGACCTTGACAACATATGTCAAGGTCAAGGTCATTGGAGGGGGGTCTGTGAAGGTAAACATTTATCGTAAGGTCATTCAAAGGTGAATATTTTACGAGATACTTTATAGTTTATGTAAAATTAAGAAGTTATTGCAAGCCTTATAACTCAAAAAATACTTAACGAAAAAACATTTATTTATAGTGTTTTGGAAAGATCTCGAGATAAGCTACAAGAATATGCAATAAAAAGTAGGCAGTTCCATTTAAAAAATTCAATTTGACCTTCATATGATCTTCGTCCTCCACCTAAAGTCAAATTTTTAACCATCATTAGGTACATTTTATTAAGCCCTACAACTTTGCTACTTACATATTTTTCACTATAGTTGATCCTTTTCGAGATATTTTATCGTTTCTGGACTTTTACCCAACCCTGTAATATATGTATATACAGGGTTGGGCAAAAGTCCGGAAACGGTCAAATATCTCGAAAAGGATCAACTATAGCGAAAAATTGTAAATAGCAAAGTTGTAGGGCTTAAAAAAATGTACCTAATGATGACTAAAAATTTTACTTTGAGTGGAGGACGAAGATCATATAAAAGTCAAATTGAATTTTTTAAATGGAACTGCCTACTTTTTATTGCATATTCTTATAGCTTATCTCGAGACCTTTCCAAAACACTATAAATAAATGTTTTTTCGTTAAGTATTTTTCGAGTTATGAAGGTTGAAATAATTTCTTAATTTTACATGAACTATAAAATATCTCGTAAAATATTCACTTTTCGATAACCTTACCTCAATACTTTTATGCACAGAATAATGAGAGAAATCAATTAGTGTAAAGAAAACACATAGTTGTTTTTAACAAAAAATATGCAATTTGTAACTAACAATTACATACTTTTTCTTAAAAACAACTATGTGTTTTCTTTACACTAATTGATTCCTCTCATTATTCTGTGCATAAAAGTATTGAGGTAAAGTTATCGAAAAGTGAATATTTTACGAGATATTTTATAGTTCCTGTAAAATTAAGAAATTATTTCAACCCTTATAACTCGAAAAATACTTAACGAAAAAACATTTATTTATAGTGTTTTGGAAAGGTCTCGAGATAAGCTATAAGAATATGCAATAAAAAGTAGGCAGTTCCATTTAAAAAATTCAATTTGACTTTTATATGATCTTCGTCCTCCACTCAAAGTAAAATTTTTAGTCATCATTAGGTACATTTTTTTAAGCCCTACAACTTCGCTATTTACAATTTTTCGCTATAGTTGATCCTTTTCGAGATATTTGACCGTTTCCGGACTTTTGCCCAACCCTGTATATATATGCACAAGCAGAAAATGTAGATTTCAAAATCTTCTCATTTCCAGTCATAGCTCCGAGTGATGAAACAGAAGATTAATGGTAGTAATATATTTTAGAGGAAATATCTTTTTTAAACAAAATCTTGAAGAAGATTCGAGAAAATAAGTTATTTTAGAGAACAAAATATATTCCATTGACATTTTAAACGTCGCAGAGATATCTGGGCTACCTAAAATTTTTAGACTTTCTTTTTTTCAACGGTCTTTATAAGTTCGGGATACTACTTTCTTATTATTTTTCGAAAAGGATAGACAGAATCTTGCGAGTTATTTTTATTTATAATAAAAAAAATAGTGAATCAAATTGTTAAACAGAATAGCAGTATAAATAGTTTTTATAGGGGATTATTAAAAGGGAATTATTAATACTTCTTATGGAAATTGGTTCCTAATGGATTTTGTTCAAACTTTAGGATTTTGTAGTTCGTGTGAGATGCAAAATCTTAATGGGCACAATTCTCTAAGAACTGCAGTTTAACCCATTAACGCCCACAGGACACAATTTCGACGTTGAAGTTTGAGTTGATACCATTCAATGAATTTGAGAGAAAAAATGGCCCAAACTACCTATTCCTATGTTTCTGAGGGTGCTCTTTCGAATGGTTATGGTTAAAAAATTCTGAAAAAATATTTAACTATGAAAAAATCGAAATTTATGCCAAAAAACGCCATTTTTCACTTCCAATTTTTTTTTATTTTTTACTTTTCGTTCTCTTTTCATTTTTTTTAATGACTCTAACCTATACAGATCGTGGCCTAGATGTCTGAACTTGAAATAAATCAACTTCGTAAGGTCTAAAAAATTTTTGCTAAAACAAAATGGCGGCCTAATTGCAAATTTTTTTTTCAAAACTTTACGATTTTTTTTCTCGAAAACGATGGACTTTATCCAAATTTTTCCAAGAACAAAAATGTCTTAGAATTGGCCAAAGAATATTCTCAAATTTTTTCAGAACGATCCGAGTTGATTTTTGATTTTGTGAAAAATCGTAAAATTGAAATTTTGAAAAATTTCACGGAAAAATCTTAAAAAATTTGTTAACCGTTTGACTGCTACGCGGCGCAAAAGCGCTGCGTTCATTTGTCTCGAAAACCGCGACGCAGCGCTTTTGCGCTGCGAGTTTCAGTGTATCCAAAATATGTCCCGCAGTTTTCGAACGTTCTCGCCAGAATCGCTTAGCAGTCAAACGGTTAATATTCTTAGACCAATTCTAAGACATTTCTGCTGAAAAAAATTTGATAAAACTTCAATTTACATAAACAAGAAAGCATTAGTATACTTAGAAGGAGCCGTTTGCATATTTTTGAAAATTTTTCATTTGGTTTCGAAAGTCACCCAGTTTCAAAATTACTTATATATTTCAATTACACAAAAATCGTGAAAATAATGCTTATTTGAATATTTCATTGAAAATCGAGTAATTCGATCTGTAATATTTGTTGATGAATTTTCAGAATTTTTTTATAGCATAAAAGTCTTGAAATTAGTCTGAGAATATTAACAAATTTTTTAAGATTTTTCCGTGAAATTTTTCAAAATTTCAATTTTACGATTTTTCACAAAATCAAAAATCAACTCGGATCGTTCTGAAAAAATTTGAGAATATTCTTTGGCCAATTCTAAGACATTTTTGTTCTTGGAAAAATTTGGATAAAGTCCATCGTTTTTGAGAAAAAAAATCGTAAAGTTTTGAAAAAAAATTTGCAATTAGGCCGCCATTTTGTTTTAGCAAAAATTTTTTAGACCTTACGAAGTTGATTTATTTCAAGTTCAGACATCTAGGCCACGATCTGTATAGGTTAGAGTCATTAAAAAAAATGAAAAGAGAACGAAAAGTAAAAAATAAAAAAAAATTGGAAGTGAAAAATGGCGTTTTTTGGCATAAATTTCGATTTTTTCATAGTTAAATATTTTTTCAGAATTTTTTAACCATAACCATTCGAAAGAGCACCCTCAGAAACATAGGAATAGGTAGTTTGGGCCATTTTTTCTCTCAAATTCATTGAATGGCATCAACTCAAACTTCAACGTCGAAATTGTGTCCTGTGGGCGTTAATGGGTTAATGGTCTCTGTAGAGACCATTGAAATTTGATGATTTTTAGGCCTTTTTGCGAAAATTATTTTGGTATTTGCAGCTCTCTGCAAGTTCCAACAAGTAAAAACACTCCAATTAAAACTCACCACGTGGAAGTATCTGCAATTCGAGTCTAATTGTAGTATAATTGATTAGGTCATTGAATGAAAGATAGTCCTTTTTAAATCCTTCGAATTATAGAGTCCAATTACTTCATTATTAACAGTAGAACTACCAAAGCGGTCAAAATGACCGACTTGACTTTCCTAATAATTATTACTCATTTTTAAAACATTTTATTTTCTGGAAGTTTCCTTGAGTTTTTAAACCCCGCAGAATCCTTGTGAGAAATGGCTTTCGGTAAAATTGGTTGAAACTTTGCCATTTTGTACTTCAAGTGATGCTGATCAAAAGTTACCATTGTCACAAGTCAATTCTATGAACCGTTTTTGTTCTAAAAAGGCTCAAAGTTCAATAATAGTGTATATAATAGTGCATATAACTTTCTCGGGTAAATCTTTGGAAAACCCACTTATGTCAAATAATGGGTGAGAATACTCAATTCCTATGTGTTTTTGTCCTCTGAACATGAATATGAAACTTAAAAATAGCGGTCGGTTGATTTTCATAGTGAAAACCATAAAAAACTCATAAAAATTATGATTTTTCATGTTTACCTTGGGAAATACCGAGAATTTTGAAAAACACTTTAAATAAAAGCTGTAGATCTCATTGAAATACACATTTTATATTCTATCCATTTTTCTTCTACGAGTGATAGTTTTTGAAAAAATTAGCGATGAAGTTAAGAAAAATAGATGAAGGGTAAAACTGTACGATCGAGTACAGTTTTACCACAATCGACATAGTTATTTCATGAACAAATTACTTCATTGACAGTATATTAACTTTGCTTTGTTTTACAAACATATACGTACATGCGTCGACACAGTGGGCTCCGCCTCTCTGCGGGGGACTCCACTACCAAAAAAAAAACACATAGATTCAGTTGAACCTTGCTTCGCGTGAAAAGTTACAAACCCATGTGAAACCTCGCTTTGTCTTACAAAGTACATGCGTGAACACAGTGGGTTCTGCCCCCCCTCTTCTCTCACAAACCGGGGTGCTTTTTTACTGTGAGTCCCCTCGCTTCTCGCAAACCGGGGTGCTTTTTTACCATGAGACATCATATTACACTTCATCAACTTCATCAATGATTTTCTCAAAAACTATCACTTATAGAAGAAAAATGGATACAACATAAAATGTGTATTTCAATGAGATCTACAACTTTTATTTAAAATGTTTTTCAAAATTCTCAGTATTTCCCAAGATAAATATGAAAAATCATAATTTTTATGAGTTTTTCATGGTTTTCACCATGAAAATCAACCGACCGCCATTTTTAAGTTTCATATTCATGTTCAGAAAACAAAAATACATAGGATTTGAGTATGAGTATTCTTATCCATTATTTGACATAGGGTGAGTTTTCCAAAGATTTACCCGAGAAAGTATTATATGCACTATTATTGAACTTTGAGCCTTTTTAGAACAAAAATGGTTCATAGGAATGACTTGTGACAATGGTAACTTTTGATCAGCATCACTTGAAGTACAAAATGACAAAGTTTCAATCAATTTTACCGAAAGCCATTTCTTATAAGAATTCTGCGGGGTTCTTTGTTTTTTTTTTTAAGATCTCTATGTGTAGTATACCTAGATATTTTGGGACCTAGATATATCTTCGGTAGTTTTAGGATTAATGATTATTCTGTTATCTGCGTTTTGATTTCATTCTACAAAAAAATAGAAAATAAGATTAAAAGAGATGGAGATAAGATTTTAGAATTATGTAGATCTACTAGGTAATTTTGCGCTACTTGGCACCGTTTGATTGGCAGATACTGAATTCTATAATAATATGTACAACTGGAATATATACTCTAACATGTACAACATACAATTGGCATTCCCTACATGGATCTCCTTCCTATTAGGAATAGATCGCTTTCCATTTACAGACGCGGTCCGTAATAGGGAGTCATTTATCTCTTTTTTACGACTTCAAAGTACCATGAGATAAATATAGTCTATACTGCACAACTTCACGAAAATAGTATATATATTCTATTTCAGAATATTATTGCACAAATGCACAAACATCAGATACGTGTTTTATATTGGTATTGGTATTTGGAATATGTAAGATAATATAAAATAATATAAAATATTCATCTTTAAATCTTTTAAGTAAAATACAAGATGCTAATCGAACAATGATCATTAATGATTAGGCAATTATTTGAACTCTATGGACAGGTTGAGAGAGTTTAAATAAAAGACTCGAATTGCAGACTCCTCCATGAATCTTGGGGTTTTATTTATTGAAACTCGTAGAGAGCTGCAAATATAAATTTTACAAAAAAATTCTAAAAATCATCAATTTGCAATATAAAACAATTCAGAAGTGTATGAATCAAGAACTGCCATAATGTATTCTCAGTTATCTGATGCAATGAAAAGAAGTTCACGCGAGAATATCTTGTCTAAGATTTTAACACACATTATTATAAAAGTCTCCTGCATTCGTATAAACTCAGTCGATAATAAATGATTTCTTAAACAATTTTTTTTCTTATAAGATCAAATAAATTTCATATGATATTTAATTAAAAAATTTTAAATTATGCAGATAACTTTATTTAGAAAAAACTTTTCATATATATAATTATATGTTAAATATATATATATATATATATATATATATATATATATATATATATATATATATATATATATATATATATATATATGTATATCTTTAACATATAATTATATATAGTCATAGATATATACATACATATCTCCTTTCTCTTAAAATCTCTGTTCGTATATATAAGAAAATACTAATAATAATAAGAATAATTGAAAAATATTAGAGAAATAACTTTTGCTTTTTTTTTTACAAAAAGTAAAATTAGATTATACTATGGTAATAATATAGTAAACTTTTTCTTATTCCTCAAACTTTTTTTATAGAAACAGGACGATACAAAAATGATCCTTTTAATTATTTTTCAGTTCTTTTTAGTGTTTTTCTTGTGTACATAAACATATATACAATATAAGAAATATAAGAGATGTATAAGAGAAAGGAAACATGGACATATTTTATGTATAATTATATGAAAAAAATTTTTCATATAATTTAAGTAATTAATCGATTATTTTAACATAGCATATATTTTATAATAGTTAGCCAATTAAATTGACCAAAGTTCTTATATGAAATCATTTATATCTTAAATAAAGAGTCTTGAAGTATAATTGAAAAGGTTTAGATAATGGTTAATTAAAAAACTAAAGCCAGTATAGTCTGTTTTTATATTTAAGACCATCTTAAGTATAGTCTTAAGATATTATAAACTAATCACAGAGTTTATCACAAAGTATTATAGCATCTTAAAATTATTTTATTTATTTTTATTAAGATAGTTTTGAAATAAGAACGGACTATGAATTCCGGTCTAAATATCTTTAAATTATAAGTTAGTTAAACTGAGATTAGAGTTAATCTACATTGATGGAAATGGACATAAATCTCTCGTAAAAACTCAAATTTAAACCTCGCGAATTTCGCTCATGCTAATTTGCAATCTGTCGCAATGATTGACTGGGAATGCAAACATATCCAATTCATGTTTTGTGTCATCTCTTTCATCTCGACGCAAATGAGCGCGGAACTCTCCAAAGATCCAAAGATTCCCGCGAGGAGAACATCCCGTTTTATGACGTTGCGATTGACCACTCGTAGCGACCGACACTTGGGGCTTTTCCACTGGACTTCACCAACCTCGGACTTAGGAATAGGGGGACGAAGTCTAAAGTGCTAGTTTAAGCGAGAAAGGATGTTACTTAACCCTGCGCGGTCCCACTATATTTTGACTGGCTCGGCGGTCCCACAGGGTCGTTTGTGTCCGTGTGCGATTTTCAACCGGTTGCATCGCTTTAAAAAATCTAAAAAAATTCATGAGTACTTCTCGATGCTTATTCAATAAGAATCAACAGTTCTCAAAGCCCAAAAGTTATTATTTTTTACGCCATAAATAGCTATTTGAGCGAAAATGCATGAAAAATGTGTCAAGTGAAATTTCACTCTGGTCACAAACGACCCAGTAGGACCGCGCAGGGTTAATTGTAAGACATGTGGTGGGAACAGCTCCCCGCCATATTAAGCTCCACTATCTTACACAGAAACGTGTCAGTGACATCCTATTGTATATATGTATGCAGTGAAGAGGTTAAATCACGGAGGTTAAATGTGTAAAAAAAAAATATACACACATATATATATATATACTTATATATATATAAATGTAAAAATAAATATATAAAGATACATACAGGGTGCGTCAGGTATTTGAGGACATATTGACTTAAAAACTAAAATTTGTATATTTTTTAGAAAACTTGTTTTATTTTAATGAAACTTTTATAGCAAAATAAGTGACCTCTGTGCTATACAGTTATTCGATAAAATCCCCTTCAGCGGCAATAACAGCTTCAATTCTCTGCCGAAAACGTTTGCATGCTCGAATCAAGTGATCCTCGTCCATATGGGTCATTACTCTGGTAATAGCTGCTCTGAGGGAATCAAGAGTGTTATGGGGATGTTTATTGATCTCCCGTTCAACAACGCCCCATACATAATAATCTAAAGGATTAAGATCCGGGGAGCTGGGGGGCCACATGTTTGGGGTTATGTGATCATGCAGATTCTCGGACATCCAATCTTGCGTTCTCATTGCTTTGTGTGAAGGAGCAGAGTCCTGTTTTTTGCGCTTGGCAACATTTTCCACATTGCTATCAGATACTTCTAACTCTCGACGAACTTTGTTAACAAAGGATCGGGCGACTTTCAAAAATCGAGAGATTTCAAGATTTCATCGCTATGATTCGCGTGTATAGCGACGATAACAGCGTGTCTTTTCATTTCCTGAGTTAGCTTATTGTCCTCCATTTATAATTTGAGGTGAAAAAAGAAAAAATCAATTGCTATGAAGTGCCAAGCACATATGTGAGTGTCCTCAAATACCTGACGCACCCTGTATATATTTCAATATTTGTTTATTATAACAATAAAAATGGTGAAATGCTTAGTGTGTCAGGATGTCCTATTACAAATTCTGCAGATAAACATAAAAATATATATTAAAGAAGCATTAGAACAAAACCATTAGTGATAGACAGAAATTTACTAAATTAATTCAGCATAAACATCAACATTAATAAATGTTTATGCTGAATATATTTAAGTAATATGTTTTTCATGAGATTTTATTAGTTAAATAAAAGATTTAAAATTCTTTTCTTTTTTTAGTTAAGTTTAGATCTAACATATTGTCATTCATTTTTTGAAGAGTGAGTTAAACTAAGATTAAAGTTACGTGACGTCGTACTGGGCCTGAATCTTTCATTTCACACGTATGTACACACACACATACGTATGTTCACGCATATTCTATGTGTGAAAAGATGGAGACAAACATGGCGGCCTCCCCCGCCGCGAATGTGACTATCCCGCTTGTTCCGTTTCCCTATTCCTAAGTCCGTGGAACCAACCAATCAAGAGGGTCTCGTGTCGAGTCGACCAATCGGCGAAGCGGCAATCACGGGTGCCAATTCGTGGCGAGAGTTCCGCGGCCTCGAGTGTGGCGCCCTCTGCGCGAGTGCCTTCTTCCGCGGATAGTCGCTGCTGATCCTCGATCCCGCGCAGTAGCGGTGTTTATTTACGTTCGCCATCGTGACGTTGTGCCGATTGATCCGCGGATCTGCGCGCAGTCGAGTGCCAAGGAAATCGCGACCCGTCGACACCGAGTCGTTGGCGAGCAGTGCACTCTAGTGCTGAGAGATATCAAGAGGAGGACGGGGAAGGTAAAAGAGGACAAGGTGGAATCACACGGAGGCGGAATAGCGCGTCGACCGTCGAGCGCGACCTGTCTCTCGCGTAGGCGCGCCATCGCCGTCGTGCCGTTGCACCGTGTGTCGTCATCATCGTCGGCTGCGTCGCTCTAACCTAGAAACGTGACCCGTCCGCTGTGTCTGCCTCCGGATCCTCTACGGCTCGCCTGTCAGCCTGATGCTGTGCCACCGCTGACGGCAGCCCGACGAGTATGGGCGACGAAGACGACGTGTTGCCGGCACGTCTACAGAGGCTCGAGATTGACCGTCGCTCGACGAGTTGTCCTCAGTAAGCATCGCCTCGCCGCTCTTAGTTACGCACCGACGTCAAAACGGCATAAAGCGCCATTTACAGTGTAACGTTACTCTCCCGAGGTCGAGGATGATCTTGTGCCGAAACGGGCACCGTAGGCTCCTCGTCGAAGGTCGGACCTTGAGACAGCGACCGCCAGTTTCAGATCGATTTAAAGTCCGTTCGTGACGCTGTTAATGCAAAACATGAATTGATGATTCTAGGACACCTGTGATGTAGAAGACCAATGTGAAAGTGTGTTTATGATTTTTGACAGCGATTACTCCGTGATTACTGCAGCCTCACCGGAATGCTTGACAATTGTATCGTACACCACGATTCGTTGGAAACAAATTCAAGCAAATGTCCTTCTAATGTTAGAGCAACATCACTGCTAGACCTGTATCTTATCATTATACTGATAATATCATTAGACTGATTGAGAACTTTAGGTGGGAATACTTTGAAAAGGAATGAGTTACAAACTAACTATTGTTTGTAAATAGCCAGATACAAATCAACGAGTTCATTTCAACAAAAATTTGCATATGACGATAGTGTCGCAGCTCGAAAAGTTAGTCCTCAAATTTATCCAGCAGACTTAGCTAATTAACAGTAACATAACATCAATGTCATAATTTTCCACTTAACAATGTAAATGCAATGTAACACGTGTCATGTTACGTTATGTCACAGTTACGTTATTGAAATTCTGGAAATTGTATGGGAAATTAAGATATTGATGATTGTACTGTTAATTGATGTTTACTAGGATGTTAAACAGCATTACAGTACGACGTAGAATAAAAGTTGTCAATGAATATATGATTCTTGACTTCATATCCGAGATTTATTCAACGCTGTACTCCTCTTGACAATCACAGATGTTTAGGCTGCCAAGATACAAGTTGCGACAGTAACGAGCTAATAACAGACGTGATTTATCAGTCACTGCCTTTAACAGCCGAGTTTCTTTGTCAATCGACGTGTCTTCTATTGACCAATCGAACTATCGAGACTTCTTCGACTGTGTATTTTTCGTAATCGCGGTCAAGGTCAGCTAGTAATGTGTGTACATTTACAATGCACGCGTTTCGTCGGCCGTCAAAAATTTCGTGATTGGCTTCTCGGCTCGTGCCGGATGAAGTCGAGTCGAATGGAGTTCGGCTCGATTCCATCTGGAGAAACATTCAGACGCTCTATTTTTAAACCTGTAGATACTGTGATGCCGGAAATAACAACTTGGTAGCTTTGGTAGTAAAACTCAGGAGAAATAAATCGAAAAGTTTAGCATTGGCACATTATGAAATGGACTCTTTGAGAGGCTTGCGAGGCTGTAGTAATGTTTATGTAAACTGCGATCAGCGCGATCGGGTAGAAACTTCCCTTCACGGAGTGTTCGATGACTAAGAATCTAAATACTGTGATATTATAAAGCTTCCGTTTCCAAATTTTCATTGTTATACGCCTTAAAATATTCTACGTTGTAATTAATATCTAATTACAATGTAATGTAATTAATATTTAATATAGCAATCTAGCAAAATAATTTTTATTCTTTCAGCATCGCAATGGCAGATAAGTCGAAGCCGATGGGTCTATTCAGGATATTCGGTGGCGAGGATTCCAACAGCAACTGTTTATTTCGAAGAAGATCCATGCCTAACAGGCCTACCATGTTCCCAGTCAATCCGAGGGGTATCAAAAGTACAACGAATTTCAAGCCGTCTAAGAATGAAAAAACGGTCGAGAAGACCAAAAGGAGTACTATCCTAAGGGACGCCATTCTAAAGTTAAGCGCTCCTGGGACTAGCGGTCCTAGTGATAACCCGGTAGATACGCTGTTTAAGGACACGTGTAAGCTCAGTATTTCCAGTAAAAATTCCAAAATAATCGATCACAATTTGGTCATGAAGGACTTCAAGGCATTGAAAATCAGTAAAGACAATAGACAGGTCAAGGACGACACTAGTATTCAGGATGACGACTGCGAGGGCGCAGGTGGTTTTCACCGTGCTCGCAGTAACACGATGCCGAATTTAAAGAGAGGTCCTGGTCCGGGCGGCGGAGAACAGCGGACGACAACGGGCAACAATGGACAGTCGGATGCTAGTGGCAGCTTACCTGGCCAGCAACAATTATCGAGTTCACCGAACACCTGTTCGGTTCAGGCGCGAATATCGCCGCCTTTGTCGAGCGACGTTACGATCGGCGAACTTGCCGGCTACTTCGAGGAGTTCGTTCATATTCCAAAGAAGATGTCGCATATGGCGGAGATGATGTACACTTAATAATTGTAAAGTATCTTAAACTATACCGGATGTTTTCTTTTTCTTGTACCAGTCATTCGAGGCTGCGTACACACTTCACTCTCTGTATACGATACTGTATCTATTTGTTTATGCGTCTAATTTAATTTTCTAAATTATATTACATATTGATAACATGCCGGTAAGAAAACGTTTACACTCGCGCTCCTATTGTGTATAGTCCCGAAATTGTTAAGCTATTTTATATAAACATTTGGAAAAGCATAGCGAGATATAGATGTACTTTCTTCTGCATTGTTTCTTTTCCTTTTTTTTTTTTTACATCATCTTTGCGCACGATATTTGGTTTCTTTAGTGTATAAAAGGGAAAATGGAATACATTATATTACCTGTATTTAAAAAGAAAACTTTTGTATCACGAGAGAAGAATAATTGGTTTTAGAATAAATTGTACGAATTGAAACGGAAGTATAAATGCATCCATACAATCGTTAGATATCTTTATATGTGCATTTGCACATCACCTTCACATGCACACTTCACTTTGCATTACTCATTTAATTAATAAAAAATTAAATTTTCCGTCTTGATCGAATAAAAAAATTCTTACATAGGGCACTAGTGAAGAAACGGCATTAATATGATACATAATATATTTATCTGCATAGGCTTACGACAATTAATATAATAATAACACAAAGTAATCGTTAAGTTACTTAATGATAATAAGCTTTGGTATATAAACAATGACAACAGTGTATTGGTCGTTTCCGCTTTAGGTACAATACGAATGAGAAACGCACGTCGACGCGCGGTGATGAAACGTGACTTCACGAAAGTGTGAAGGAAACTCGAACGTAAGAAAGCCGGGCGCACGAGAAAGTATTTTTGGTGTGCGCATCACGTGAGACGATTCTGTTCTGTAAACGATTATATTAATACGATAATCGTGGATAATCGTCGTCCTCCTTTGGCGGCGCAGTGCTCTCGTGGTCACTGTGAGACGACAATGTCGATCTTTTGTATCAAAACGCATGAAAGAGAAAAAGAGAGAGAGAGATAGAGAAAGAAGTCTGTCCCTATATCACAGATTTACCGAAAATTTCATTTGAACGGGGGTACGTTGTCTCCGAAGAAGGCATCGCGCGAAATCCACGATTAATTGAGAGCATAATTTTCATTAAGTACAATATATCCGTATACCGCTGATCTCGCCCTTTCTTAGGTCACCGTATAATTCAAACATCCCAAATAAAGGGAACAATACGTCCGAGGTGTTTCCCAGGGAATTCCGAGACGCACAATTTTACGTTATTATCTCAATCGCACGAGAATTAGGTAAATGATTACACCGAAGATTTGAAGGAAATGCCCATTTGCAAATTAATGAAACTTACAATACTCGATATTTCAAGAATACACCATTCTCACGTCTTTACGTGTGAGCAATTTCAATGCTACTGTGCCGAATCAAAATCTTGTTATATACAATTGTGTATGCGATTGACAAAGATACTATCAGACTTAAAAAAAAGACAAAACCATTTTATTTTTTACGAAAGAGATTTTACAAACGATCGGACGTAAGATTCCCGATAGCACACGGGCTTCATTTAAACAATATCAGTCTCTATATCCAGTGGAAAAAGGCCACGACGCCTTTATCATAATTTGTAAGTACATGGTCCAAATGTGATCTGAATGAAACAGTCTACGCGAATATATATACCACGAATATGTAACACAAACGCTTCAGGTCGCTCAAAGTCACCGTTCTTTTTTTTTTTCAACACGAAAATCCAAAAAATCAAGTACATCTGAAAGGCGATTCAGTTTTTCAGCTAAGCGCCTTTTAGACATCCTTATGATGCCGTTGGGATATTTCTGTTGCTTGGATCGTTCCTGTTGAGCTCGCATCAGTTCAAACTCTACGTCTTCCTTTTTTTTTTTTTTAATCTACGGCAGCAATCGTGATCATCAGCGAAATTTCCAAGTGATCGTTTAGCATGAGAAAACAAGTTTATCATCGGTATAAAACGCTCATAGAAAAAATGTACTGGACGTAATACACCTACTCTCTAACGCTACGTAAACGTGAACGCCTTTTCACGCGCATTCTTCCATGCGATGTCACTATAATTTTATTGGAAATATGTTATGTACCATGTAAACATCGCGGTGAGAATTTCTCTTACGGATTCTAGGATCTTCATAAAATAATGACTGCTGCGACATCAAGGTTCTGTTCAAACAGGAGGAGACGTCCACGAGACGTCGCATATTAATGACTAATGACTGTTCAGATTGTCTACGACAGTCATTGATATATTTATTAATTTTTTGTTTCATGTTTTCTTTTAAATAAGTTGTGTCTGGTGCTCGAAATTGCTTCTCCTTTTGTTATATTCTCCTGTAGGAAGATATAAGATTGATATTGCAGCAAGGTCTTAACTTATCGCACAATAATCAATATGTATATATAATATATATATGGGTTTACCGCGTTATTGCTCATAATGCTCTCTCGTTTAGTCGCAGTAAAATACACATGAAAAGAGGATCACGCTGATACGGATGTAACAATTTTCTACGCTCGCATGCGCGCAACGCACTCACATTTTGTTTTCACTTCAATCACTAATATCTATCGTATCGTAATGGCTCATCGCATTTATCGTGACACGGTAAAATGTATACATTCAAGATCGATTGCACCCGCAAGCCCCGCTAGCCGACTCTAATTTTTTGTTTCTTTGTAAATCAGTTTCCGCTTACGATCTAAGAAGAGATAGAAAAGGAGAAATTGATTAACACATTTACAACGAGCAAATTTCACGCAGAACGATTTTAGATGCTGTATCATCTTTCGTCATCTCAATTCAATTCGCAATTAAACGTTTTTTATTTCAATCATAACGTAGATAAAGGGAAAAATTAATCATCGACCGATCGTGATGTAATCAACAGAGATTGCCTGACTTAGTTGATTGCATCAACGATCAGAGTTGAGTAATTCCACAGTTAATTATTCGTCATCCTTTTCAAATTATAGGTCTATCTTATCTACCCACAATGTATAGCTCGAGAAGCAAAAATGGTAATACTAATTAAGATTTTTACATTAAGGCTTTATTCGCCCACCGTGCACTTTCTTGACATAGTAGTATTTAATGCATTCAGCAATAAGCTTCTCTCGATATATTTCTGTTATACAATACTAACAGTCAAGTATTTCATAAACTTTTACATTTCTCACCTTTATCTCTTCTAAAATCTCTTCGTTAATCGTTGGTTGATTAAAATTAAAAAATAACAAGAGAAGGTAAAAAGCCCAATATAATACTAAATTAGCTAATAATTGGATGATGTAAAAAAATAAAGACTTTATTACAAATAAAAAACAAAACTGAACCGTTTCGACTTCACAGAGTCTTCATCAGCACGCCGAAAAAATGCCGATAACTTAACTACGCATTATTAAAACACTTGTATTGTTACATGGTAGTAAAAATTTTTTGACTCTTTATAGATAGAAAAAGTCAAATTGAAAATGTGGTTGACAGTAATCACGCAACGAACAACTGTTAAAACTTATATCTCTTGGCGGTCGGATGTTGTATATTGAAACTTTTCTCTTGACTATATATCAGACAGAGCTAATTATTAGCTCGTTTAGTATACATTGGCTTTTTTACCCTCTCTTGTTGCTATTATTTCTAACAAGCGTCTTAGACTTTCTAGTATTATTAAAAAATAATTCAGAAAGAAATTGATGCTAACATCAGAGCTAGTTACAGCTGACGTCGGTGCAATCGACTCAATAACGTGTCTCGCGGAGACGACGTTAAATCCTGGGGTATCGGAGGCGATTTGCGAAAATACCTTTTTCGAGCACCGCGAAGAGGGCAAAATCACCGATCTGCCGACGAGACTGTCACGCTTATCGTCTAAGTAATCCCTATTCTAATCTCGTTTGTATTTCCTTCCTTTCTCCTTTAAGTAGAAAATTTACAATTTTTCAGACACTTTGTACGAGTAACATCGATGACTTAAGTTTATCCGAAAATGCATCTCCGACTTATCCCGACACGAAGCCCGCCGCGTCGACCTACATCGAGGACACGGGCTTCGGCATATTTGTCCTTTCTTTTTTTTCTCCTCTCAAACACATTCATGCATTCGCACTTATCCGGATATTAGTAACTTTCTTGCCTCTTTCATCTATTCTAATTTTAATACCCTTTTTTTTCTCTCTTCAACAAGACCAATGGTACTTAGCGAAAAAACGTCGTAATTCGACAGCTATTGTCAAAATGAAAACAACACAAATTTGTGCGAGGTACTCGCTGCACTTTCGCAGGCTAAAAATCAATGTGTTCGAGCAGATTATCCATGCATGAAAACGTTGGCAATATTAACTATATCGGTGTATTGCATTAAAAAAGAACTATAAAAAAGAAAATCAATAGAAAGCGGATATAATCGTAAATACAATCGGATCTGTTCTTGCTAAACAGATGTATGCACACTCGAGAGTTTTTGTAATCAAGGATCGTTTTTGGAAAACAAGTTAACAAATTGCTACCGAAGATCTGTTCTATGAGATAAAACTCTCGACTGGACACCGAGATTCTCTTCGAAATCCAAGTGGATGTATCTTCTCTTCCTCATTTACGTACGTTTTACAACCGAAATTAAATTATTACGTAGCAATATCAGCGCACGATTTTTAATATTTAAAAGAAATAAACCGTCGAACGTTTGATATCGTCAAAAATAAGCTTCACGTGGCTTGCGCGTAGTAACCGTTCCAAACGAGAATTCTCTTCCCGAGTTCCTTTCGGTGATCAAATTATACGCGAGAAATTCTTTACATCTAATTTTACATACGTCCCCAATCCTCGCTTGAAAAGTGATTCATAATAGCGTTTCGCCACAAACGGTACGTGCGAAAATTTATTTCAAGGACTATGTGTCCAGAAACTGGACCTTAGGAAAATTCGGAACTACGATCCGAGATCAATAAAATATAAATACAACATACTCTTGTGTGACAAGTCACAAATTCACAATACACGCGACACGCATACATTCCTTCACTTTCTCCCTTTTTCACTCTCTCTCTTTCTTTCTATATATATATACCTCGTAATCGTACGCTAACATACTAATATACGATTATATTGTATAATCTATAATTCCGAATATTACTCCTCCAAACTTACATCACATTATTCTCTAATGTGATTTGTGTATAAATTTACTGATAAATTACTAGTATCTTTATTGTAGTTGCTCATCGTCAAAAGTATGAAAAACGCGCTTAAGTGACCGCGAATTTTATGGGCAGGCAAAAATGACTCACCGGTGCTTCTACGAGTCTAAGATCATTCCTCATTTCTGATTCTAAATATTACAATTAACACCTGATTGGTCATGAACATTAGAATCTTATCAATTCGTGTTCCTACGAACGATACTTACAAAAAACACCATGGCACACTCAACTTCCAATCCGTTTGACGTTTTTAGTGCTTAACGCTAATGGACATGTAAGGACACGAAAGGGAGAGAGGAGAAAAAAAGAGAGAAAGAGAGAGGATGAAATTTTCGGCAGCATTTGATGTGACAGTGATAGTTCCATGAATTCGCGGCACTGTTTCTCGTGAAAATTGGTCGCCAAAATCTGTAGAAAAATTTCGAAAGTCGAAAAAATGCCACCCGTAACAGCAGAGTATTGCGAGGATTCGTATGTGTTCTCCCACTAGAAGTGTCTTCTCTCCGTGAGAATGATGCACCCAATCCGCAAAGGTTCTGACGAGGGCACCGTGATACATGCTAAATGATTTACTTAGCAGTAAATACCATAAAATTCCATGGCACAATTGATGTGGGCTGGGTGAAAGTGACCGTGAGGCGTCAAATGATGATTTTGCATATACTGATGGGCTGTATATCAGTCCGTTGGTGGTTCGAGATACGGTATTTCGCTAGTGACGTTGAACGATTCGAAATAGTGATTCAGGAACTCGAACGTGGGTCGCTTCTCGGGGCTAGCGTCCCAGCACTGCAGCATCAGTCGATAAATGCTGTCGGGCAGCGGATGGTTCAATGGTTTCGGCATACGGTAGCCCTTGTCCACTTGCTCGATCACTTCACGACCGTGCATGCCTAAAAGAAAAAATTAAGTTCAGATAACAAAGTGTACGTTTGAAATATTTATAAGTAAACTGAGAACATATATAAAGAACTTACCAGGATAAGGAACTTGTCCGTAAGTAAAGAGCTCCATCAACAGGATTCCGTAGGACCAGACATCGCTTTTGATGCTGAACCTGCCGTAAACGATGGCCTCCGGCGCAGTCCACTTGACAGGGAATCTGCTGCCCTGCTTCGGACAGTACTCGTCGTCCTCGATTACCCTAGCAAGACCGAAGTCGCAGATCTTTGCTTTGTTCTTCTCGCCGATTAGCACATTCCTCGCTGCGAGATCTCTGTGTATTAGCTGTTTGCTCTCGAGGTATTCCATACCGGAGGCCACTTGGGCCGCAATATAGATCAAATCCTCAAACTGCATGTATTTGCCATCTCCCTTTCGGAGAAAGTCCAACAGACTGCCGTTACACATGTATTCTTGCACAATGTAGATGGGCTCTTCTTTCGAGCAGACCGCATATAACGCGACCAGATGCCTATGTCGGAATTGCTTCATTATGGCTGCCTCCTGCAGAAACGCCTCGGTCGACATGGTTCCTGGACGCAACGTCTTTACTGCCACTTCGATTTTGTTTCGCCACTTGCCGTAATAAACTTTGCCGAAATTGCCGTTACCCAGTTCCGAGATCAGTTGTATCTCGTTCCTGTTGATTTCCCACTTGTCGCGTAATTCAGGCCCGAGATCCCACATGTCCGGTTGCGGTTTCGGGCAAGGTTTCGAAAGTACATGACAGAGGCCCAACGCATTTTCTGGATAATGGAAATATCATAAAAGATAGATATCGTCCAGTACATCTTATCCTTGATTTATATATTTTCGAGAAACAAAGTATTTTTATTAATTAAAACACAAAGATAGATATACAAGATGTGTAAAAAGTCCCAGACTCTTAAATATCTTGAAAAATAAGCATTTCTGGCAAAAAGTTGGTCATACAAAAAGTTGTAGGGCTTACGCATTACATAGTAATATTAGTATGACCTTGAATAGCACCGTCAAGGTCATACTAAAAATCACTTTGAAGTTTTTTAATGAAAACCACAATTTTTTGTTGCATATTCTTACAGCTGACTTCAAGAGCTTTCCAAAACACTATAATTAAGTTATTTTTTATTAAGTACTTTTCTGAATTATGAGGTATTGAAAGTTACAGTACCGCCGGCATTAGCATTACCCAAGATGTACCATGCGGAGGTTGCCTAGTCGAATTTACACCTCTTTTGTGTTTGAAGGAAGATCCGGCCAATGAAGGCAAGATTAGATGAAATTAAATTCAGTGATTCAGATCAAACTCGTGGATTCGTAAATTTTTCGATACAAATGGGAGTGTAACATGAGGAGCATAATCACCTCAAAATTAGGATTCGGAAATGGAAATTTCGTAAATTCTTTTATCATTTTTTTACTTATAAAGTACATAAATCCGAAATCACTAGTTTTACAAACCCACAAATCATCTAATCTAGCAGTTACTTTGCATCTTTTCCGTAATAAAGTTTCCATTGTTTTTGACAGAAATTCGGAGAAAATAATTACTCCATCATTTATTTTTTTAAATGATTCAAAATAAGAATTTACGTTAGAATTTGATCAGGAAGAGTCTGTCATACATCTTGAGTAATGCTAATGCTGGCGGTACTGTAACTTTCAAGCCTCGTAACACGGAAAGTACTTAATAAAAAATAACTTAATTATAGTGTTTTAAAAAGCTCTCGAGGTAAGTTACTAGAATACGTAATAAAAAATAGGGGGTAGGAATTTAAAAAATTCAAAGTGATTTTTATGTGACCTTGACGGTGCTATTCAAGGTCATACTAATATTATTATGTAATCCGTAACTTAAAACCCTACAACTTTTGTATGAACCATTTTTGTCAGAAATGCTTATTTTTCAAGATATTATATTTAAGGAGTCCAGGACTTTTTACACATCCTGTATCTGCAAGATAATGCGAACCTATTGCTTCACATCTATTGTATATGTATATTACTTTATATACAATTACAAATAAATCCAAAACTTACTGCTGTATGCCATAACCAGAGCCGGTAAGCTGGAGAACGTTTGATTAGTGGCGATAAAGAAGCCGCCATTGTCGAGCGGTTTAATCTTGTAGTGTTTCACGTGATGGCCCCTTCCTTCCTCCCAATCCTTGACCGATAAGCTATAACCCCGGGGATTGTGCTCGCTCGGTCTCACCAAGAACGTACCGCGAGGATTCTCGTCGACCAGCAGCAGCTTGCCCGCTTCCTTACGCGACACATTTTCAAAGAACCAACTGCAAAGAGCGTGATATTAGATATATATCTTATCAAGAGGCACAACCGAAAAAGGACCAAGGGAAGAATAGAAGATAAATGCTCACTCTTCGCTCTCGACCGACCGCTCGACGGCCACGAAGTTCCAAGGAATCAGGCCTTCCTGCAGAGTCGTTAAGTGCAACACTCTCCACCAGTCCGGTTCGGAATCGTCGAGGACCTCCATTCGGTCGCCTTTCATGAAACTAACGTCGGTGCTTTCTCGCGCCGTGTAATTGTACAGTGCCACCACGATCTTGTTGGATCTTTGTGAATGCGCTGCATCGGCAGAGAAACAGTACGTCTCGTCAAATTGTTCTCCGAGCAAGGAAGAGAAACCCGAACCGGTTAGAGGCAATTTAACTTTAAAAGACTTGACACGAACTAAGTTGACTAAAGGGCCTCTAATTATCTTATACAAAAGACGGTAATAATCGGAGAAATATAACATCTCAATTCGCATCAGTATTGGGTTTATATTTCACTTTTTGATATGTAAAAAAAATCGAAGTTATAATATATTTTCATGTTCAACGATATTTTGCCATAAACAAGTATACATTTGATAAGTTTTTTCATTCAAGTCAAGAATACATGTAAAGATCAATTTTTGCATGATCCAATTAAACCGGTTCGGGTCAGCGACAGAAATATTCAAGACAGACCAAAACTACGACTACTAAACGCTAAGCGGTTTCACATAATAAAACGTAAGGCTACTTGCGAAATAAGATTCTATTTTGGGCAAAACGAACGAAGCCAGATGATAGTAATATATAATTGCCACTGATATATAATTATATACAAAAATTATACAATAACGTTTCGACTTGAAATAAAGTCATCTTCAGTGTCGGTTATTAATTAAAATTCAACGGTAATATTATTGTTTATATTAAGTAGAATATCTTTATCTTGAGAGCGCATATAATCCGCTAAACATAATGAATCCTCTCCTCATATATCCATCCGTCCACAGGTATAGCTGTGAAAATTTTAAAATCGGGATAGAATTTCTTTATACAAATAAATGATAACTAAAATATACATATAACTAATCAAAATATGTAATAACTAACTCGTTTAGCCACACAAAAAACAGTTTTTATTTGTCAATAAGCTTCAAAGCGTAAAAGGCTGATAACAATGACGTATTAGTTTCTCTTCATGTTGTATCTCTTTTTGAGCACCAACGTGCCCAGAGATTTAGTAAAAAGAAGCGTTGAAAAAAGATGGAACTCAATTTCGAAATGCACGACGGTTCCGTTGAATGAGTTTTTAGAAGCTATTGAATTCATATTTGATTCAGCAATATAATCTACAAACAGATCTTCGACACCCCCATGGGTTCCATCGTCTTCTATGTTGATGGACTTATTGTTAGTAATGCAGGACTTAAAGGAGACTGAAATTGGACTTTTTCCCTCTCGTCCTTTTGTGTATTTTAGATATGTTGACGACATATTGCTTATTACATCACAGTCTGAACTTGAAAATGTTTTAAATATCTTTCACCCTTAACCACGGACGTGTCGTCTCACAGACGACGCGTAAAAGAAATATATGTATTTTTTTGCGAGTTAATTGTTAAACATTTGAGTTTTTCCTGTCTCCGAGGTACACGTATTTTAACCGATAAGGTTAGCTTAGGAGCTACAAACAATTTAATTACCCCATACAATGTTTCAGACGCAATAAAGCTAGTAGTCTGTTTCGTATGTCCGTGGTTAAGGGTTAATTCATTACACAAGAGGCTACAATTCACCATAGAGATTGGTGAGAATGATCAGTTTCCTGAACGTACGAATTATTGTCGATAACTATAATCTTATTTTTGATCTTTTCCACAACCAACCTCTTCATGAAGATACGTGAATTTCAACTCGCATCACTTCCTTTGAGCCAAAAAAGAGGTGTAATTTATGGATTAATAGATAAAATCTTATTTCTTTCGCATCCTCGGTTTCAAAAAAAGAATTGAGATTTGGTGATTAATATATTAATTGATATCCTCTTAATTTTTCTTTTTTCATGATAAAATCTAATATTAAACACCAAGTTAAAAAATCGCATAATAATGTAGCTACTCATTGCGGAGAAGAAGAAAGAGATTCTTTTTTTACCATTCCCTTTGTAAAAAAACATTTCCGAAAAGTTTAGTACAATAGCCAATAAGTTTAATTAGCATTTAAAATGTTAATAAATTAGCATTTAAAATGCCACACTATTAAGGAGGTTTTTCACGACAAGAAAAAACAAGTTAGACAAGCTTTCCCACAGTGGAGTGGTTTACGAATTATCCTGCTTAGATTGCGAAGACTTATATGTAGGACAAAAGGGACTAAAAGGGAGGAACATTTTTCTGATCTAAAAAAACTAGTGGTTTTCCATCGGTTATTACTAAACATCGGGTTCAGAACAATCATAATTTCGATTGGGATGGCGTGAAAGTAATTGATGTGGAACCCTCTTATAACAAGAGATACCTCCGAGATGATACACTTGACATGATGACAAGAAGCAATTGTACGGTTTGAACAAACAATGTGATGTAGAGTCGTTATCTGAGTCGTATCTTCCTGTATTAGAAGGAATATCCTTTTCCTGATCTCCCTTCTTTTCCCTCTTTTATCCCACCATTCCCATCCCGTCCCTTTCACATTTTTACAAAATGTTATTAACTGTGATATATCGTTTCATTACCGTCGTTATTGAACAAAAGTGTCAAAATGCGGAGTGCGATACACCTCGTTTGGTAGTCTCTAAGAAAATTCCAACTTGAGAGTCAGCTTGTTTTTTGTTGAATGTGTCTGATTCTATCTCTTAGGAGGTATTACCTAGGTATTACTATATATTTTTTTAATCAATTCCTCATTACGCTAAGAGTTTTTTAATTTTAATTAATTAATTAATTATTTATTTATTAATTTTTATATTTACTTTATTTATATTATATTATATTTTATATTATTTATTTTATTATTTTTTGTTTTGTTATTATTTTAATTTTACTTGACTTTCATTATTTTATTTAACATGATATTAATTGTTACCGATTTTTAAAATTTGACATAATTTGACTGGATCAACAATTTGTGTGGCAGTTTTTTTTTACATTTTAGTTATCAGTTATTTGTATAAAGAAATTCTATCCTGGCTTCAAAATTTTCACAGCTGTACCTGTGATATAATGAGGAGAGGATTCACTACGTTTAGCGGATTACATGCGCTCTCAAGATCAAGATATTCTGCTGATGATAACATTACCATTGAATTGTAATTATAATTATAATAACCGACACTGAAGATGACTTTATTTCAAGTCGAAACGTTTGTTATTGTATATATAATTTTCTTATATAGATAATTATGTATCAGTAGCACTGTCATCTGGCTTCGTTCGTTTTTGCCCTTTGTTTAGAATATTATTTTTGAAGAAACTTAAAAATATTACTTAGAATATTTGTTGTATTCTATCTTGGTCCAAACTTGGTCTATGGAAGCAAAAGAAAAGTAACATAAAATACACACATGCAGACTTAACAGGCGGATTTGTTTTACGGGGTTGCTGATGCGGTATCTGTAGCTTACAGGGTGTCGGCCTCGGTCGGATAATATCCGCCCGAGCTTGCACGCCTCTCTGATTTGGGTCGGCGGTGTATCGGTCCAAGGAACCTCCATTGCTGTGCTTTGAGCTGAGTCCCGTGTCTGCTTTCTTATAGCCTGAATAGAGAGAAAAATCCGTCTCTCATCAAAGAAGACCAAGCCGATGAAAAATCTATCTTTTATCTCTGTACGCTAAATATTATACGAATTTTAAGTGATAAACACGACATTTATGCCTCGCCCGATCCGAGATTATTATTTTCCTTGAGAAGTTGTCCCCCGGAAACCAGCACGACATATCAACGTTTTTTTTTTCATTTAATTAATAATTATTATATATAATAATTATCTTATAGCATAATTACTCGTGTATCACTACATCCAGCCTTTAAGTTTAAACTTAAATAAAAAGCGAGACGGATTTTTTAGTTCCTCGGAAAAAAAAAATCGGATCATTCGAGTCACAATAATAATTACGGAGATGAAAAGGGACACTTCAATTCTCTTTTTCTACTGTTGGTGACGCAACCATACATATTGCCATTATTATTAATTATTACAGTGATAAAGCGATGATTACTTCTACATATACAGTGCGTGTTTGTATCGATCACAATTTAACTCACCGATCGGTTGAGACTCTTGCCGTTTGCTGCAACACTTCCCCATGCTGGATCTCTCGTTCCTGGTCTACCTCTGCGCGAGTCCTACGCACCCTCTATCCTGGATACATTCGCGGGGCAAGTCTCCATCGTCTCGTTGAAACCCGGCCCGGATGGTCGGCGATCGAGCCGACGACGAGGTGTATATCGCTACAAACTCTCAGAATCTTCTCGTCCGTCCGCCCATCGCCGGATTATCGGACTCGCCGCTCCTGCAACATAAGGCAGACGGGATCTGTCATGACTCCGACTGAGGATTATTATCGCGACAATGGTCGCAGGGTGCAGCGTCACGACGAAGGTCTACGAATTGCAGTCATTTGACAACGGGAAGTTGCTATGCTCCGATGAAGTCGGTGACGCGATTGCGAAGTCATCGCGAGAGCACAGTGATTAACCACAATGTCAGCGACCACATCATCGCGATTATTATCGCTTTTATCATTTCTTATTGTTATCACTCTCCGATTTATTCGGCTGAGTTGATCGCTATAATTCTCCAAATAAGACAAAAATCTGCTAGAAAATGTTTAACCCTATTCGGTCACACTGGGTGAAATTCACCCAAGAGAAATTTTTTTTTTTTTTTTTTACAATATTTTTGTGTTATAATAATTTTTACTTATTTATTTTCATTGTTCAAGTAAAATAAACACTCTTTAAAATTCGACATTTTTCGCGCATTCAAACATTAAAATAAATATACTTTTTGTGACGAGCAATATTATATTCTTTTTTTTATGAAAATATTATATTACTTATTATATTATATTATATTATATTATATTATATTATATTGATTATTTAAGTATTACTTCGACGCTCACCCAGTGTGACCGTTACGCGATTTTACTGAAGTGTGACCGAATAGGGTTAAAAGACGCCTGGAATATTAGGATACAAGTTTCGTCTTTCAATATTTGAAAATCTTTTTAATTTATCTGATTTTCTGTACGTGTTAAAATTAATCAATTTAACGCACTGACGATGTACAACTGCACTATTATCTCGAGAGGAAGCAACATCGAAGCTAAAATTGCGGAACGATGAGACAAAAGGGACGGACGAGCGCCGTAAAAATCGAAGCTTGTGGCCGATTTTATTTAACCCACCGCTGCTCTGACTGAGGGAAAATGTCCGTAAAAAGGAGAAACCAATAACTACAGGACTACCGGTGCCAAGCCGACTACCAGCATAATCGAGGTGCCCTTCCGATTATCTCCATATCATTAAATAGAACGAATGGCCTCGCCCTCACTGTAACACACCCGGAGTTTTTAATTAAACAGCTGAACCAAGGGAAAAAGGAAAAGGGTCGTAGGATTTTCGAGCAGGGAGATACGTGTATAGGATATTCGTATTGATGGACGTATAAATGTTACGCGTTTGACGATGTATCTGAAATCGGAAAATGTGAAAGTTTCTCTTCGAAAAAATACTTCTTATAGTTTCAAATATATGTAGATACTATAGTCATAAATATAGATCAATACCATTTGCTTAGAGGATCGTATATTCGTCAAAATTATATCAGTTCGACTTTTGAAATGCTAATTGAAGGAAACGGATTCCAGTAATTTGCACTTTATGGTTATAAATAGACAATACATTTTTTAAATAATAATTCTAGATTTTATTGTAATGAAATAATATCTCTTTGAAATCAGTTGGAATTGATATCTGACGGTAAAGTCTCGAAATTTGCGGAACATGTGGGGTGCAATTAAATTTTAGTACAGAGAAAAAATCGTTTAACAATTCAATAGGTAACATGATCGTCGTGATTAACAAACGCGCCTCTTGCCGAACACTCCGTATGCACGGGATTTGAGAAACAATTGTCCGGAATCGATTTGGATGTGGGTCGGTCCAACCCCAGTGCCGAACGCCGCGAAAGCATGGGATTCAACTAGCGGAGTCTCCCGTTCGATCGGCACAGCCCCAACTATGGGCTATAGGACAACTCGAGTACACCATCTCTGGTCCTCTGTGCACGTGTATGTGTCTATGCAACGAGGTAATACATGAGTAGCGAAACGGTCGATATTCTACAACACGTATTCGTATGTACTACGACGTCACACTCGCCATCCGGTAGAGCTTTTACGTGGCGAACAATGCGCTACCGTGAACAAAGACGTATTAGCGCCAGGACGAAACGTCCTGATCGTGCCGTCGTTGGCCCCATCTTCGAACCATAGGCAACTAAATTTCGCGATAAATCGGAAAATAGGATTTAATTTAGAGAGTTACAAAAACTCGATTTAAACTCGCTAACTTTAGCGCTTAGAGCCAAGTTTAATTGAGTGAATTTTTCGCTTGTGATCTAAAAAAAGAACTTAAAAAAAGTTTGTTTAATAACCTTTTGATACAAGAATTTTAGAGACTTAATTTAAGATATAGTGATTATCGCGCGAAATTTAAAATATATTACAAATATATTAAATATATTACATTTTTATAAACAATGTCAGATCTGAATTTTATGATAAATTAATTATAGTTGAAAAACCTCACTAATATAAAATGCGAATTTCGGAGCTCATTGTACAGATCATTTTTACAAAAATAGCAAAAGAATTTCATTTGTGTAGAATTATAAAGAAGCTTGTAATTTGAAACACATTATTCATCATATTAGTACACACACACACACACACACACGCACGCACGCACGCACGCACGCACGCACGCACGCACGCACGCACGCACGCACGCACGCACGTACGCACGCACGCACGCACGCACGCACGCACGCACGCACGCACGCACACACACACACACACACAGAGTTGCTTTTCAAAAAAAATATGTTGTTAATTGTGCAATTTTTTAAACAACAACTGTGTATTTTCTTTATACAGATTGATTCATCTCATTATTCTGTGTAGAAAAATATTAAGATACACTTACCAAAAAATAAATAGTTTACAAAATGTTTTTAAGCTCTTAATACTTTAATGTCAAAACGTGTCAGAATAAAGTATAAAATATTTCATACACTTTTGATTTTTCGACATCTTAATACTTTTATATGCAGATCAACGAAAGGAATCATAGTAAAAAAAAACATATAATTCCGTTTTAAAAATGGTGATGGCCTTCGTATGACTTTAAAAAATTGGTTTTTTTTTAAATTAATTTTACCATTATTTGTCTCCCTCCAAACCATGCAACTTTTGTTTGAAGCGATTTTTCTTCAATCAAAAATAAAATTTTTAGAGGTAAATTAAAATCGGACCTTGTGTGTTTAAAAATTTATTTATTAAAAATATCTTCTCGAAAATACAGGCTATCTTTTTATTTAAGCTCTTAGTCCTTTTCAATAGTTGAACGTATATTAATTAGACTTTTTTCTTTCTTTTGATCGGTACCTGCTCTTAAAATATGTGATCCTTTTTTTAAAATCGTGTGCGTGTACACGCGCGTGTGTGTGTGTAAAAAATTATCATTTAATTTTTATTCTACGTAGAATGATGACAAATTTCGATAAAAATATCTTCCATTAAACGCAAGCTTGTGATTTGAAATGCATTATCTCAAATCATATTTAGCCAAAAATTTCCTTTTAAAGTATTTTCAATTAATATCCTCAAGTAATTTTTCGTTAATAAAGTAATAAGACGACAATTATATTAATACACTTAATAAATCTATTCGGTACTACTTATTTTATTTTCAACGAAAAAGGATCCTTTTTTTATCTAAATATATTTCAGGGTAAAAGATTATGTTCTTATAGAGTCTTTGTATAAGATACTGTGCGATAGAATTGAATTATATATATGTATATATTCCTTCCCGTTGAAATCCCGGGAAAATCGCTGTCCATTTTTTCACTTTTATCACTTTTATTTCCGTTTACGATTTCACGATTCAACGAACCGACTCCATCCGGTCTCGGTGATAAAGTATAAACGACGAACATTTTAAGAATAGTGCGACGTGAAAATTTACCTTCCGACGACAGTGTGTGTAGATACTAACCGTAAGGGTGATCGTAAAAGCGAGAGCGTTAGTTATTCTCGCCCGATACCAAGTCTCCCTCTCTCCCTCCCCCCCTCTCTCTCTCTTTCTCTGTTCCTCTAGAGATAATAACTTTGTTGTTTTCCTATAGAACAACTTCCTACGTCGCCGATATAAAGCCACAAAGCGTAATCGAATGTCTTAATAACATTTAAAGCCGACAGCGGAGCAGTGTAAATTGTTTGTCAAAGCATTATACGTACATTATAAAGTACCTCCAAATCACTGAATATTAATGGAGTCGATTTTCCATGAAACATCATAAATAAATCGTGAATATATTTCAAGTTCTTCAATGATAAATCATAAATAATTTAAGTAAATAAATAAAAAGATCTCTTTTTATTGCGAAGAAAAAATAACTAAAACATTTAAAAAGTAATTTGCCGGGAAAAATAATTATGCAATGTGCCAATTAAAATGTATAATTCCTTATTACCGTCGCTATAATTACATTTAGCTAATTACATTTAGCAGCCCGTAACGTGATAACATATATTCACATACAATTATTTTTATAATCTGGTTTTTATAAAATAATTTTTAATAATTCTAAAATAGCTTCCTTGGTCAGAGAATTTTGCCTTTCAGCTGTTAAGGTAAAAAAATGCGTGCACGCTCCTCCTGTTGCTAATTTTATTTTCGTACTAATCGATAACGCATCCGAGGTAGATAAAGAGGCAACCACAAAGATTGCGAGGTGCAAGGCAGATCATCATGCGCGTTGAAATTAAAGATAAAAAATCTCCGGTATGAATCTCAAGTGTTATCTCGCCGACATTATATCTCAGTGGAAACTTAAATGCGTCATCTCTCGCAGCACTGACTAACTCCGTCAGTTAATGCTTCAATTGATGAGACACCTAATTGAAGATGACCCTTCACTCGTAAAGATCAATAAGGAGATTCATCTTTTAATAATTTTATTAACTTTTCTTCATACAAATTATTACATTTTATGAAAATTTTATTGCATATAAAATAAAAATATATCTTTAGAAATATCTTGTTGGCAAAAACAAACACGTTAAAGAATATAGCTGGAATAAAGCTGGAATCTAGCGACATATCGCGTGTTGAAATTCGCAGATCGAATCACGGGATTCAAAACTTCCGTGTGACATGACAGGAATCGCAATCCATTGTAATATCTTATGAAAAGGGTGAATCATGCGGTTCGATTTCCGATTCCAATTCGCCGTAATCCGCCGTTTGATTCGGAGTTTTAGGTTTAATCTGAGAATCGTTTGATCGTTTAAACAATCCGGATTCAAATTCTTTGTTTTATATCTTATCGTATTTATAAGACACTCAAAATTTTACCACGAAAGAGGATAATGTAATAATAATGTAATAACATTTTTATTATTTTTATTATATTTAAACTCTTTAAAAAATCACGTATTTTATTTCATACTTAAAACTTAATTATATTTATATAAACACATAATATAAAAATTGATTTAAATAAAGTGCCTTGTGATGTCATTATTTATATTATGACGTGTAAAGATACAGATGTATGTATTCTCCTTCAGCTCCTTCGATTATTACTTGTTATTATAAATCAGAAAGCTTAGCTAAGTTGAACTTCGTCGAGCAGTGTAATTAGCGGATTTCCGTGAAAAAAATCCTTCGTGAGGAAAAATCCTTCGTGAGGAAAAATCCTTCATGGGAGTGGAAAAAGCTGATTGCGGAGAACTCGTCTCTCTTTCGCCCAAGCCAATGTTCGATCACGAAGCAAAACGGAAATGCGTTATTGTCTACCTTTTCTCGCTGCTTAGAAGCTACACAGGAAAGAGTCTCGTCGCGCGATAATGCGCTCCGTGTTCCGGTGCGCCAAGAGGCCCTGCCTTCACGTTTTAATTCTTCGCGCTATCAATTCTCCTTCTCGAGAATCCCTGGATTTTGCCAAGCGTGTAAATCATAAAACATTCATCAGGCTAGCATGCTGTGAGGATAAGGTTTTGTTGTGCGGCAAAACGCTGTTAGATCCTGTTTCATCCTTCGAAGGGTGAAACCAAGGGAAGGAGAGAGAGAGATAGAGAGAAGATAGATAGAGAGATAGATAGAGATAGAGAGAGAGAGAAAGCGACTTGCTTCTTGCTGAATCCTTTAACAATGATATATTAGACCCTGACGCGCCACTCAACAGATAAGTTCGCTTGAGAGATTTTAGTCGAAAATTTAAATTGACAGTTTAGAGCAATATCATACTAATTAATAATTGTAATTATTATACCAAAATAAGATATTAGATAAAAATAAAATAATAGAAGTCAATTTCATAATAAAAAGAAGATAGAAAATATATTTACTTACTCCTAAGCTCTTGCGTAGCTTACATAATAATCCTTGCATCATCCCTGTAATCATCTTTCGTTCGGTGTTATTCCAGGTACGAACGTAATTGACTCGGCAATGTGGAGTCTCAGAATTATGGCAAACAAACAAGAGACAGTGTCAAAAGCAATAATAAAACTTAAACTTTCGCGGTTTCATATCGGCGCGCGGTTAACTAGAGGAAGTGTATCTTTATCATTTCCGACGTACACATTTATGCAAAAACACGCGTGCGTATACACGTATACACACCCAATGACATAAAATAACACTCTACCGCAGTTGGCCGCATATTTTTAGTCGAGCTCGCGGACAATGGAGAATGACAGGTGCTTTCAGGGAATTTAACGAGTACACGCGAGGAAAATTCCCACTGTGAATTAATGTCGCGGCAGGGGAGAAAAAGAAAAAAAAGGAAAGAGGGAGTTTAATCGCGTAGAGTTTCCGTGGGGGCCTTAGGCTCATCATGGGGGGCCCGGTGCGCGGCTGTTTCACGGTCGTTCTTGCGCGCCAGAACTCAGACGAGGAGGAGAAGGAGGAGGGCCCGATTGCCAGAAGCCATGACTGACAATGAGTCACGTAAGCCTGTGAGTCACGGGTGCACGACGTACCGCTTCTCGAGGGTCGAAGAATAGACGTCGTTAGATGGCACCGATCTGGGAGAGTGCTCGGCGTAAGTGAAGCCGCGCACGAGTGCCGTGGGGGCCTCCCAGTGTAAAGCCTCATCGCGTACCCCTCGTCCATCGCCTCGGTTACTGACCGACAATGCGACACGTGAAAAATAGAATAGAAATAGAATAGCCCGGAGGATGAGTCGTAAAAACGCAGGTAAGAGTAATCTCCGGTTCTCAAGTGTCGGGTGTGCCTTTTTGTACGTAAACTGAAGATGAAGGTACATGACACGATGTAATGTCGTGGATGAAGCAGCCATCAGGATCGACATTTATCTTTTTGCTTCAGTGAGCTTCAATAATCTCTTCTTTATTCCGATTTAAGTCGGTTGTAAGTCGATGAAAAATAGTGCTTTGATAGCTACTAAAGTGTTCAAAGTGCGTCAATTCTGTACGTTTTCTTGTCAAGAGTACATACAATACATCTCAACGCGTTAATAATCATTATTTTTTATTGCACGGGAAAGAGGACTTTTTCTTTCGATCGCATTAGGATTTTAATTAAATACTTGTAATAGCAACCACCGTCACATGGAATGGGGAAGTTTGCATGTTATGAGACTCTACGGCGCCACCCCTCTCTAGATTAAGATATCGGCAGCTAAAAAAGAAACACGACAGTCCTGGAGGGTATATAAAATACTGTTCGTTCGCCTCCTCGTGAATTACGTATCTGAGTCTGTTGGAGCAGCAAATCGCTTTACTTCTCTCTTTGCTCGCGCAGGACTATTTCATTTTTCTCCTTATCCGCTCGATATAAGAGCGGGGAAAGCCGTAGAACGCGTTTTGAGATACTCCAAGGCCTCGTCCGGCAGTTAAATGGGATCGACTTTGCCTTCATTCGTTTTATATCCTTGTCAGCCTGCTTGCCTACCTGCTTGCCATCACACCGCGCAATGCGCATCGCCCGACGATGTTTCGCGAATGTATACTCTTCCTCTGTGAAACCAGACGTTCCCTTCGTCTTCATCTTCCGCACAGCCACGTGGAAAAGTCGGAAAGGGAAAATCTGAGAAACAATCGCGCCCGGAAAGAATCCGCGCGAAATCCGGAACCAAGACTGAATCTCTTTTTTAACGCTTTTAATCCAAGAGCGGCATTTAATCGTAAATCTTCAAAGTTAATTTAAACTTCATGCGCTTTACACGTGAAAAATAAATTAAAAGATATTAAAACACTCAGTTTTTCTTTCTACCTCTCATAAATTTAGTTTGCAAATTAGAGAATGAGGAAACTCGAAATTTCCTGTGAGGAAAATTAAAATGTAGAATAGAATGACCAAATTCAGATTAGGTGTCACTTGTAGATCAAAAAGTTGTCGCTAATATTTTAAAATTTATTTTTCGTTTATTATTCGTTTCCATTTTACTCTCTCGTACGGTAGTAATCTTATTCTATATTGTCACTATTATAAAAGACAACGACTGAGTTACATTCTTTTGTTTCTGCTTAGGAAAAAGAATAAAGCACAAATGATACAAATGTGACGACTCAGTCAAAGCGTCTTTCGAAGATACATAAGATAATTTTACTCTTTGTTTTCGATTCACTGCAAATATTTTTACGAAATTTTTCAGAAACTCGTAAAAAGACTCGTATAAACTTTCGAATTTTTATACCTTTTGATTCTGACATATAATACGGGTATAATACGGGTACTGAGATCTCACATTTGCTGGAGCCAGAACCTCCCACTGTTATAAAAATCGACACATTTTATCCACAATAAATATTTTACTGTTAAGTTAAGAATTATTTCAATGATAAATACTACATTTTTAACAATATAGTTTTATAATGTAAATTTAATAAATGATTTTAGTGTGCATTTTTAATTTTTTTTTTTTTTACATTAAAGTTGTACATTAAAGTTGTATTTTCTTCTTTTCTTATGTTTTGTGCACATCTGGACTGCTTATTTTTCCTTAATTATAAAAATATTGTAATTACCAATTATCTTATTCAATGTTGTAACGAATTTGTTGAAAATAATAGAAATTATTTCTATTTTTATTAAACATATGTTGCATCCTACAGGAGAAGAGGCGAGAGTGATAAAGGAGAGCACCGAATATCGGACCATATATTGCTGGAAGTAAAGTTGACGGGTCCACTGAGGCTAACTGAGAGAAGAGAGAAGAAAAGGAAAGTGGAGATAGAGAGACGTGATTGGTCAGAGGAAGGAATAAAAAGTCACTATGAGAAATGTGAAAGATGGACGTATATACGGAATGGAACAGAGGAAATATAGAAAGAAATAAAGGAAAAAGATAAAGAGGATTATTATGAAAAATAATAGAAAGATAATACCATGAAGAAAAGATTTAAGAAAAAAGAAGTGGTATAATAAGGAATGAAAAAGTAAGAAAAGATAATTAAGAAAAGCGTTGAGAGATTGGAAGAAAGGGAGGATTAGTAAGGAAGAATATGTGGAAAAAAGGAAGGAATATAGAGAATGACGTAAGTGCAGAAGAAAAAACATGAAGAAGAGGAAGTGGAACTACAAAATATAAGAAGTGAAGGGAAAGCATGGAAACATATCAACAGATAGAAGAAAGAAGATAGAGGTAAGAGAAAACATAAAAATGGAAACTGAAGGAAACATTTCATGAAAATTTAAGAAGAATAAAGGAAAAAGTGATTGTAGAAAGCGAGAACGGAGAAGAAGATTGCACGAAGAAGAGAGAAAAGATTGAGAATATAACAAAGGAAAAAACGATGAACAAACGCACCAGAAGAAGACGACATAGAGAATGAAACGCGTAGGTTACGTCAAATGTGATAGGAGAGCAGTTTTGGAAATTAATCAATAAAATATGGATAGAAGAGGGAATACGGGAGATTGGAATAAAGGTTTGATCAGCTCAATTCATAAAAGAGGAGACAGAAACGAACTTAAGAACTAGAGGAATTGACACGGTGTATCAAATATTCACAAATATTTTAAATAAGTGATTGATGAAAGAAGCGGAAGAAAAGCTAAAGAAAGTGTAATTCGGTTTTAGAAAGAATAGAGGAATGATAGATGAATATACACGATGAATTACGTTATAAATAAGAAACTGAGCAGGAAAGGAGGAAAAATTTTTGCCTTCTTCGCGAATGTTAAAACAGATAAAATGGATAGAAGAAGCAATTGAATGAAATGATGAAGAGGATAAGGATAGAAGACAATCTAAGACGGAGAATAGTGGAGGTATACAAGGAAATAAGGAATCTAGTGAAGATAAGAGATAAAAAATTCAGAAAAATTCTGAACGGAGAAAGATCTTAAACAGGCCCAACGTTATTCGATATATATACAGGATGTTTCATTTTAATCGCCCCAGATAAATATCTCGAAAAATATGAAAGATATGGAAAAACGTTTTGGACAAAAGTTGTTTAGTTCGAAGGGGGATATAAGATGGTGTCATTGGTTTGATCTTGAGTGAACGTGCCAAGGTCACGTGAAGCTTACCTTCAATTTCTTAAATAAAACCTCCTATTTTTCATTACATATTCTTGTAGTTTATCTCAAGAGCTTTCCAAAACACTATAATAAAGTAATTTTTCATAAAGTACTTTTTGACTTATGAAACTTAAAAGATATAGTATTTTGACATAAAATACAAAATGTCTTGAGAAACATTCAGTTTTCGGTAATCTTATCTTGATATTTTTTAGCATAGAATAATGAGATCAATCAATTGGTGTAAAGAAAACATGTGGTTGATTTAAAAAAAAATATGTTGCAAATTACTTATTTACTTGGTGTTTGGCAACATTTTTTTTTTTTTTTTTTTTCCAAATCAACCATGTGTTTTTTTACACCAATTCCATTTAAGAAATTGAAGGTGACCTTTACGTGACCTTGGCACGTTCACTCAAGGTTAAACCATTGACACCATCTTATATCCCCCTTCAAACCAAACAACTTTTTTCTGAAACGTTTTTCCGTATCTTTCATATTTTTCGAGATATTTGTCTGGGGCGATTAAAATGAAATACCCTATATACATTCGCGCGCAAAAAAAAAAGACAATCAGGAGGCAAAGAAAAATTTTGGACAATTTCATAGGTGAACAACGTGGCTCTAAAAAGAGAGTCGAAAATAAGATAAATGATAAAAAGACTTAAAGGATATTTAGAAAGGAAAGGATTGAACCTGAGGGAGATAAATCGAAAATAAGAATATTTAAGAAAGGAAGAGAAAGAATGAGAAAGAGGGAGTGAAAATAGGGCAAAGAAGATATATAAAAAGTGAAAGATATAAAGTATTTGGATATACTTTACAGAAGAACGGAAGAGAAAGAAAGGAGAGAAGAACGAAGAAACATATAAAGGAAAGGAGAATAATGATAGCAATGAAAAGGACATAGAGCAAAAGAATATTTAAAGAAGATTATGTGAGAAGAATGAAAATGTTTAAATCACTAGTAGAAGGCTAGTATTGGTTTTGTACGGTGTAGAAATATGGAGTTGACAAAATAAAAACAAGCTGGACAAGATAAAGTGGACAAGATAACAAGGTAAAAGTATTAAAAATGAGAGATAAAAACTAAGGCGATAAAAAGGACTGTAGAATTCGAAGAAAAGGTATGACACATTCGAAGAATGTGTTCGAAGAATTAATGCAGGAATATATAAGGGATCTGGAAAAGAAAAGACAAGAGAAAGAGAAAGGCAACTAGAAAAAGAAAAGAAAGAAGCTGATAGAAAAGGTAGAAATGAGCAAAGAACAGATAAAAAACAAAAGAAAGGCAGGAAATCAAGAGGTTGTGAATACATTGCAGTGAAGTGAATAAAGAGAAAAGAGAAGGAGAAAAGACAGCTGAAAATAAATCCAGATACAACAACACAATTACAAGAATGTAAAAATATAAGAAAAATTACCAAAATATCTGGCAAGAAAGAAGAAAATGAAGGATAAAAGCTTAATACAGATGAGAACGAGACAAAAGGGAACTAGTATTGAAAAGGGAAAGAAGATAGAAGATACAGAATATGTCGGTTAACAGAAGAGAACATGTTTCACATACTAAAGGAGCAAAGTAACAAAGAATAAGGTGCGAATAGAAGAATTTATGGAAGGGAAGTAAGACTTATGTTAGAGTTAATGAAAAAGATAGGTATTAAGGCAAGAAGCGGAAAAGAGAATGAAATAGAAGAGAGAGGAGGATAAAAACAGAAAATTAAAAGGGACCGATTCAGATTTTATATTTCATTATATAGTAAAATGAAAACAAGCTGGACAAAGTAAAATAGACAAGATAACAAGGTGTTAGAAGTGTTAGATGTTGTAATGTATTAATTATGTCTTGTACGTTTGTATAGTTAGATTTTAAGTCTAGATTACTTGATTCTTTCGAGGTTCATATGTGTTGAAATTACAAATTTTTAACCGGAAATCATCTTAAACCACAAGGCAAGGATTAAATTAAATAAATGAAAAAATAAAATAAAAAATGAGAATAATTCTTCTCTTCGCCAGTAGTTAACGATCCAATAAAAATTTTTTTCATAATTTATTTCATAAAATAAAAAAATTGTTAAATTCCACTCTTATGAAATACTTAACTAGAACTTTTATTTCAGGGTAGTCTTACACTATTTTATGACAACAAGTTGACTGTCTTATTTAGTTTTATTTTCTTTAAAGATAAAACTCAAAACAATTTATTAAGCAATTATAATATATTTTAAAATGCTAATAACTTTAGTATCTTATTTTGTGCTGTCAATTAGTGCCTTATTTGAAATTTTAAATAAAATTTCATCAATTTAACATAAAGAGATTTGAAATTTTGATTTGGACCTGTACCCAAATCTACATTTCTGTTTTGAAAATAGTATAGTAAATATCAAACTACATATATTTTCTGTCTAGATCTGTTTTTATCTATCAAATATCTGAAGATCAAGACATTTTGCTACTGATTCAAATTTGGTCCCCTGATTTTAATGTAGATTAAATTCAAGGATTAACTCTTGTTTTTGTATGAAAAAACTGGTTGATACCTCTTTTGAATTTTATATAAGACATTATTATCAACGTTTTAACGTTGAATAAATTTCATTGAGAGTAACTGTTAGCAACAGAAAGAAGGATTTTTACAATCTGAGCCGAATTTGGTCACTCTATCTATTATGTAAGTATATGCGTTAAAACATATTTTAACTATTCTTAAAAGTAATATATATCTCGCATATATTTTAAACATTATATTTTTTCACAAAATACAATATAATAGCTTTCTAAATTTTATATTATTAAGTCATTATACGCTATTTACAAACAATTATTCCGAATTTTTTTAAATATCTCTCCTATTAAGATATTTACACACGTTGAAAAAATATATTTACTAATATATTTTATCGAAATCGTTTATCATAATCTGCTACAAACTTCTGCTTTTTGTTAAATAATTGAAGGCTCGTGGCGTTTGACGTTTGAAACTCGCAGCGTTTCTAGGAGCGTATTCCGAGAGAATTATAAACCACTGGATAGTCAGCCTTCTAAGGGGATATTAAGGATTCAGAGAGTACCGCATGGCTTGCCACACGTTCAGGCATATAGATGTGAGGAGAAGCCATTATATTGCGGCGTTACGATCTACTACCGACGACCGATAGTTCTATACAGTATATACAGAAGCCAGAATGCTTCGAAATTTCGCCATAGACACTAAAATCTACGAAGCTTGTTACGGGCTATCATCACTGGCCTCATTACACTTTACGTGTTAATCATAAAGCTAATGAATTGCCCGCAAATTACCGTGTAATATAGGATACAGAGTGTCTCGGATTTAACGAGTTATCTTTATCTTAGATTCCTTGAAAAGCTAGACGTGTGAAAAAAAAATTTCTTAATGAAGCAGAATGATAATTGATATAAAATCATCTAAAATGATTTGATTAATTGATAAAAAGTAAATATCGAGTACATTTTTTCCATAAGTTAAGAAAAATTAAGACTAAAGACACTCGTTTCTTACTTTTATTAAAACCTTATGTGACAAATGTTATCTATATCATAATACATGTAATCTGGACTCATTCCACGTTATATTTTGTAAGTCTAAATCTAATTAATATCGCACCTGTAATTTTTGTATCTCTGTTTTACACCTTTATGTAATAATTATAATTGTAGATGTACTTGAAAAGGACCCAATTTGTGGTCGAAACGTCGATTTATTAAACTTTTATCTTTACATCGTATGTGCCGGCTTGTCGTCAGTTACTGCCTTCCTTTTTGTTTTTTAAGAAAAATTATCAATCACTTACATATAATATTCGATGTAATTAAAGCTAAAACAAAATTCTATCAAAAATTTTTTTATTTCCAGCTGAACGACGAATAGTGTTGTATTAAATTTCGATGATTTACAAAAATAAAAAATATATTAAGATGTGTTTTTTCTGTTTCATTTTCACCGTCGACTTTCCAAGATCTGTAAGTTTTTTAAAATATTGAGTTGATCTCTATATATTGCATTCTTTCTCTACTCTAGTTAAATAATTTTAATTTTAACATATCAGTTCTTGAATGTCAAATGTTTTTGCACTGGACATCACTATATGGACTTTCGAATCCGGAGGTAGCACGACAACGATCGACTTTTAATCATGAAATTTGACTGCCGCTTCCTCGAGGAACAACGAAAAATTCGGTTCGCACACATCGTGAACAAATTTTTCAATATTTTATTGTTACGACATCTTAATCATCCACGCCTTGTAATTGTAATTATTCTATTTCTAATGTAAAATTTTTTGTGTTTTACTGATAAAGACTCTGTGAATCGAAACATTTAAACTTTTTGTCATTAAACGGTTATTTATTATTTTGTACTGCATCATATTATACTCGCTCGTTTTGGCCTTATACTTTTGTTTACGTAAAAAAATAAAAAACTTAGAATTAACTTCTATATTTTATTCTAACACTACAATTTTAGATTTTACAAGAGAACATAATATATGCTCTTAAAAAATCTTATAACATTACATACAATATTATATATAAATTTCTTTAATTTTCTACATACTCTTCCTGCTCACATTCAGATTATAATTTTAATATGTAGGACAGACTAAAAGACAATTAGCAACAAGACTTAAAGAACATAAATATAATGTGAGGCTCGACTCGTCAAAGCATTCAGTAGTCACAAAACACATGCTACAATGTAACCACTCTTTTGATTGGAATGATGTGAGTATTCTTGATACGGAATCGAATTATCAGAAGAGATTGATATCAGAAATGATACATATTAGATCGCAGAAGAAGAGCATCAATTTACAAAAAGACACTGAACATTTAAACGAAGTCTATTTGAAGATCATATCGGAGCTTGCCAAATGAATTTCACTTTTACTTATATTTTGATTATCGACGAGAATAAACATGTTTTTCGTTCTTGCCTTTTACACGTAAGGACATTAAAATCTGTGTAGTAATGACCGTTTTTCGATTTGTATTCACAGTTTCATTTCTAACAAATAAGACGTGTCTTAAGTTTAACATTTATACATTGTGACTTTAACTATGAAGGACAAAACAGATATTTGTCAGAGAAATTTATTATATAATTTTTACAAAAGACTTCTTATAATTCCTCAATATAACTTTTACAGTTAACATTTATTAGTCTACTTCAGATAAATTCTTTTTGCTTTTCTCTCGTTTGATAGTGAATCTTATATCATCACTTCACCAAATTTTCCAATCCGGAGGAGTATATGACAGTAATTTCAAGAAACACGACTACGGCACTCTTATAACGATGAGATTGCAGTTCAATAAACCAACCTTCTAATGTGATGATTATTGATGTTACTGAAGAGGACTATGAGTCGAAAACGCGTATGATATTTATGTATTTGTGTTTTCAATACATGAATCTTTACTTATTATTTTTCTCTATATTTTTCATTGTTTTCACATAAATGTTGGACTCTTAAAAGGCTTATATGTGTTTGCTTATATTCGATATTTATAATTTTAATATTTAAATAGGAATTCATAATAATTTCACTTAGAAATTCTCGATAATCGACAGACTGCCATTCCAGATTATTCGCACAAATCGAGCGTGCACAAATCAGTTCGAATAATCATTAATAATTTAAAGGTCTCTACGGTCGATAAGCCGCGCGCGCGCGTATTATCCCGTCATTGCGGTCGAATGCTTAAGAATGGACTTTCACATACCGCCGGTATCGGCGGCCCCAGATCTAATCGCGGCAAATCTATGTGCAGACATAAGCGGGCAGGCGTGCAAATGCGGCCAATGTCGAGAAGGTGTCGACACGGCACTTTGCATTGCGTCGCAGCACGCATGTGACGGTGCGCCCGTGCAGACGCGTTAAATCGATCCCTTTACCCAGGCTCGAGTGTCGTGATTAACTTTACGACAGCGAGCAATGAGATACATAGGGGGAAAGGATGCAGATAAAAAGGAGCACGATCGAGGACGAAAGGAAAGCAAGGACGGAATTAGCGCGTAACGATAGGAAGGAAAACGTAGATACGAAGTAGAAACGAAATGAAGGATCCTCTAAGCGCGCTTTCTTCATTTATCTGAGAAAGTATCTTTAAAGAGAAAATGACTGAGATTGAATTATTATGCTTGAAATTATTAGAAATTATTAAATATATTTGTTTAATTCAGTCTTTCAATTTTTTTAGAGGCAAAAGGAAAATTTGACGTTGTAGTTTGTGTTTAATAAAATTAAATAAAATTAAATAAAAATAAACTATTAATTAAGATATTAGTAAATATAAAATATTAATTAGAATATCAGTTATAGTCTAGTTATAATATTGATAAAAATTGCTATTGTGTCACCAAAAAACATTTTGCTTCGTAGATACTAACTACGTGAAAGGCTCAAAAGGGCACGCGGGGCAATTTCAACGACATGGGGGTGGCGCGAGATCTACAACGTAGGGTAAACGTCTCTCTCTTCCATCGGGCCGTGCTAATGCTTCGAATCTGCTCGGTCTTCCGGCCAACGCGCCGACAAAGCTTTGTTGCCCTTGTACAGTCGGAAAAAAGCTCGAAGAGAAGACTTTACGGAAGGGGATTGTACGGGAGGCAATATAGGCAAGTAAGAAATCGTAATTACATTATCAACAAACTCAGTTTAATTTTCAATTATTTCATCACTATACAAAACTATTTATTACTCAATAGGATGTAAAGAAGGAAAAACCTTCGCTCTAGTTAACCTCTTTAGATATTTAGAATTATAAAAGGGGTTATTTAAGTTTTATTCAATTAAAAAAAAATTGAATAAAAAATGTTCAGGGAGAGGTTTTTACATTTTCAAAATACGAAAGAGTTTTTGAATTATGAGATGCTTTTTGGTGCTTTTTGTCTTGAAAACGCTTAACCTGACTTTTAACTGACTCAAATACTCCCTCCTTATTCTGTTTAAATAAATATGTAGATGCCAGAATAGAGTGCGAATGAAACGGTAACTCCATGTAACGTTCCGGTGTTAAATTCTCCGGCACGTGCGAACTATGTGTTTCGATACATTTTTTCGTGATAAAATTAACCCGCGCGTTTGCGTCTTAATAAAAGAGTACGTGGCATGCAATTGGCGAGTCGACCCGATATCTACATTCGCGTCGCGAGTTTTTCAATGCACATGCGACCGCATAATGCAGCCGCGTTTTCCGTGCATGCGGTTGACGCCGAGCGTGATGTTCTCGTGCGCGAGAATGCATTTAGCACGACGTCTCGCGTCCCCGACGGTTGCTACAGCCTTTTCACGTTTCCACTCGTCGGATCGGATTTTCCATATATGCATCGCCGGGGAATATCGTAAGGATACGAATACGTACGCGGGCGCGAGAGCACTGGGTAAACTCTCTTGTCGAGGGGAGGGATCGATCGATGCGCTCTCGCCGGTTCGCCCGGAAACTCCGTCCAGAAATAAGCCGGCGAGGGAAGAAGATGATGGGGCGGTGTGACGACGGTGGTGGTTTCAATGATAACTCATGCGAGAATTTGATCGTCAAGGACGCTGGTTTATTTTTTTTTTAGAGTCTAACGTGGGCTTTTGATTCTATTCCATTCCCTGATTCACTCCCGAAACGGATTATTTATTCATGTGATGCGCTTCCTTCCGCCATCGATTGACACTCAGCATCGGCGAAACTAAAGAGAATCTAATAGGTGAGACGCGAAATTTTCAAAACTGAAATAAATAATCGGATTTCTTCTTGACCACTGAATCTACTCTGCATAATAATTATTGATTAGATTAATAAAATACGATAATTACTCTAATTTCTTGCTGCATTTTTATAATTTATAGCAGTTTGACAGCTGCGGTTATTTGCAACAATTGTTAATTGTTATTGCTATCATCATCATTATTATATATTTTGTATAGTTTGTATTTGATTATTATTTTGCATAAATTAATATCTCCGTTGTATTTGGATAATTTTTAATTTAATTTTGTTATTTGTAATCAGTATTAGTGTAATTGAGTTTAATTTCATCAGTTTTAATCAGCATTATCTTGAAAAATATGCATACTGACGATTGCAAACTCCTGCCTCTTCTTTTTCTCTCTCTCTCTCTCTATCTCTCCTTCACAAGTCTTATGTTAGAATTATTAAACTTGTGAAATAAGCTTCTTCTCTCAAACTCGTTGAATTCCCATTAAACATTTCTCCGGTTCCTACGTTGCATTTCATAACTGCATGTGCTCCAGTAGTACATTATTTGTGTCTTACATTCAGTACATTATACAGGGTCCATTATGAAAGTAATGCGCATGATTTTATTGTGACGCGAATATCCATCGCAGCGGGGTAAGATGAGTCGGGAAATGTAGTGGGGGGTCTGCCCTTCCAAGGCAGCCGGTCGCCATTTTGCTCCGAGCAGTCCGAGTGGAAAAACGTGCCTCCGCGTGAAGTGTGTTTTTCGTCTTTGTAACACGGCGCGATGGAGAGTTCGCTTGAACAGCGATACGCCATCAAGTTTTGCGTGCGGCTTGGAAAGAATGCAACCGAAACATTCCAGATGCTTCAAGAGGCGTTTAAGGAAGACTGCATTTCAAGGTCACAGTCCGGGAGGTGGCACAAGGCGTTCAAGGAGGGCCGGGAGGAGATCGCCGATGAACCCCGGTCTGGACGCCCAACAACGACCAGAACCGACGAAAACGTGAATCGTGTGTACGAAGTTTTACGTTCCAACCGTCGATTGAGCATCCAGTACATCGCTGACACCCTAAACATATCCACATTTGCGGTACATGAGATAGTGACCGAGAATCTGCAAATGCGCAAGATCTGTGCGAAGCTTGTGCCGAAAGTGTTGACAGAAGAACAGAAAGAACTTCGAATTTCGCGCTGTCAAGAATTGTTGGATTTGATTCAAAATGAGCCGGACTTTTTTTTGTTTCCCCGTCTGAAGAGAGAGCTGAAAGGAAAGCATTGGGAGTCCGTGGAAAACATCCATAAGCATGTTACAAGGATCCTAAAAGACATTCCCGTCGAGGAGTTTCAGCATGCCTTCCAGGCATGGCAGACACGTCTCCGCAAGTGTATTGATTCAGGGGGGGACTATTTTGAAGAATTTTAAGCATTTGTACCGCTACGATCAATAAATCTATTTTTCTCAGACAATGCGCATTACTTTTATAATGGACCCTGTATATTACTAGCAGTCGCAACTCTTTCCCAGATGTCCTCAACATTGTCTCAAGTTTGAAATAAATTTTGTTCCACTCGAAGTCACCGAATTTTTCGCGCATTTTATTTGTTGCACATTAAAACAGCTGTACATTGTATACAGCTGGCGTTTTTGTCGCGACATTACGCGTCGTTTCTCAAACGAAGTGGCCATCATAATTTTCCAATTACAGCATAGTGCGTTTATCCAAACCTCTCGTCGTCGATCACATCGACGACTTTCAGGTTTCTAGAGCACTTGGACGCATCATTTTAAAGGTCGGCGCCCTATTCTCCCCCCTGCCTAGCGCGACTAGCTTACACGCTCGTCGCTCGATATCTCGAAGCTGTTGTTAGGTCGAGCTTGAGGAGACTTCCTGGCGAACGAAAACTGCAGCACAATCCTTATTCGCCGTCACGGTAAAACTCTCTTGTTAAGATGAGTTGACGAAAATTATGCAATCGGTATCTCAAGGAGAATGCGTTTACTTTTCTTCGTTGAAGGGTCTCGTCTGGACTGAATAATTTAGATTTACGAATGAAATCATATTCCGAATTATAAATACAATGTTCAATCTCAGTTTGAAACAGGAATGTTTAGAGAAACGTCAACAGCTTTTTAAGTGTGCACTATTAAAATATTTTCTCGCAAATAATTAAGTTTGAAGAGTGAAAATGCAGAATAAAATCTCCCTTTTCTCGTTCAATTGTAAATGAACTTTCAATAGGCTTAACGAAGTTTAACGGGACAGTTTTAATTTGAAGCTTACTGAGATAAACTGTTTGAAATGGGATGTATTGTAGCATTCTTCTTGTTTTCCAATAGGGTAGATTTACATAATAATACTATAATCTGATGAGATGTATCTACAATGTGTGTGTGCGTGTGTGTGCGTGCGTGTGTGTGTACTTATGAAAAATAGAAAGAAAAAGAGAGATATCCTGTAGCGATATATTATTAAATAAAAAGAACCTTGCTAAAAAAATAAGTTTTTTGATAAATCGTTGAACCTTATACGTGACGATTCTATTGTAAAGTGTGAAAATAGACTTCAAAGACTTAACATAAAAAATTAAGTTTAAGTAAAAGTTCGCTATGCTCAATTGCTTTTTACTGAAAAGAAAAAATCCCCGTCAGATCACTTAAGAGACATATCTGTTACGTATCGGATTTCCGAATATCCAAATCGTATTTTTCGTTCTCACTATTAACTTCACGCGATCGTCATTTTGTGCTTAACCCTCCACTCTCGACGATGCCGTGTGAAAGACTTGTGAGTGAAGCACAATCACTTCAAGTCGACGACCGAACTATTGATAGTACTAACAACGTGGCCTTTGAGAGATTCGTCTTGGCCCCGCTTTCTTTTTCAGGCGAGTCTATTTAACTTTCGGCGTGGGCACGAGCGTGCGTCTATTCGCGTCCTCGTCGCCGTATTCTCCGGTCTAGCTTAAGAATTCCAATTAATTGCAGCTTGACGCGAAAAAAAATCACGTTTTATCCCTTACTAACAGATGCATAATACTCGTGTCGCTATCGTGCATTCATGTCAGATCGACCAAGCGCCGTGATGCAATGCAGTTAACGGCTAACGAGTTGCGAGAGACGTTTCTATAGAACTAGAACGCTTCGTAATACCAAAGCAGGACAACAAGGTCTTGTATTTCAAGAATAGATCTATGTCTTAATTATGTTTATGACAGATTACTCTCTAACTTAGGAAAAGACGTGTATTACTTATTCAGTGAAGTATATCTTAAGGAACTTTATTCGAACCTCTTTATTTCAGAAAGTTATTATTATGTTTTATGTATGAGAGAGAAAGAGAAAAAGAAAATAATTTGCTCTAAAAATTGTAAATAAAATTGTAAATAAACTTGTTTAGACTTAAATGTAATTTTCATTTGAGATTTATAATAATGTTCAGGAAGGGGAAACCACCTGATTACACTCCCATGAGCACATCATGCAGAATCTCTAGCTGCATGATGCCACCTCTTGAAGGTTTGGACTGAGATTGATTATAATAATGTGGAATTGAATATTTGTGAGGTATGTTGTGAGATATGTGTATCTGTAACGAATATTTTAAAAAACATTTTTCAAATAAAATAAAAGCGATTGTCATGACACACTCGGTATGGTCGTAATATATTGCACGTTTTGTAATATCAGGAAGGCATATGCACGACGTCTCAATATATATAGAAAATCGATTTTCTAAATTAACCCGAATACGGAAATTTATTGATAATTCCGATGAAGTATGAAATTGCCTTTGGTATGTTGCTTCGTGCCCCCTCCCCCCAGTTGGAACATAAATTACACCCAGTCTGACCATTCTCGAGTTAAGTACGTCTGGCACATAGAGATTAAACGTATTTAAGACTACAAGGATTAATAAATAATGAAAATTAAAACTTAGAAGAAAGAAAAAGGAAAACTGGTGTAACAGATACAGATTCAACTTTAGGAGGTGCTAGTAACCGTCAATTATTATATTATTAATTATCAATTCATAATAAGTATGCACATTATTGATTAATTGTCAATTGTGAAGGATATTATAACGAGCGTGTTAGTCAAGCATAGAAAAGTTGATTAAAAATGCAATGAATTCTATTGAAAGAGAAGGCAAAGGATCGCCAACGATAAACAGTGGCAACAACAGAGAACTGTGTCGCGTCGAGAGCGTACATTGTTAAACCGCGAACTCAATCACGAAAATTCACCGCCCACTGAAACGAATTGTGTACGCGTTTCGATGTGTAATTACGTTCCCCGACATTGTATTCTTGGTCGCATTAGCAGCTGTGATTTTCGATAGGGAGTATGCCGCGCACATAAGAGAACGTGCTCGATAGTTTACAGTACGGTTGCTGTGTATATGTGTACATCGTGCGATGTACATATGCGTATAATACGTTGATATAACACCGAGCAATACAAGCAAACTTCTCAATTAATACCCTCGTATTAAAGATGGAATATAATTTATCCGTTCCGTGCGCGCAAAATTAATATTAACTTCAGACATCGCGATATCGTAAATGGAATTGTCGCTGCGTTTCCGCGAGTATCATGTCTCAGGAGCATTAAAATTACGAGAAATTCGGCGAAATGAGCATAGCACAGTAATTTTGCAGACAATTAACAACATTTTCTGGGACAGCTTATTTTGTACTAGGAAGTGACTTCAAAGCAAATGAATGTATTATATCGTATAAATATGGAGCAAATCCAAATGTAATTAGAAAGAGAAATTGTTACGCAAATTTCAGAAAATTCTGCGAAACGAATATGCATTTAACGAAATAGTAGATAAATGACATATTGATTTTTTTTATGGTCGCTACAACCATTTATATCGATATATAATGAATAATTTATTCTACGATGCAACGATAACTTTTAATCGTATTTAAATTTAAAAATTATACATAAAATAAATTTAAAATTTATATGCGTAAAAGTAAAAATATAAAAATGCATGTGTATAAAAAGATAACATATATGTATAAGATATAAAAAATATAATAAAATATATAAGAATATTTTTAAATGGCTATTACTCAGTATATGCCATTACTAAAAAAATACAATTAATATTTAATATGAAAAAAATTATTATATATGTACATACATTATTATATATGTACACACGCACGCACACACGCACACACATATACGCACACATTGTATAAATATAAAACAATGTATCAAATTACCTGTTTTCTAATTAATAATCATAATTAATCTTATTATGTGTCTGATAATTTGAATTTATATTTGAATATATATATATATACAGGGTTGGGCAAAAGTCCGGAAACGGTCAAATATCTCGAAAAAGATCAACTATAGCGAAAAATATGTAAGTAGCAAAGTTGTAGGGCTTAATAAAATGTACCTAATGATGGCTAAAACTTTGACTTTGGGTGGAGGACGAAGATCATATGAAGGTCAAATTGAATTTTTTAAATGGAACTGCCTACTTTTTATTGCATATTCTTGTAGCTTATCTCAAGAGCTTTCCAAAACACTATAATAAAGTATTTTTTCATGAAGTATTTTCCGAGTTATAAAGCTTGAAATAATTTCTTAATTTTACATAAACTATAAAATATCTCGTAAAATATTCACCTTTCGATGAACTTACCTCAATACTTTTATGCACAGAATAATGAGAGGAATCAATTGGTGTCAAGAAAACACATAGTTATTTTTAAGAAAAAATATGTAATTGTTAGTTACAAATTGCATATTTTTTCTTAAAAACAACTATGTGTTTTCTTGACACCAATTGGTTCCTCTCATTATTCTGTGCATAAAAGTATTGAGGTAAGGTCATCGAAAAGTAAATATTTTACGAGATATTTTACAGTTTATGTAAAATTAAGAAATTATTTCAAGCTTTATAACTCGGAAAATACTTCATGAAAAAATACTTTATTATAGTGTTTTGGAAAGCTCTTGAGATAAGCTACAAGAATATGCAATAAAAAGTAGGCAGTTCCATTTAAAAAATTCAATTTGACCTTCATATGATCTTCGTCCTCCACCCAAAGTCAAATTTTTAGCCATCATTAGATACATTTTATTAAGCCCTACAACTTTGCTACTTACATATTTTTCGCTATAGTTAATCCTTTTCGAGATATTTGACCGTTTCCGGACTTTTGCCCAACCCTGTATATATATATATATACAGGGTGTCCCATTATAAAACATCCAGTCGAATATTTCGAAAACCAAGCCCGGGAGAGAAAAATTTTTCAGACAAAAGTTATTTGGTTTCGAGGGGCCCATAAGATGATACCATTGGTTTGACCTTGAAGAATTATTTGAAAGTTACATGAAAGTCACCTCAATTTTTTTAAATGGCATCCCCTATTTTTTATTACATATTCTTGTAGCTGACTTCAAGAGCTTTCCAAAACACTATAATAAAGTATTTTTTTATTAAGTATTTTCCGAGTTATAAAGCTTGAAATAATTTCATAATTTTACATAAACTGTAAAATATCTCGTAAAATATTTACTTTTCGATGACCTTACCTCAATACTTTTTAAGAAAAAATATGCAATTTGTAACTAACAATTACATATTTTTTCTTAAAAACAACTATGTGTTTTCTTTACACCAATTGATTTCTCTCATTATTCTGTGCATAAAAGTATTGAGATAAGGTCATCGAAAAGTAAATATTTTACGAGATATTTTACAGTTTATGTAAAATTAAGAAATTATTTCATGACGCTGAAGCTAGCAGCGGATTCGTAGCAGCAGATTCGTCAAAGCAGGGGTTCTCACTTAAAATAAAATCATAAGAAATTTCAACAAATAAGGACAAACCAGCAAGTAATTACACAAAATACACTTATACGCTTCTAAATCGACCACGCCTAGTCAGAAAAATTAAAAAAAATGCGCACGGTTACGGAAATTGTTTAAACAATTAATTATTGCAGAAACAAGGGATGGGAGCCTCGATCGGGGCTGGAATTTTTTGTAGAACATCCTCTTACGCTTCTGAATCGACCCCGCCTAGTCAGAAAAATTAAAAAAAATGCGCACGGTTACGGAAATTGTTTAAACAATTAATTATTGCAGAAACAAGGGATGGGAGCCTCGATCGGGGCTGGAATTTTTTGTAGAACATCCTCTTACGCTTCTGAATCGACCCCGCCTAGTCAGAAAAATTAAAAAAAATGCGCACGGTTACGAAAATTGTTTAAACAATTAATTATTGCAGAAACAAGGGATGGGAGCCTCGATCGGGGCTGGAATTTTTTGTAGAACATCCTCTTACGCTTCTGAATCGACCCCGCCTAGTCAGAAAAATTAAAAAAAATGCGCACGGTTACGGAAATTGTTTAAACAATTAATTATTGCAGAAACAAGGGATGGGAGCCTCGATCGGGGCTGGAATTTTTTGTAGAACATCCTCTTACGCTTCTGAATCGACCCCGCCTAGTCAGAAAAATTAAAAAAAATGCGCACGGTTACGGAAATTGTTTAAACAATTAATTATTGCATAAACAAGGGATGGGAGCCTCGATCGGGGCTGTAATTTTTTGTAGAACATCCTCTTACGCTTCTGAATCGACCCCGCCTAGTCAGAAAAATTAAAAAAAATGCGCACGGTTACGGAAATTGTTTAAACAATTAATTATTGCAGAAACAAGGGATGGGAGCCTCGATCGGGGCTGGAATTTTTTGTAGAACATCCTCTTACGCTTCTGAATCGACCCCGCCTAGTCAGAAAAATTAAAAAAAATGCGCACGGTTACGAAAATTGTTTAAACAATTAATTATTGCAGAAACAAGGGATGGGAGCCTCGATCGGGGCTGGAATTTTTTGTAGAACATCCTCTTACGCTTCTGAATCGACCCCGCCTAGTCAGAAAAATTAAAAAAAATGCGCACGGTTACGAAAATTGTTTAAACAATTAATTATTGCAGAAACAAGGGATGGGAGCCTCGATCGGGGCTGGAATTTTTTGTAGAACATCCTCTTACGCTTCTGAATCGACCCCGCCTAGTCAGAAAAATTAAAAAAAATGCGCACGGTTACGAAAATTGTTTAAACAATTAATTATTGCAGAAACAAGGGATGGGAGCCTCGATCGGGGCTGGAATTTTTTGTAGAACATCCTCTTACGCTTCTGAATCGACCCCGCCTAGTCAGAAAAATTAAAAAAAATGCGCACGGTTACGAAAATTGTTTAAACAATTAATTATTGCAGAAACAAGGGATGGGAGCCTCGATCGGGGCTGGAATTTTTTGTAGAACATCCTCTTACGCTTCTGAATCGACCCCGCCTAGTCAGAAAAATTAAAAAAAATGCGCACGGTTACGGAAATTGTTTAAACAATTAATTATTGCAGAAACAAGGGATGGGAGCCTCGATCGGGGCTGGAATTTTTTGTAGAACATCCTCTTACGCTTCTGAATCGACCCCGCCTAGTCAGAAAAATTAAAAAAAATGCGCACGGTTACGGAAATTGTTTAAACAATTAATTATTGCAGAAACAAGGGATGGGAGCCTCGATCGGGGCTGGAATTTTTTGTAGAACATCCTCTTACGCTTCTGAATCGACCCCGCCTAGTCAGAAAAATTAAAAAAAATGCGCACGGTTACGAAAATTGTTTAAACAATTAATTATTGCAGAAACAAGGGATGGGAGCCTCGATCGGGGCTGGAATTTTTTGTAGAACATCCTCTTACGCTTCTGAATCGACCCCGCCTAGTCAGAAAAATTAAAAAAAATGCGCACGGTTACGGAAATTGTTTAAACAATTAATTATTGCAGAAACAAGGGATGGGAGCCTCGATCGGGGCTGGAATTTTTTGTAGAACATCCTCTTACGCTTCTGAATCGACCCCGCCTAGTCAGAAAAATTAAAAAAAATGCGCACGGTTACGGAAATTGTTTAAACAATTAATTATTGCAGAAACAAGGGATGGGAGCCTCGATCGGGGCTGGAATTTTTTGTAGAACATCCTCTTACGCTTCTGAATCGACCCCGCCTAGTCAGAAAAATTAAAAAAAATGCGCACGGTTACGGAAATTGTTTAAACAATTAATTATTGCAGAAACAAGGGATGGGAGCCTCGATCGGGGCTGGAATTTTTTGTAGAACATCCTCTTACGCTTCTGAATCGACCCCGCCTAGTCAGAAAAATTAAAAAAAATGCGCACGGTTACGGAAATTGTTTAAACAATTAATTATTGCAGAAACAAGGGATGGGAGCCTCGATCGGGGCTGTAATTTTTTGTAGAACATCCTCTTACGCTTCTGAATCGACCCCGCCTAGTCAGAAAAATTAAAAAAAATGCGCACGGTTACGGAAATTGTTTAAACAATATAACTAATTATTGCAGAAATAAGGGCCTCGGTCGGCGCTGGAATTTATGAACAATCATATTAAGATTGCTTGCTTGCGCCATATTTTGCTTTACAAAGTTGTGCATTGGTTCCGTAAAATAAAATTAGTTACGAAGAAAATTAATGTCATTATAGAAAAGAGGTAGTATGATTATTTTCTATTTTCCTACTTCGATGTAAATTATTGATCAGATATAATATTTGACAGATAAACGTATTTATATATATTGTTCTCACTCTTTGCGCTACCCAAGACCAACCAACGTGGAGGTGGCGAGAATATGGTCTCTTTTTTGTTTTTTTGTTTTGCTGTTTTTGTATTTTATATATTTTTTTTACTTTTTTAGATATAATTTTTTATTGCTTTTTTGATATTAGAATTTTTTTACTTTTTTAGATGTTTTTAGATGTATTTATTACTTAAAAAATTACCTTTTTAAAAAAAGGTAAAAAAAAGGTGCTAACTCCGCGTCAAAAAGTATCTTTGTAAAATAGTATAGTGTTATTAACTCTAAAAAAACTATAAGTTATTTTAATTAGACATTCTACAAAAATAATGATATCAACAAATTGTGCTAAGTAAAAATAAAAATTTATAAAAATATTTTAATAAAAAAATGTTACAAAATACTATGAAAAATAGTTGTTTTAAGTTTTTTTAAATATCTGACTAAAATACTGATCAAGAAATTATGCTATTTGTTTAATATAAAAATAAAAAATTTAATTAAAAGACTTAGCGCTGCTACAAAATATGCTATTTTAAAAATTAGCAGCGCCAAATCTTTTAATTAAATTTTTTATTTTTATATTAAACAAATAGCATAATTTCTTGATCAGTATTTTAGTCAGATATTTAAAAAAACTTAAAACAACTATTTTTCATAGTATTTTGTAACATTTTTTTATTAAAATATTTTTATAAATTTTTATTTTTACTTAGCACAATTTGTTGATATCATTATTTTTGTAGAATGTCTAATTAAAATAACTTATAGTTTTTTTAGAGTTAATAACACTATACTATTTTACAAAGATACTTTTTGACGCGGAGTTAGCACCTTTTTTTTACCTTTTTTTAAAAAGGTAATTTTTTAAGTAATAAATACATCTAAAAACATCTAAAAAAGTAAAAAAATTCTAATATCAAAAAAGCAATAAAAAATTATATCTAAAAAAGTAAAAAAAATATATAAAATACAAAAACAGCAAAACAAAAAAACAAAAAAGAGACCATATTCTCGCCACCTCCACGTTGGTTGGTCTTGGGTAGCGCAAAGAGTGAGAACAATATATATAAATACGTTTATCTGTCAAATATTATATCTGATCAATAATTTACATCGAAGTAGGAAAATAGAAAATAATCATACTACCTCTTTTCTATAATGACATTAATTTTCTTCGTAACTAATTTTATTTTACGGAACCAATGCACAACTTTGTAAAGCAAAATATGGCGCAAGCAAGCAATCTTAATATGATTGTTCATAAATTCCAGCGCCGACCGAGGCCCTTATTTCTGCAATAATTAGTTATATTGTTTAAACAATTTTCGTAACCGTGCGCATTTTTTTTAATTTTTCTGACTAGGCGGGGTCGATTCAGAAGCGTAAGAGGATGTTCTACAAAAAATTACAGCCCCGATCGAGGCTCCCATCCCTTGTTTCTGCAATAATTAATTGTTTAAACAATTTCCGTAACCGTGCGCATTTTTTTTAATTTTTCTGACTAGGCGGGGTCGATTCAGAAGCGTAAGAGGATGTTCTACAAAAAATTCCAGCCCCGATCGAGGCTCCCATCCCTTGTTTCTGCAATAATTAATTGTTTAAACAATTTCCGTAACCGTGCGCATTTTTTTTAATTTTTCTGACTAGGCGGGGTCGATTCAGAAGCGTAAGAGGATGTTCTACAAAAAATTCCAGCCCCGATCGAGGCTCCCATCCCTTGTTTCTGCAATAATTAATTGTTTAAACAATTTCCGTAACCGTGCGCATTTTTTTTAATTTTTCTGACTAGGCGGGGTCGATTCAGAAGCGTAAGAGGATGTTCTACAAAAAATTACAGCCCCGATCGAGGCTCCCATCCCTTGTTTCTGCAATAATTAATTGTTTAAACAATTTCCGTAACCGTGCGCATTTTTTTTAATTTTTCTGACTAGGCGGGGTCGATTCAGAAGCGTAAGAGGATGTTCTACAAAAAATTCCAGCCCCGATCGAGGCTCCCATCCCTTGTTTCTGCAATAATTAATTGTTTAAACAATTTCCGTAACCGTGCGCATTTTTTTTAATTTTTCTGACTAGGCGGGGTCGATTCAGAAGCGTAAGAGGATGTTCTACAAAAAATTCCAGCCCCGATCGAGGCTCCCATCCCTTGTTTCTGCAATAATTAATTGTTTAAACAATTTCCGTAACCGTGCGCATTTTTTTTAATTTTTCTGACTAGGCGGGGTCGATTCAGAAGCGTAAGAGGATGTTCTACAAAAAATTACAGCCCCGATCGAGGCTCCCATCCCTTGTTTCTGCAATAATTAATTGTTTAAACAATTTCCGTAACCGTGCGCATTTTTTTTAATTTTTCTGACTAGGCGGGGTCGATTCAGAAGCGTAAGAGGATGTTCTACAAAAAATTACAGCCCCGATCGAGGCTCCCATCCCTTGTTTCTGCAATAATTAATTGTTTAAACAATTTCCGTAACCGTGCGCATTTTTTTTAATTTTTCTGACTAGGCGGGGTCGATTCAGAAGCGTAAGAGGATGTTCTACAAAAAATTACAGCCCCGATCGAGGCTCCCATCCCTTGTTTCTGCAATAATTAATTGTTTAAACAATTTCCGTAACCGTGCGCATTTTTTTTAATTTTTCTGACTAGGCGGGGTCGATTCAGAAGCGTAAGAGGATGTTCTACAAAAAATTCCAGCCCCGATCGAGGCTCCCATCCCTTGTTTCTGCAATAATTAATTGTTTAAACAATTTCCGTAACCGTGCGCATTTTTTTTAATTTTTCTGACTAGGCGTGGTCGATTTAGAAGCGTATAAGTGTATTTTGTGTAATTACTTGCTGGTTTGTCCTTATTTGTTGAAATTTCTTATGATTTTATTTTAAGTGAGAACCCCTGCTTTGACGAATCTGCTGCTACGAATCCGCTGCTAGCTTCAGCGTCATAATTATTTCAAGCTTTATAACTCGGAAAATACTTCATGAAAAAATACTTTATTATAGTGTTTTGGAAAGCTCTCGAGGTCAGCTACAAGAATATGTAATAAAAAATAGGGGATGCCATTTAAAAAAATTGAGGTGACTTTCATGTAACTTTCAAATAATTCTTCAAGGTCAAACCAATGGTATCATCTTATGGGCCCCTCGAAACCAAATAACTTTTGTCTGAAAAATTTTTCTCTCCCGGGCTTGGTTTTCGAAATATTCGACTGGATGTTTTATAATGGGACACCCTGTATATATATACATATACATATATATATTCAGAAGACAGGTTTGATTTTTTTTTACAGTGATAAGTATCAACATGTGCTACAGTAAAATAATAGGGGAAGAAGTACACTGACTAATTACAGACTAATCACCAAATGTACAGCTGTTGATGATAAGAGAGAAAGTAGTCTATCTCTTGAAGAGTAATCGGTAAAGTTTCAATGTTGATTAATTCATTCATAGGTTGCAATTATAGAGGCTACTACTATACTGGTATATAGATAATGCATTTATGTAATGTAATAAATCACAGTTAAGAATATGGTTATGGAAAAATGCATGTCCATATTACTAGTTTTTGTTGAAATAGAGTATTGACTGCATATCCTTCTGTATATTCTCTGTTCTCTACCACTGTAATTTTCGTTATTTCAATTTGTTACTTTATTTTATTTTTCCATTATAGCGTAATTTTATTTTTCCATTATAACTATATACTCTTGTAACGTAGAATCTTGTCTAATCTGTGCAAAAAGAACGAGTTCTACAAGTGTCAGTTTTGCATGTTTTTGCTGTCAAGAGACAGCTCAAGATGGAAATTTATCTTAAAACTGCCAATCGCTGCATCTCTCGTCGTATATAGTCTTTAATGTTTTATATTCAAAGTATGAAACATTCATGTTACAGTGAAAGGGCTTCGTCTAGTATATCTTGTTTGAGATGTTTTAATATTACAGTAATCAGCAGAAGAGCGCACCGAGACGCGATGGGTCGCTCGCGCTTGTTTACCGATAGTTCGACAGGAAGTTGAAGCGGCGCATACTGTATAGCGGAGCAAAGGCATCGCGGGAGCTTCAACAGATGTGTCGATAGATCCGCGTGTTCATAACCACGAGTGAACGTATAAACGAGCGAGCTTCCTCGTTGCCGCACGAGAGACGACGATCCGGAGCTACGGCCCTGGAAAATTGCTCCGCTCCGGCCGAGAGAAAGAGAGAGCGACAGAAACGTAAAGGGTGGTTACCGTGTGCCGCTGCCGGTGTCTATTAATGTCGCGGGCCTATTTCCGGATATATCTCGTGGTTGCCGTGCGAAAATTTACCTCCCTCTTGTGCGGAACGGAAATCGATCGATACCGCGCTCATGGCGCGCGGTCGAATGGGGTGAGATGGAGCGCGAGCGCAAACGAGTGCCGCGTCGATTCCGTAATGAAAGAGAAGAAACAAGGGACGACCAAGTCCAAAGGAGAGCGTCTCTCACAGGAGAGACTATTTGGACGAGATTGCTATTTTCGTGGAGCATTCAGAGCCGGGAGTGACTTAATTCCCAATTTTAATCATTGTTGCGCAATATATTATTAATTTCTTAATTTGAAACCTTAATTTGAAATTTATAGATCTAGTATCGTATTCTTGTCGTGCGTTTAAAATTGGAGGTATAATTTTTATTTCAGATTACAGTTAAATATTTTCTCTTTACATATTTCCCTTTTACATCTCGCAATATATAAATAAAAGAAAAATAGGATAACAGTTATAATCTAAATTATGTCTAAACAATATCTAAAAAAATACATCTAAATTAAAATAATATCTATAAAGAAAAATATAAAATATATTTTCTTTTTAATTTAATTTACAATAAATAATAAAAATAAATTAATTAAAAAATGAAATAAATAATTTTATATAAAGCGCGCGCGCATATACATAATATTTATACTATAAAATATGAAATATTTTTAAAATATAATATAATATGAAATATGAAATTTACGTAATATATTAAAAGATGGAATAATGGAAAAAGATGTTCCTTTATTCATGGTTTTCAGTCATGGATTGTCACTTTTAACTTTTTTAACTAGTTTCATCTCTATATATTACATCTATATACATATTTCTTCCCTACTTACTTTTAGCTTTCATTTATCACTGATTATAATTTTGGGGTGGTAAAGAGATATAAACTCGTTTACATATCGAATGCGAGCGTATGTTATAAACGAACGAACTAATGAACAGAGAGAGAAAGAGAGAGAGAGAGAGAGATATCACACAATCTATCGATGAAAGACGTGATTTCCGGTATCGCATAGAACTAAATAAACGCTCGTGCTCCAGGAGTTCAAGATATATGAACGTGCGCGCGGTATATCAGATAAACGAACAAATTGCTCGATTGCAAGTTGCGGTACGGCCGACCGATCGATGCCACCGTTGAGATTTCACAGTTACAGGATGCGAGCAAGATATCAATTTTATCTCGCTGCAATCGCGAGTATGCATTGTGAAACGCAATATTGCATTAAATAATCAAAAGACATTCCTAAGATGGCGTGTGGTAGAGGTGCATTTGTGAGAACTATTTGTGATAAATTTCAGCCATTTGTAATAGTTTGCATTTTGTAATGTATATACATATATATATACTATACGATATGCGAGTTGTAATGTATCAGGAAGGTATTTTGAATTCAGGAATGGAAAGTTAAATAGCACAATCTAACTTTGTGGACACTGGATGAATTCTGATTAGTCCTTCGATGTTTTATTGAAAACAGCATTATCTTTTTTCTATCTGATAAGCAATTAAATACAAAAAAAATACTTCAAGAGGAGATAATATTCCCTCTTGAAGAGACAAGTGAAATAATGCTTGAAAGACGATCATATACGCGAGAAAGAATCAACCGAGTTCTTCATAAGAGAGTAAGAAGGGGGGAGCATAAGGGGCAAGAATGCGTGTAAATGACGTAAAATTATAAAGAAAACAACGAGAGATAATTTTTATTATCGCAAAAGGGAGCGTTGTTGCGTAGTTGAGAATGCAAGGGGCAACGCAGGAAAAGGAAGAAGAGAGGATCAGCGGTCGGTATATATAATTTTTAAGATCGTAGCTGCGGTTTGCGCCAAGATTAGATAATACGTTGCTGCGTCTCGTGTTCCGACAAAATCCCGTGTGCATCCTGCTTCGATGAACATACATCTCTTGCAAGAACAACTTGACGAAGGGATACTCTTTACGAAGGGAAGAGATCTGATATAATAAGGTAAACTCTCTCTGTTATCTTAGATACCAGCACATTTATCGATAACATATAATTTGTTTTAAAGGATTGTTTTAAAGCTCGATAGTTCTTAATTTAAATAAGGCAAGAATATAAGAATCTAACTGTCAATTGCGATATTTTATGACTGTGAAATAAATAAAAAAGATTTTTTTATGGTATTTTGTTAAGTATCATATCGTTTAGTTAAGTTGAATTAGATTAAATTAAATTGAACTTCGAATTTGTTAAAACTTTTAAGATAAATACAGTATTCACCATAAAAGTGTTTACCCTTTAAAATTTGTTGTAATTTGTAATTACTGTATCTTATAAAAGTTTCCCAGAAAATAAATATAATATTTTCACAGGAAGAATTTTCAATACAATTTTTTCTCAAATTTTTACGAATATGAATTAATTGAATAAAAATAATTTGTAGTTTTTGAGAAAATCAATTTCTCAAATCAAGTTATATCTTACTTGAATAAAAAATGCTTACTTCGAGAAATTATAGAAAACAAAATAATTAATTATAGTATAGTTTTGCTGGTTGCCTCCTCCTTTCATCTTCAGCACTTCTAGATCTGTCTTGACATACTTTCTACGACTAAGGTTTTCAAGGCTCAATTTCTTCCCACTTTTAAAGTCTTTTTAAAAGCACAATAATTAGTTCATTAACGTTACTTTTGTCAACTTTAGTTCAAAATTGACCAAAAATTTTCTATTGGATTGAGATTGGAACTTTGTCAAGCTTGTCGAGCAACTTGATGCGAGAGGATCGGAAAAATTAACTGCTGTTTTCTTCATCGTGTATTTCGGGTCATTATCCTATTAGTAGATAAAATCATTTTTTTCTGCCAACTTTTAGCAACAACGACTCCAAATTCTCACCAATGTCTATATAGCTGCCAATCATTGCACCATCAATTCTGCTCAATTCGCCGACTCCATCCCACGCAAAGTATCTCCATACCATAGTATTACCTCCATTATACTTAACGGCCTTTTGTAGATTACAATTTTTTAACTGTTGATTTTCGTCACACTCTGATTCGTCGCTTCTGTCCAAACAGCTCAAATTTATTTTCATCACTCCAGACAATCTGTTTCCAAAAGTCATTCCGGCAACTTTTTCGCGAAATCCAGTCCCTCTTTTTCTTGTCCCTTGCAATAATCAAGTCTGCTTTCCGAAGTCTTCGATGGATTGTGTGTGCAGAAATGGATAAATTCAAAGACTCCTTGATCTCCCACTTTTCTTAGGATCCTTCCGATTTTCGTGAAGAATTCAGTGAAAATCCCGTGTGATAAGTCAATCAATCAAGATTTTCTTTTTCCAGGTTTATCTGTGACAAATCCAGTTTCTTGAAATTTGTTCCATATCTTTTGGCTAACAGAGTAGAACAACCCATATTTTTTAGCGATTGTTCTAAAAGAAAAATAGAGCTTTCATATCGTCCACGATCCTATTTCGAATTGCAGACCAAATTTTGTCATTATCTTAAAGCATCACGAAAAGGAGAGAATCATAGCTCCTAAAAACTTGAAGTGATGTCAAACAAAATACTGTTATTTATATTTTATAGCAATATGACATGGTAGACACCACAATAATTAAGACGGTTAGGAAAAATAATTAAGTAAGCACTTTTTTGTCTTATTGTTAGCAAAATAAAATGTTTTTTGAATAAAATCTGTATTACTCAAAAGTTAATATCTATAATATATACTCAAAAGTATATTAGTCAAAAACACAATTTTACAGTTTAATGCACTCTTATATTCTTAAAGATAAAAAAAAAAATAATAATATAAATATAAATATAAAAGATAAAATAATTGTTCGACAAGATTTAAAAATATGATTTCAAAATAAGTTTGGTAAAACTCTTAATAAATTTTGGAAAGTGAACACTGACAACCACTATATATTGTTACAAGAATTCTTAATTAAGATGCTGATACCTGAAATGCTCTAGTGATCAACATCTCACAAAAATTTTTGTTAAAAGAGAAAAATGTGGAGTTTTTATATGAATAAATTTAATATTTATTATTTTTAGCAATTTCTATTTAATTTAAAAAAAATGAACGTGATTATTTGTACAATAAAAAAATGAGAAAATTCAGGACAGGCATGAGACAATGCAAACATACATGACTAATGCAAACCAGTAAATTTCATGCACATCGCCAAATAAAAATTGTGTGCATCGAATCATTGAAATTGATGGCAAAGGGTAGAAATCGAGCAAGAGAACGTAGACGCCGAAAGATCATCTCTCGGTCGTCGTTAACTACGTGCTGCCTGGCATCCATTTCTCTGATCAATGGGGAACGAGGGGACCGAACAACAGTCTTTACCACGTGGCGTGCAGATGTGCCTCTGATGGGTCAGTATTACCAGTTGTGCAATTGTATGCTTTTCGTGCGCACGCGAGCGTGTATATTAACCCTTAAAATCCATAAAACTTTTTTTTTTGCTTTGAAGTCTGGTTAAATTAAGAGAATATGATAGAGGAGAGAGATGTGTCCGAAGATGTGAATAATATTTATTTGCTCAAACGATTTGTCAAATTTGTCAAATATTCTTTATCACATGAAGGATATTTTATGTTTATTTGATACTGGATATTTTATATCTATTTTGATATACGCGAAATTACTTAAACAAATTACTTAAGAAGTACAAACATATCTAGGGACATATTTTTTCTTTTTTTTTTTATTAATTCTTCACGTGGATATATGTGGTATAGTGCAGCAATTACTGCATACACAACGGCACGATTCGTTTGAAGAAATCGCGGTCGACGCCGAGGGCTGTTAACTCCGCGATGGATGAATGACGAAATGGGACGCGACTGGGTGAAGCCAAAGTCGAGTCGTGATGTCTCAGAGATTCGAAATGGAAAATTACGAGGGAAGGTAGATCGTCGTCTACAACGTCTTGAACCGTTTATTTCGGACGTGAAATATGTGAGACGTTAAAAATACTTCGAAAATAGATATATCGCAGAATATATTCAGTTATTTATATTTCCTTTGTTCCTTAAAATACTTATCGTATATTTTATTCCAACCTATAATATATTGAAGACACGTAAGTTCAACAAATCCAGTAAGTTCAATAAATCCAATAAATAAGCAGTCCATCGTTATTCTTATCTCATTGTATTTTTTTGTTAAGTAGTTTTTTGTTAAGTAGTTTGCTCATATTACACATATTTTGTTTAAATTTTATATATCCACAATTTATAAGATGTTAACTAACAAATAAATTAAAGCAAAAAATATTAGATAAATATTATACGTCTTTATATTCAAAATATCAAGAAACAAAAAGAGAGAGACATTTTTTTCGTTTAAATTGCGTCTTCTTTTTTGATTTCAGTTTTACTTAAATTACGTCTCCCAATCTATAAGAAATGAGACATCAACTTGAAAATGAAGATTATGACGGTAAATATAATTCTGTGGTGCTATGACTAAAACATGAATAAAATACCGAATTTTTTGATAAAGTGTTAATGTAGAAAGTTTCTAAATTACCAAGAAAGAAAAAACTGATCAATATAACTGATCAATATACATCTTACATTACATACTATTTGTGTTTTCTCTCATTACACAGACTTTTGATACTCGCGAAGTATACTCGTGTCATCTGTGCTCTCTCAACGATGTCATCCGTACAGGGCAATGACTTACAGTGCGTTCCTTTGAAGTGTTTGCCTATGTTTATTTATTCCCTGTTCCGCGTCCACATCTCGACCGAATTCTCGTTCTTTGCCTCATCCGTGCATGGGGGATACAAAAAAGATCCCTTGGGGGGTAAATATTATAAATAATACTTCCCTCTAAACTCGTGTCTTACCCGCGTAGTATACCCGGCGGGATGTAATCAAGAAATATTTACTTTTTTGAAAATCAATAATTAACGCTTATCGTGCCGACATTTCATTATTCATTATTTGCGTTTACCTCACCTACCCATTTATTTAGATAACTATAAATAAAGTTATAAGTCCTTTCTGTCTTCTATCGGACAAAATTTGACTTTTACAGAGAATCTAGATGACACGATGTGTCTTCCGTATGTATGATATATACATATCTCTGAGATATCATTAACTGATTATCTACATAGAATCGTCCAATTGACGTCTGACCTACAATCACATAATTCAATCAGTACGTTTCAGCGCGATTTAATCTTTAACCGATGTAGAAGAAATCGATATAATTGATGATGGAAAACCTCAAACTTTATTTTTTCTTTTTAGATTTTTTTAGTCTTTTATATAAAAAAATATATATATATTTATATACATATTATATAATATTAATTATTAATTAATTATTTAACACAAAAAATAAGAAAAAATATTACATTAAAATTAATATCTCTATTTATTCATTTCGCGTACAAATAAAAAGTAAAGTTCAAATTTTATGAGATTCTTGTTTAATATATATATTTCTTATTGTTATATAATTCACTCGCGCAAATTCAAGCAAAATTTAATTTAAACAACATACAAAACAAGGTTGCTTTATTTTTTCTATTTCTTATCTTTCAAATAGTATATCAATATAAAAGTATATTATAATATAAGAATAATCTCCTGAAAAAGTTGAAAGATATTATTCAAGGAGTTATGCGTGAAAATTATTTCATGGAAAAATTGTCTTGCTTGGAGAGATACTCTCTTCAAGACAGCTAGTTGTTCGAGGAGAAGATGGAGAAAGAAAAAGGGCAGGCAGTTTAAATCGTCGTAAAGAAACGCATAAAAGATTGCCAGCTGACTCGCGTCTGTTGTTGAAATCATCACCTCGCCGGCGAAGAAATTATTGGCCACGCGACCGATAAAAGCCGCCCTTGCTTCTTTCACGCTCGAGTGCATCGATCCATGGCAAGACCGGATATCGATTCCTTGATTCTTGTGTTCCGAGCATTTTTCAACGACTTTTGTATATCGCAATCGCGAGTCGTAAAAATAAATATCACTATACTTATACTGTACTTAAGTTTACATACTAAAATATAGAAAAGAAAATCTGTGTATTTAATAACTGTTGGAAGAGTTTCGTTTACTGAATTCAAGAACTGTTAGCTATTGTAATATTTGATTTAAAAATTCAAATCTTTTACGCATAGCAGAATTGAAAATAATTTTGATAAGTTCAGATTTCAGAAAATACGCAGAAACCTTTTCGTTTATTTCTGACGCTGTAAATCTGCTGATATAACATATGTATTTTTATATTTATAGTATTTAAGTTCCTGTTCATTCACTGCAACCATCTCAGATCGATGACGTCAAAAGTAAGAAAATACATCATGAAAATTCTACAATGTACATTAAAATAAAAATGGTTTTCGAAATAGCGTTTGTAATCGATAAAATAGACTCGTAAAATATACCGAAAATTCCCCTTTTGTTTGGATAATCAACAAATAATCCATATATATCGAATCGAATTGTGCCTAATCACGGAAACAAGCCGTGACAGCTGGCGAATTAAAATAAATATTTCCATGTATCAAATTATAATAAAATAGGAATCTTCGGTATTCAAAACTCTACAGCAATTATTTTAAATATAAAAACATTACGTTAAAACTAGAAATAACGCTATACATTGCAAGAATAATTTGTGCCATGTCATAAAGCATACCTACATATATACATTCGGTATATACATTTATGTATTTTGTGTCGATATATTCAACGAGACTCTCGTTTCCATCGTTTTTCAATTGAATCACCATTGGCGCGGACTTAGCAATCGAGGAGATTCAAATAAAGCTCACTAAAATTATGACGGTTTCATCTTTTGTTCAAAGCAAATGAACTCATTGTACATACAAATCCATTCAACAATATATTTTCCATTTATTACTATAATAAACTTATTCCTAATTATTAAATTTAATTATATATAATAATTTTTTAATGTCTTAATTATATATTATATATATATAGTCAAATCAAACTAAACGGTTTTTGTAAAAACTGATAAATTTCATTCCAAATTTTATCCCCATAAAAACTTTAGAGACTCTTCTACAGCGACCTTTCTTAAGTAGATGTACTTCGTCTCGTATCAACATCTAAGCATCGATACTAGGTCACCGCGGTACGGTTCGATGAACGCGATGTTCACATAAGGCCAGTTTCTTAAGCTCGTGAAGAGCCTAAGCAAGCGTATTGAATACCGATGAGTCCTTCGCATTGTCAAGTAACATTCCAGTTCCGCTTACGCATTTTTCACTCGTATATGATGACAGAAAAAAAGAGAGGGAGAAAGAAGATGAGAAACACATTTCACGTTATAGGTCTTAAATCGAATTTAAACGACGCATGACCATTCTTTTCAATACGTTCGCTTTACGAATTCTCTTTTTTTAACTTGTTGATAGGCGCCGAGTCGTTTAAGTCCGGCTTTATATACATAGTCGAGTCAATAAATAAATCGTTCGATTCAAGAGAAATCGATAATTTATCTCGCGTAAAGTATAATCTCACATTTGTATTTACATTTTTACAATTTTGTAAAAATACTTTTTTATAACCATATTGGAAGAAATTATTTTATAAGTAAACTATTTCCATATTACTATTATATTATTTATTATATTATTATTATATTATTTTATAATGTAATATGGAAATAGTTGCAGGATGATGTATGAGATATTTAAAGGAAGAGTAGGTTAAGTGCATAATTTGTAAAATAATGTAGCTCAAAACAGAAATAAAAACAAATTCATAAGAAGTAAATAAGCTTTTGACTAAAAAGACGTTTGCTAAAGCAGAGAAGCACGGATTCATAAATTATAAACTTAAAATCGTCATACCAACAAGCCGGAGCTAACGTAAATAAATTCGCCTTTTCCGGCCGTATTAAATATACAGCTATAATCTTAAAAAAGGACAGCGCAGATTGCTTAAACCCGGCTTACTCCATTCAGCTACCGCGTTGCAACCAAATCTTCATTCTGCTCTTAATCCAAAACGCATCACAAACATCGTACCCGCGCGCCGTATTTCAATGCTATGTCATTAACAATTGAAAAGTGGTCCCATCGCTCTACATCTCTTTGTTCGCCACCGTGATTAAACTTCATCCCGGCGCTACTTTTACGTGCCGTTGTCGTTACGCTCTCGATTGTCAGCAAGAGCTGGAAATTCGCGAATTTCGCCTTACGTCCGACAATCAAGAATATTCACGCGAAAGGATTAACAATAAGTGTTCTGGAATTGGGAGTCCAGCAAAACGTAATTATACGATTCTTTTCTATTGCCGCTGTATATAATTATTATTTTATAAAAAAAAATTGTTAAAAGAATAAATACGACTCATAGCAAATTGATTTTATGAACCACCTTCTTATTATAAGAAAAGACTGTATAAATCTAACATTATAATCGTAAAAACTCATGTATTATACTTTAAGAAATTTTAATTTCGATCGTGATACGTGTATTTAGTTTTCATGTACAATCTAAAAACTTTTAAAGTGTATAATTGTATCTTTGAATTGTTCTTATGTAAAAAAAGAAGGTAAAAAAAGAGTGAACTCATTAAAATTGCACAATTAATACTTTAAAGTGATACGAGGAAATCAAGATCATGTACGATATCAATCCCCGAGGGTGCGTACAGCAATTTGATAGCATTTCTCCCCCTCCCTTTCGACGGAGCCTGTGATCATTTCGCGTCCAATTATTTCGCGGAGGCAACGCCGCGCCTCGTTACAGGCTAAAATCGGGGAAACAACAAATAAACGGCGTAGTTCGAGTGAGAGAGAAACACATATATGTACACGAGGCAATCTCTCCCCTAATTCCAATCATTTACCAGATTTATTCTCTCCGTGATGAGCGTGTCCAACGCGCCGCATTTTGCTTACAGGATGATCCCGCATTCATCATAGTATTCAGGACAGAGTCTTTATTTTTCAAGCTTAATCATCGTTGTTGTAAAAAAAATCGTATTAATAAATATGTTATGTGTGACTATTCTTATACATACCGTATAATTAATCACATGAAGTTTCATCAAAGTTAAAGATTAAATGTAGGAACAAATTTAAATTTTATGCAAGCCACAAAACTCACGTTAGCTATAAATTATAAGGATTGAATCCGATAAGTAACCCTTTAGTTTTCCAACACTAGACATTTAATTGAAATGAAAATCCTAATTGAGATAAAGTCATCGCAAAATTAAATAAGTGATCAAGTTTTCTTGTATGATCCGTATCATATCGATCCTAAATTTTAAGTTACGAAGAATTTCTCAAGTAGGTCGTGACTAAAAAAGTTTCAATTTTTCACGACACATTTCTAATGTTTATATGATTTTATTATCTGACACATGACATATGTCTATTAATTATTTACTGTTGTATGTTCTGACATTGATTCTATCTCGCGCAGTTATAACAGTCACTTATATTAAATGTATAATGTAACGTGTCCCACAAGAGGAGACGTCGCGGTTTTATTTGACTGAGTCTTATCTGCAACGCACAAAAGAATATATGAGTTTTAGAATTTGTTTAATTGTACACACTTCTATCTGTTACTGACATCCCTCGACTTTAATTAGTTTCTAGATTGATGTAGTTTGGGTCAACGTGACAGATATCAATGTGTCATTTCTATCTGCATAGTTATATGTAAATTTTATACACTTAATAAGGATCCAAACCAGAGGTCGAAACGTAGTGTTGAAAATTAATAATAAAATTTTAGCCAGACGAGTCAAAGAAAAATTGGAGTTTCTTTATTAATATTCACTGGTGAAGGACAGTTTGAATTTGTTTTTTCAATTTTTCAGTCAATCATGACTAAAAAAGTTTTTTCAATTTTTTTCAATACTTTTCCATAAGGATTTTTATCTCAGATTCCGACAAAGGATCCGCTCCTCAAACGTCCCGTGCGTTAACTGCGAATCATCCCCGCAATACAACAACCGCGTTACCGCGTCTCCGCGTCGTGCCGCGTCGCGTCGTCTCGTCGTCTTTGTCATGGGGTCGCACATTGCCGACGACGAGATCGCCCACATAAAAGAGAGAGAGACTCTCGATAATTCAACGGAACAGGGCGAAAAAATCAATAGTACAACCACCCCGATGGTGGCGCGCGGACGTTGCCAGGAGGGACTGCGAGGGAACCGGGGGCAATAGGAGGGACCAGAGGGGTGGCAAGAGTCCAGGGGCCCCCCTAACTCACCGGGGACGCGTGCATATACGCGAGCGCTACGCTTTCTACCGCATATACTTAATGAACACACGGCGGCAACGTATTTGCGCACATACGGCGACTGACACCCGGCTTGCTTGCCCGCCTGCCTGACTGCTTGCTTGCCGGCCGGCCGGCGAACAGCCGACTCGTCATTTATTTCCTTTTTCTGTTCCCTCTTTCTCTCGACAGAGCGCAATAACCTTTCAGCCTCTGCTCTCACTTCGGAAGAACGCCGACCGCTCTTCAGAGCAAAAGAGAGATATCTCGGCCTAGCTTAGCCTCCGTGCGTCTCCCCGCGATGCACTAAGGTGCGAGGACGGAACTAAATTTGCCTGACAATCGTTTCCGTGATATTCTACGTCATAAACGATGAGAATAGCAGATAGGATCTAACACATACACGATAGTTCATACCGTGTGTTATATATGTTGGAAATAGAAGATGCATTTTTTATCTTTTTCTAAAATGTTATCCGAGGTGAATATAGTGCTGTTATACGATGTAGGGGTAATTTAGTTGCCAGATGGAAATGTATGTACATTGCTGCAGAGATTGTTTATCTTAGTATTCGAACTTATGTAACTTTGGAACTAATATGATAAACAAAGTCAACTCACACGCGTAAAATGACGTCTTTGATTACGCGCAACTACTCATATAAAAAATTTTCTAGGATCTAATTGGAGAACTAGTTCAATTTACAAAAAAAAATCTAAAAAATTCTATTAGGGAAATCCAAACAAATCCTATTTATTTTTCCAATGTTTTTCTAAGTTTTTATTGTATATTAGAATTGAAAGAAAAAAAAATAAATAAAATATTTGAAATCCTTTGATTACATATACATATGCGCGCACACACGCGTGTGTGTGTGTATGTATATGTAATCAAAGAGTTTCAAATATTTTATATATATATATACAGGGTGACCCATTTTAACTTAGGCAGCCAAATAACTCGAAAAATAAGCACACTACGAAAAAATGTTTAGAATCAAAATTTCGTCATTTCGAGGGGGACGTACAATGACGTTAAAATCAGCCCCCCACCCCTCCCCCTGGGCGGTGAGGGGGGGCAAGTTTGAAATCTTAAATGGGAACCCCTATTTTTTAATGCATATTCGGAATCTTTGGCTAAAAACACATACAATTTGTCTGAAACATTTTTCTCGATTCATGATAGATGGCGCTGTAATCGATGAAATTCAATTTCTTCGATTTCTCTTACTGAGAACCCATGCTTACGATTCTGCAATAAATTAACAATAAAAATACTACGTTTTCATTGTTAATACTCGAAATTAGTCTTAAAACAAACTTCTCATTATTTTTTATTACTCATTAATTACTTCTCAAGAAACTGCTTTTAGCGTAACCTGCCCTTTAGGCAACTTGAATGGTCCGAAGTACCGAGACATTTTGGACTTTCCATCTGATGAAGTTCCTCTAAGTATCCCTCCAAAATTTTGTCCATTTAGTGCCAAAGTCACAAGTGTTTATGTATTTTTTTAACATTTGTACTCTGATAAAATTCTGGTAAAATGGCAAATTATACGCCTACAGAAGTAGTCGATATTCTTATAACCTTTGGTGAATGTGGTAGAAATTACAGACTTACTGCCCGTACTTATGCGGAGCGATTCCCAAATCGCCGCCATCCTACTGATCAACAAATTATAAACATTGAAAGGAGATCTCGTAATAATCCACTTCATCGCGAAAGGCGAAGGAATAGACTTCATAATAATAATGACCCTAGATTGCTCGCAGTTTTGGCTATGGTTCATCAAAATCCCCATATTAGTACCCGTCAAATAGAACGAGAACTGGGAATCCCTCAAACTACGGCACATAGATTGTTACGATCAGTCAATTACCATCCGTATCATATTACTCTGGTACAGGAATTAAGTGAGGCCGACTGCGTACTCAGAGTACAATTTTGTAGATGGGCTCTTGAGATGTTAGATCAGAATCCAGATTTTTTTAGTAATGTTTGTTTCAGTGATGAAGCAACATTCATCAGCAATGGTAGTCTCAATAGGCATAATTGCCACTATTGGTCACCAGAAAATCCACATTGGTATCGTGAGGTGCTTAATCAACATCGTTGGAGTTTATATGTATGGGTAGGCATTTGCAATGGCCAAGTCATTGGACCTCATTTTTTTGAACGTCCAATTAATAGTCCAATGTATTTAGAATTCCTCGAAAATGATTTGCCAGCATACCTAGAGAATGTTCCCCTTGCAGTTAGACTAAATTTATGGTATCAACAAGATAGTGCTCCTGCTCATTATGCTCGTATTGTATGTTTTTGAATCAAAGGTTCCCAAATCGGTGGATAGGGCGGGGTGGACCAGTTCTGTGGCCTCCGAGATCACCGGATTTGAACCCCCTTGATTTCTTTTTATGGGGATACGTTAAAGATGCAGTGTATAGTGAAGCTCCAACGACAAGATTGAATATGATGGAAAGAATAAGAAGAGCTTGTGAAGCTATAACTCCTTTAATGCTAGAAAATGTACAACGTAACTTTCGCTGTCGATTACTGTTATCCTTAGAAAATAATGGTGCACACTTTGAGCATCTCCTCCATGTGGAGAGAGCTGATAACAATGCAATCTTGCCTTAACTGGTTGGGTCACCACACGACCTTGCCTTCACTGGCTGGGTCACTACTTGACCTTGCCTTAACTGGTTGGGTCACCACACGACCTTGCCTTAACTGGTTGGGTCACCACACGACCTTGCCTTCACTGGTTGGGTCACCACACGACCTTGCCTTAACTGGTTGGGTCACCACACGACCTTGCCTTCACTGGTTGGGTCACCACACGACCTTGCCTTAACTGGTTGGGTCACCACACGACCTTGCCTTCACTGGTTGGGTCACCACACGACCTTGCCTTCACTGGTTGGGTCACCACACGACCTTGCCTTCACTGGCTGGGTTACCACACGTTCAAGCACCCCGAATTGTGAGAGGCGAGGGGACTCACGTTAATCAAGCACCCCGAAGGGAACAGAAAACTGCTACGTCCACGTCGTTGTTCCTGGGTTACGCTAAAAGCAGTTTCTTGAGAAGTAATTAATGAGTAATAAAAAATAATGAGAAGTTTGTTTTAAGACTAATTTCGAGTATTAACAATGAAAACGTAGTATTTTTATTGTTAATTTATTGCAGAATCGTAAGCATGGGTTCTCAGTAAGAGAAATCGAAGAAATTGAATTTCGTCGATTACAGCGCCATCTATCATGAATCGAGAAAAATGTTTCAGACAAATTGTATGTGTTTTTAGCCAAAGATTCCGAATATGCAATAAAAAATAGGGGTTCCCATTTAAGATTTCAAACTTGCCCCCCCTCACCGCCCAGGGGGAGGGGTGGGGGGGGCTGATTTTAACGTCATTGTACGTCCCCCTCGAAATGACGAAATTTTGATTCTAAACATTTTTTCGTAGTGTGCTTATTTTTCGAGTTATTTGGCTGCCTAAGTTAAAATGGGTCACCCTGTATATACAGGGTGGCCCACATAACTCTTAACAGCTGAATATTTCGGAAACCAAACCCGTGAGAGAAAAATTTTTTAAACAAAAGTTGTTTGGTTTCAAGGGGGCCATAAGATGGTACCATTGGTTTGACCTTGAAGAATTATTTGAAAGTCACATAAAAATTACCTCAATTTTTTTAAATGGCATTCCCTATTTTTTATTACATATTCTTGTAGCTTATCTCGAGAGCTTTCCAAAACACTATAATAAAGTATTTTTTTATTAAGTATTTTCCGAGTTATAAGGGTTGAAATAATTTCTTAATTTTACATAAACTATAAAATATCTCGTAAAATATTCACCTTTTGATGACCTTACCTCAATACTTTTATGCACAGAATGATGAGAGGAATCAATTGGTGTAAAGAAAACACATAGTTGTTGTTAACAAAAAGTATGTAATTGTTAGTTACAAATTGCATATTTTTTATTAAAAACAACTATGTGTTTTCTTTACACCAATTGATTCCTCTCATCATTCTGTGCATAAAAGTATTGAGGTAAGGTCATCAAAAGGTGAATATTTTACGAGATATTTTATAGTTTATGTAAAATTAAGAAATTATTTCAACCCTTATAACTCGGAAAATACTTAATAAAAAAATACTTTATTATAATGTTTTGGAAAGCTCTCGAGATAAGCTACAAGAATATGTAATAAAAAATAGGGAATGCCATTAAAAAAAATTGAGGTAATTTTTATGTGACTTTCAAATAATTCTTCAAGGTCAAACCAATGGTACCATCTTATGGCCCCCTCGAAACCAAACAACTTTTGTTTAAAAAATTTTTCTCTCACGGGTTTGGTTTCCGAAATATTCAGCTGTTAAGAGTTATGTGGGCCACCCTGTATATATATATATATATATATATATATATATACATACATACATATACATATATACATACATACATATATACACGCACGTACATACATACTTACACTTCAAGTATTAAAAAAATGTAAATATTCAAGCACTTCAACAGTTATGTTCAATAACCATCCTAATCTTTGGTATTTGCAAATCTTACTCGTAGAAATACATGAAAAACTTTTTCATCAATTAATTTTTGTCTTATAGTATGTGTTTTCATTATAATATCTATAATGATATATGTAGGAAATTTTGTAGAATATCTTGTATCTTTTAAATAAAATATTTTCAAAGAAAATTAGATTTATACACCTTTTACATTCTTGTAGGTATTGATAGTTTTAAAAATTAAATAAATTTTGTCAAATCAAATTTAAAAATTAATCAGATTTTCTGATGGTCGTAAACTGTAAAACTGAATCACGCGTAAAAATTTTTGCTAACATTACATGAATGTTGTTTGTAGGACTGTTAGCATTTCGATCTAAACAACTGATTATAAATCCAACTGGTTATAAATCAAATAAAAAATATTTTAATTGTTAAAAAGATTGTCGTAGATATAAATATTTTATATTTATCCTAAACTTATAAATTTTTTGCAATATCTTGAATATCTAAAGTAGAGGTAACATTAAAAAAATTTTTTTTTAATCTATTGATTGTATTGAAATTGCAATGAAAATCATTTACTGCATTAAATATGTATAAATTATGGATATTCTAAATTTGAATATTATAATGCAGATCTTTAATCTTTGTTTATATGTTTATTTTTATATGTCTATTTACTAAAATGGTTTTCAAAAAAATTTTCTTAGGAATAAATATTTATGACATGGATATTTGTAATATTAATGTAAATTAATAAATATAAAATAAATATAATATAAATTATTAAATGTAAAAAATATAATATTAATAATATTACTTGCATAATAATTAAGAATAAAAATGAATTTTAAAATATAAATTAATTTAGTCTTTAATAATTATCATTGATGATTTTGTTCATTTATTGCTTTATTTATCTTTATTATTATTCAATTATTATTAGTCATAAATTTTCCTGTTCAAACTCTATTAAAGAAATTTTATTATTTATCAGTATTATTTATTATAAACTATATATTAATTATTTCTTTTTTTATTATGTGTTAGTATTACCTTCCTCAGAAGAATTCAAGTCATTTCGTCATTGAAATATAGTTGTTAAAAATTTCTGTAATCTAACCTTATCTAATTTAATCTATTGAAAAAGTTATCAATATTTATATTCGCTTTTGTGTATTAATTTAAAAATTCAGTTAAAAACTTACTGTTTTCCTTATTATATTTGTTATTATAAACACAAAGAAAATATATAAACGAATATTTTTTTTTTAGTAGTAGTGAACGTGACAATGCCAAATTGGAGTATTCACCAAATTGGATCATTAACCACTTTGAAGTTGTACAGCTGAAATAAGATCACAAGACTTTCAACGTCGTTTAAGATGAGAGCAAGCGATCCGATGAGGGATACCCTTTTTAGATAACGTCGTAGATCTTAGAGATCTCTCTTTCATTCTTTTATGTAGAAAACTGTGTTATATTAAGTAAATTTACGTAACAAAATTTCGTTCAAGACTAGTCCTTGGGGAAAAAACATACATAAATATCAATTCTATTTTAAATTTTCTCTCTCATATTTCTAAAACATATATTATTTATTGAAAATATTTTATTGAAATCACCTGAAATCAAAAGCTAAGCCCATATTTATACAAACAAGAAAAAACATCAATTGTCTTTTTGTTGATTGAGTTCTCGTAAGCAGGACCAAATCAACCAAATGCGGCCTAGTGGATTAATATCTACTTTATGCCCTATGTACCAAAACAATTTTGTGTCATTTAAGAAAAAATCATGACGATACTTATTTAATATGAAGTAGGGTCAGAAAAAAAATAATTTCAAAAAAATAAAACAAGCTAGATTATTGCTGAATTTATACTAATTTACCAAATAAAATTAAAATCGAAATATTTCTACCTCTATCCTATCTTCTATTCTATCCTCTTTCCAACTAACCTCAAGAGCAAGATTTTTCTCTTCCGATATCTTAAGAAGATTGATAAAAGTTTTAAAGAGTAATTTATAATTGAATCAATAAAATATCATTAAAAAATCATAAAATATTATTAAACATCGAGTACGAACATTTTTCTATGTACAGATTAATTTAATATACTAATTTAATTTGAATGAATTTAATTTAATTTTCTGTTTTAATTGTTTTTATTCTGCTTTATATCAAATTAACAGCATCACGATTTTTTGTTAGACGGGATACACACAAAAATATTTCTGTTGATACAAAATAGTACATAATGAGTAATAACGCAGTAAATTTAATTTTGCTAATTTAATTTTTAAGATCAAAAGATAAAGCTTTTGTTATTAGGCTAGAGTTGGAATAAGGATTTGAGGGAAATCTCAATTTGTTTTGAGTGATACAAATTCAATAAGATATTGAAGAAGAAAGGTCTAGCTGTTGAGATTAGTTGAGATTAGAAATAAGGATTATTTTAAGGAAATAAAGCAGAAATATTTTGAAATATTTGTTTTGAGTGGTACAAATTCAATATTAATTATATCTACCGCTAAAGCGATAATTGTATATAAATTTACACGAATAATATTATTAGGCACTAAAAATCCAGCAAGGATTTCAAAATGACATGTTATTTACTTAATTATATCTGACTTGTTTTTTTCCAGTAATTTTTTGTTTTAGTTTTTCTAACTCATATTAAGTTAGCAGCGTCATTTTTTCCTAAGCGGCATGGGATATAGTTTTTGGTGATACAAAATAGTACAAAATAAATACTAAATAATTCATTAGATCGCACTCGATTTTGCTGATTTGATTTTGTTAACTTAAGAGAACTCTTTTTGATATTGATTACTGTAGTTAATACAATTATTAAAATAATAATTTTTAAATCTCTAAAGGCAGATTCTAAGAACAAAGATTACGAAAATAATAAAATTACAAATTTATACTCATTAATTACTGAAAAAGATTGTGGTATTAAGATCGGTACAACATATCGCGTGCAGCGTCCATTTCAGGTCATTGCATTATTTAAAGCAGCAAAGTAATGGACGAAATAAAATTACCGGCTTAACGGGTTAATATTCATGTTGATCGTGAAATAAAAGCCGCGACGTTTAGTCGAGCTCCTGACGTGACTGTGCGCATGATTTCCATGTCGGCGCTGATCAAATGTGTTAGCATTAGCGCTGAATCATTAACGAGGGGACGGACCAGCGCGTACAGTATACAGATATCATGGCGTCACGAGTTCGCCGGCAAACCAGATAGAATCATTCCCCACTTTTAGGGTTGCAGAATTGACCAGGATGAAGCACCCTCCTATGTGCTTTTGTGTATATCCGGATATTCAAACGCTATGCCCACATCGTCGAAGTCCCTGCTTTAAAATCAATAAGCAAGACTCAACAACTATCATCTTTAATTTTTATCGTCAAAAATATCATTTCTAAAAAAAAAAATCTTGAAATTTTATTTGTTGCTTTAAAAACGAAAGCACCCTTATCAGTAATTCAGTGTCTTTAGTTGCCTCAATCATTTCTATTCTTTTTAAAAAACAAATTACCGCGAAAGATAAATCGTTAACTCAAAAATTTGTGCACTTATCCTATTATAATTACTTAATAAATTACTTAATCTAAACGTATTAGTAATTTTTCTGTTAATTATATATAGTAATAAATACAGTAATTAATTATTTACAGTTTTATTTAATTACAATACATTATTACAGTTATTTAATTACATATAATAATTTTGTCATTATATTCATAGTAATTACAGTCCTAAGCAATTTTTTAAATTTCAAATATCTATTTTCGTTGTATCTGTTTGTATCTGGTTTTACACAATTTTGATTTTAAACAAGCAAAGCTCTCTCCTTTACAGTATATACTCGAAATTTTCTAAAAGAGGGTTTACACTTTCCTCATCTGAATTCTCCGATGTGTAATAAGAAATAGTTGTTCTCTATGAGAAAGGAGAATATAATGATACTTAGAAGTTTTCTTATGAGAATCCTGGTAATTGGACAAAAAATAGAAAAAAAACAAGTCTTATTCAAGTAGAAGCGATAAAAGTGGCTGGAAGAGTGGGTCTTCGATCTCTCCATCTTTCGGAATGTAGAAACGAATGTGGACTTGTGTGGAGCTTGAACTCATAAAGGAAAATTGTCAGAATGGAAAAATCTTAATCTTATATACCGCATGTCGTGTCGTTCAGCAAACCGTAATTTTCTGCGATTTTAAAGACGACAAGAAATCTGAAAGAAAAGCTTAATGGAATAATTTATACTCGCGTACTTCATTTTCAACATAAAAATCGCGACTTTTACTGTAACTAAAAGAATGTAAAAGAAGAAAGAGTTAATCCAGAGAGGAAAGGATTGACTGAGTTGTTACGTATTCAACAGATGACTTCATGACATTGCGTATAATTTGCAGCAGCTATTTGAAATTTCATTAGCACATATTAGCCTGATTACGAATATCCTGATTACAAACAAATACAATAATCAATCAACTTAATCTGTATACAAACAAAATAATTTTCTAAATTTTAATAAGAGCAATAACAAGTACGTAATCAGTCATTTCATATAAATATAGAAAAGAGATAAATATCAGAAAAAGAGAAAAAAAGACATTTTAAGTTGAAAACAAATCTATGCCGTGCAAAGTATACTTTTCAACATCTTTTCTTTTATTAAAGAAAAGAGAATTTCTCTTTCTGATTCACACAAAATTAAATTAATACTGTTCGCGAAAAAATAAAGGGGCAAATTACATCTTTCACCTTGAAAATCACATAATTGGTCCTTCAATCGCGGAATATTAATAGAACCCGCTGGGACTATCAGAATTGAAAGGACAGCTAATAACATAGCTAATAACATAGCTAACAGCACGGCCCGGTGGGATATCTATTATCTCATTATAGTCGGCATCGAGATTATCAGAGGAAACAAGCACGCGCACAAGATACCCCTTTCTTCTTCCGATAAAGTTTCCGTTTAAAATTGTGATATGCGAATGGCACGCGGAATTCCCCGTTGCAGAAGGGGAATACCTGTCTACGAGTTGATCGCGTGGACGAGCCGGCTATCGCGAAATACCAAACGAATCGCGGCACAAACGTCTAATATTCCTGGAATTATAATGTATATACGCTAGATCAAGGACTTTCAATGTGATCTCTTGAAGAATTAATGTTCCGCGTTTTACGGAGTCACTTCCTATGTATAAGTGGGCCATTCAACTTCTCTAATTAACAGCCATGTGAATAAATGAGGATGTTTATGATCCATAAATCTTTTCTCAACCCAACTGATTAAGAGAAAAGTATGCATTACGAGTAATAGTCACGCAAAATAATTGTATGGTAGATATGTGGATTACAAATTATAAAGCGAGAGAAACGCAAAAAAAAATAAATTAAATTCAGAATAGGAATACGAGGAAGAAGATTGAAGGAAACATGCTGTTCCAGGTAACGGATTTTTCGCGATAGCGAAGACTGATGGAAACATACTGTTCCAGGCAACGGATTTCTCGCGATAGCGGCTCTCGGATACCGTAAACGCGAATGTGACGTCAAATCGCGTGTACGATGAACAACAATGTAAACCAATGTAAAAATCGCTACGATAATCTGCAATCCGAGTAATTAGAATTTTAATATGATTTAGTGCAACTTAGCATATTCATATAAAATACACAATTGGTATACATGATATATATACGATAATCGTAAATTTATGGATTCTCGCCAGACGTGTGACGAAAGTGCAAGTGAAAGACGCAACGCGAGGAAAAGGTACTTCATTTTCTGTCGTCGTGCGCATAAATAAAACTCGCTTCCATTAAACGTCAGACCAAACGCCATTCACGTGTCAGCGAGCAGCTGTTTTCGTGTGTTTTATTTCTAACGTCATTCTACGAGGGAAAATTTACATTTTCACACAATTAAATGGTCCAAAAAGTTTAATTTCAATTCAAAGCTAAAAATAAATAGCCATCATAGTAATCAATTTAAAAAAATTAAAAGCTACTAAGTGCCGAGTACTTTCATGTACTTAAATACATTACTAAAATTTAAATTACATGCTTAGAAATGCATCTGTTTTTAAATATTGCAATCTATAAAATATATAAATGTCTATAACGATAGAAAGCATTCATTTACAATTAAAAGAATTCCTTTGCACAAAACTATGTAAGTAATCTTTCATAAATTCTACATAATGTTCCACAGTATATATAACTTTTTCAATCTGACTCTAAAATAAAATTTAATGTAAAACTTGCGAATGTTTTCAATTGCTAGCTATTCGTCGTGTGGTTTGTCCCACAAGGAAATTTTCCAAAAAATCAGGAAGTGCACAAATGCAAATCGCAAATGCACGACGTGGTTCGTTTAATCCTTTCCCTTTTCATTGCCGTGCGGTCTCGAGCACGAAACGAATTTATCTCTGCATCGCGCAACCCCCTGATTAATGTTCTCCGCGGTACAATGATACCCGATACGAAACGATAACGCTCGCGTTGCACGGTGAGATGTGCGCGGGCACGGTGAAAGCTCACGAGCGTAATGCGGCGTGCCGATCGCCATGCGTAATGATGAAAAGCCGGCAACGACTCAGCGCGAAGTCGATTTACCGTTATACAAATAGGCCGAGAAATAAGTATGATTTCGCTACCAATATCGATTTAGACACGTACCGCTGAGCGCCGTAATTAATATCCGTTATAGAACAAGCAATACGAATTGACTGAGGGGCAAGTAGAATTTCACCGCGCAGAGTTCTAGAGACATATTATTTATGACATTCCGTCATTATTGAATATCTGATTTGTGCAGAGAGAGAGAATTGAGAATATTATATAAAAAAATATTTCAGTCGCGCATGTGTATGATTCGCAAGGCGTTATTTATGACGCCTTTAAGTATCTATAATAACGAACAATATGTGGTGTAAAATATTGGAATAGCCATTCAACTGTTACGGCAACACACGCGAAGTGTGCTCACCAAAACGATCATGTACGCGTTCACGGGGAAATAAAGCTCATATCAAAAAGAGGAGAAAAAGAGATCCAATATATGTATGGAGAGGCATTCGTATAAAAAGAACAGTGGGATACAAATATTACACTGTGCGGTTATTACAAAACTTTCGCCATTCCCGGTATTATATTATATATTCTAAACAGAATAAAGGATTAAGAAAGAAGGATGCTTCTCGGTAACAAGAGAAATAATTGATGATGCTCCACATGGCAATTAGAACATGCAAATAGCACATAATTTTACAAAGAATTAGTACGAAATGTCGTATGTATATATATATATATATATATATATATATATATATATATATATATATATTAGAATTATCAACATATCTAAATGATGAATCTCGTATAAGATATAGTCGATGTACGTGAGAAGTTAGTAGCCAGTAGTAGAAACGTAGCCAATTAAAAAAAAAAGAGGTAAAAGATATGTGTAAGTGCAAATTGCATGTATCGGGCGATCTTTAGATGGACTTTCGAAGTTAATTAAATTCGATAAAGATTAGTTGGATCTAGTTAATCGAAAGTCGTTTGAGATTAAGATCGAGAAGTTTGTACGGTGTTTAACGTGTTAAGGAAGTTAGTTTCGTGTGAAACGCAGCTTCTCCAACCACGCTCACAGCCAATTCGCGGTCACCAATCTCTCACCGGACCTCCCCTCTCTCTCTCTCTCTCTCTCTCTCTCTCGTTCTCTCTTGCATGCGATATTTATCCCGCAAGGATGCACGGTGACGCGTGCAATTTCCGATGGAAGCGAGAACTTGCCGCCAACGTGATTTAAAGGTTAAGCCGAGGTTGGCCGCGCGCGCGGTCGACCAATCGACCGTAAGGGCTCCGTGGTTAAACTTAAATCAGACGTGCATTTAAGCCGGCCTCGATCGAGGGCTCGTTACATTCAATTCTCATCCGTGCATCTAAAGGACCGATTAGGATCGAGAGTCTGATAGATGCTGATAGTTTCGGTTGTTCTTAACTTCATTTGTTGACGACGAATAAATTACCCAGGACGGCGCGTAGGAAATGAAAAGTTCGGTGAGATTCTAGTCAACAATGAGAAAAAAAAATTGCGATTGACATACCAATTTAAAAAATATATTTTATTGATCGAATAAGGGCTGGGTTTTCAATAGTAGTTTAAACTTAGATTGAAGTTTAAACTATGCGCACATGTGTTCTGCGCAGGGTTTAAACTTCAATCTAAGTTTAAACTATTATTGAAAAACTGACCCTGAGAGATTTAATGCCTTGTGTCCACGATACCAGAAATCGGTCCCAGATCTTGATTCGAGAAATATGTAGCTAATAAACTTGCAGTTTTTATGAAAAAGAGGCAATTTTATTGGCTGAACACTTAATGATGTAATGTAGTGAACATAGTCATTTATATCGAAGACGAATACTCATCTTCGATAATTTTAAAGAGGACTTGTCAACTGTTATCGATATAATTTGGATGTGATTTCAATCCTACCTTTTAATCGTGCATTATCTCGTTTCGTATATGTATATTTTTTTCAGCAGTACGAAATACAGATTCGCGGTGTCGTTCGGAAAGTCAATCAGGAAAATATCGAATACGACACTTACGAGACTCCACATAATTAAATGCTTCGTGAACTTGGCGATCGGCCAAGTTTGAATGCACATAAATTAACGCAATGTAAGAAGTGCCATGTCAGTCTCAGGTACCGAATGTAGAAGATAAAATGATTCTTTCTAGAGGGTTTCAAGTGCGATTAACTGGTTACGCCCTTCTGAGAGGAAAACAAAACCTGACTTCGAAAAGGTCCTTCCTTCATTTTCATCTTTTTTACTCATAGTTACAACGAGCATGGTCAGACACAAGCGACAAAATCGATGACTATAGATTCTTCACAATTTTAACGGATGTGAAGCTAATACATCTCGCAATAACATCATTCTAACAAACAGGATTTTATCGTCATATTAAAAAAAAATATTGTGCACGATTGAGACAAGCGACTGGAAAAATAACTCCAAAAGTTTTAAGATAAATGAAAAATCTGGCGACTAAATATTTTATTTTACGTAAAGTAATCATTGTTAATTTTCTCAGAATAATCTTTCTGTTTTTCTCAGCCACCATCTCGATAATTATCACCTTTAATGAAGGTTTCTTTTTAGAGGCTTATTACCAGATAAAAAACCTGCTAACTAAATATTTTACATAAAGTAATCATTGCCAATTTTCTCAGAATAGTCCTTTTATTTTTACCCGCCGTCTCGATAATTATCGCCTTTAATGAAAGTTTCTTTTTAGGATTACTGTGCTAGAGCAAAAACCTGCTAACTAAATATTTTATTTTAAAGTGATTATTATCAATTTCCCAAAATAGCCTTTTTGCTTTTCTCCGCCACTGTGTCGTATAATTATCGCCGAGGTTTTCTTCATTCGAAGGGCTTGTTTGCCGAACGAACAACAATGTCTTAGGCATTGAAATCTCTCAGAGAGAGATACTTCGCACGAATCCATTCAAAGTATTGAAAAATGCTATTATTTTACACAAAGTTAATCGCGCTCATAATCATTTGCAAGCGTGGTAATAACGTGACAGCAACAACGATCAATGTCAGGAACGTCCCCCATCGTGTATAAATGTAACGCCCCCATGCAAGCGAGACGCTCTTTCTGTATCTCTCTCTCTCTCTCTTCCTCTCTCTCTCTATCTTCCTCTCTCGTTCGCGATCGAAAACAACAGATCCGACGTCGCCTAATGGAGAACACCACAGGACTCACCATACTCCGCCTTCGTGGTCGTCTCGTTCGAGGGTCGGAATTCGTCAAGAAATCATGCCCATCGAATGTTTCAGCAGGCATAACAGACGAAATCCGGAGGAGACCTCGTGTCACCGAGCGGGGTCAATGGCGTATTTACGTTTGTTTATTATGATGAGCGATTCTCTTTCGGAGAGCTGAAATCGCTGGAGAGCCACACGATCGCAATAATGACGATATATTCCTCCTCTCTTTCTCGTACACCACTCGCAAATCAAAACACAAGCACAATGAAACTAGTACTCACCGCTCCGCTGCTCCGATGCTCCACCGCGTGTCTCCCCCGTCTCGCCACGCTCGTGCCACCCCTCGCTCGGGTAATCCACGACGAACGCGTTCGGGAATTCCGGGACGCGATCGGGTTAGCGATCACCTGCTGTCGTTGTACAGCACGTCTCTCTCGCGAGCACGAAACCGACGGCCACACGGCACATCGCGCGCGCACGACGTTGGACGAGATACACGGAACGCAGACTGACAGCTATCGCACGCCGTTCATTATCGGAGGAAAAGAAAGAATAACCCACCTTCACCTACGCTCGCGCCACTCGCGACTGCTCTTGCGCGGCACAACCGGCCGGCGACGAACAGTGCCAATACATACATACCGCGCACTGCCCCTCACCCGGTTTGCATCATCAAGCGCTTTACCATGTTCTCGACCAATCAAAGCGCTGCCGTCTCGCTGTTGCGATTTTCTCCGGCCAATCAGTGGTTACTATTAAGATTGAAAACTCTCCTTAAAAACAGAGATGGATGAAATCTTTGACTATGGCCTAGTTTAAAGGCCATCGCACACAACTTCCATAACTGTAAGCATAAGGCGGGGAGCACAAATTTTTGCATAATGCATAATACATATGCATAAGAAATTCGATTGGTCGAATTCCTTATGCACATGCTAACGGACCAATCAGATTTCTTATGCATATGCGTTATGCGTTATGCAATGGTCTGTGTCTGGGCCCTAAGACGTAACGTAAGAATTAGCCAATGAATGAGCGTATAGGTCAAGGTTCCATTGGTCTATACGCTCATTCATTGGCTAATTCTTACGTTACGTCTTATGCTTACAGTTATGGAAGTTGTGTGCGATGGCCTTTACATCGAGCACTTGATACGCATATCAAGTAGTATATTTGAGCTGATCAGCCAATAGCTGAATCAATGTACACTGGCGGACATCGATTTGTTCCGTGACCCCTTTCCGCGGGGCAAGGGGAATATGGAGAAGATCAAAGAAGTAAGAAAATCTTTTTAAAAAATCGATTTTCTTACTTCTTTGGAGAAGATGGAGAATATCCGTGGCGCCACCCAGCGGCGGCCCTGTTTTACCGCTCCTGATTTGTCATATCCATATTCCCCTTGCCCCGCGGAAAGGGGTCACGGAACAAATCGATGTCCGCCAGTGTACTAGTTATTTACTATTTGATACGCGTATCAAGTCCACCATGGATCTAAAGAAGATATGGATGGAGTCTAAAGTGTGTATACGGGCAAGGGAGCTGTGAAATTTGCGGCAAGGGGAATGCATAGTGCTGTCTCTTTCTGTAGGTAACCTTCGTATGTTTCCGTCGCATATCCGATGATTCCCGAAAGATTATATATCCCATATTAGCTAACTCTTGAATACGTCAATTTTACTTTATATAAAGCGTCTACAAGGAGTTATGATATATAAACTATACAAGACGCAATGCGCAGTTCGGATATCTTCGGTTACATTCGTTACAAAGCCGAAGGTTACCTACAGAAAGAGACAGCACTATGCATTCCCCTTACCGCAAATTTCACAGCCCCCTTGCTATAGACTCCATCCATATCTTTTTAGATCCATGGTGCGATTCCATGGTGCGGAACGTATGCGCAACGCGGAATTGGCGGAACGCTCATGATTGGTTCAATCTGTTTTACGTTCGTTCCGCCAATTTCTATCCGCAAGTTTTTATTTTATCCGCACAGATTGTACGGAATGTACGGATGCTAAATAACGTAATGTTATTTGGAGTCGAGTGTCAGATGAAATAGATTCTCGAACAACATATTTTTTATGGATGACTGGTCTGACTAATGCTAATAATGCTTCAAATAATTGAGGTTGCATTCTAAAATAATCCATATATTTTTCCGTATCCTCGGCCAACATTTTTTTTATAAGATTCTCTTGCTCCTTGTTGAAATCTTCTTTCAATGCTAAATATAGGTCGCACCCAATATTGTCGTTTCTTATTTCTTTTTTGTGATATTTTATATAATACATATAATTTTGCAATTTTGCGGCGTAATTCTTGCTTTTTAAATATACTAGTACTTTGTTTTAACGAATTTAATAATTCGCAAATAATAATAAACAAACTTTCTGATTTCATTTATGGAGTTTTATGTTAACAATTGTTACCCAGGTTATGCATATTTTGACAGGTATACGCACGGTTATGTGATTCCGATCCGCAGGAGTTTGTTTCCTATGTCCCATTGAGCGGAATTTGCAGATGCGCAATCAATTCGAGCTAATGATAAACGCTATTCCGGTAGATCTCATGAAAGTGATCTACGGGAAACTCTTGCGATTGGTTAATGCCAATTGCGCATTCCGCAAATTCCGTTCAATGGGACATAGGAAAACACGCTTCAGCGGAGCGGAATCGACGGAACGAAGCCACAACCAATCATGAGCGTTCCGCCAATTCCGCGTTGCGCATACGTTCCGCACCATGGGATCGCACCATTACGTTACGGCTACGGAACTTCGTGTGCTGGGGCCCTAAAGGCGCCTGCAGACCAGAACGGTGAAGCGGCGAGCGGCGGAGCGGTATCCAATGAGCGTACAGCTTTTTAGAAAAAGCTGTACGCTCATTGGATACCGCTCCGCCGCTCGCCGCTTCACCGCTCTGGTCTGCAGGCGCCTTAAGGGCTATCGCACACAAAATGCATAGCGTTGCATAAACATAACATAAGACCGCTGGACCAATAAACACCTAGAAAAAAGTCGCCATATTGATTTACATAAGATGCGCATTGGTCCAACGGTCTTATGTTATGCGTATGCTCTGTTACGCATTTCGTGTGCGATGGGCTTAAGACCCGACTATTTGGCCGGTACTCATAGGCTACGTTTACATCGTGGATTTGATACGCGTATCAAATAGTAAATAACTAGTACATTGATTTAGCTATTGGCTGATCAGCTCAAATATACTACTTGATACGCGTATCAAGTGCACGATGTAAACTAGGCCATAGTCGGGTTTTATATTTAAGATTATGGGTTTGTTCGCGTCGCAATACTCCAATATGCTCCTACTCACTCCAATACGCTCCAATCTATAGTATACGTAACGTAATACTATAGTTTGGAGCGTATTGGAGCAAGTAGGAGCATGTTGGGGCAAGCGACGCGAACAAACCTTATCTTAAGTTTATCTTTAGATGCTGTACGAATCAGTTCATTGGCTGACAGAATATCTGAAGATGAACTTAAGACGGTCTTAATTATAAGACTCGACTATGAATACCGGCCTAATAGTCCAGGGTTATATAGTCAAAGGACGGATCGTCAAATCCAGTAGCGAGTCGGTGCTTTTCCATTTAGCGACATAAGTCAAAACAAGTGTCATTCTATCTTTGTTATTTATGAATGTTAAAAAAAGATAGAATGATGCTTGTGTCGACTTGTGTCGCTAGATGGAAAACACCGAGTGACTACGAATGCGACGACGGGATCTAGAGAGCGTTTAGTCCGTGGAGAACGGGCGATCTCTCGCGCAGAGCGCGGAGGTTGGCTGAAATCTCTCGCGAGGTGTATTTTCGTTATCGGGTGGACAGCGCTCACACGCTCTCAATAGCAGCGCGCCGGATTATCGCCTACGTTCAACGGGTGATGAAAAGCTCGCACCGTAGTTAAAGTAGCCGCGCCAGCTCCACGTGAGTGACTCGTCCGCGTACGGTGCGCATTCACTCGCTGTACTTTAGGGGGAAAAAAAATACGGCGCCTCGCCTGAAATACGAGATCATGGCGGTGCCCAACAGCGGTGTAGGTGAGTTATTTTGTTTAGGCGGCCGGCGCGATTCTCCTCGTTTCTTCCCTTTCGATCAAGAAACGGATCATAGAGGCAGAACGATTCGATGATTATCGAATATGTACACTCTTGTGTCACGCGAGTTGACACTGGATGTCAGGCATACCGTAAGTTGCTTGTATTTCTCGCGTGACGAGTCACCGAGACGGTAAATCCAACGGTACCTCTGTCGCGAGGTCGGTATTACGCTTCCGCGGTGTCGTAGACACTCGTCTCGAGGTCCATGAATGACTCGGGAGCTCGCGACGGCGAAAAGGTTACAACATGCCCGATCCTTACTCATCGAGCCATAACCTGTGTCGGCGTGAACATCATGCGGGTTTCACATGCATTTCAGCTGCTTGCATGTGCGTGCGACTATCTACCGTGACAAATTCTATTTTTTTTTCTTTTGTGGATTTTTAATCCTTAAGATCACAATATTTATATGATCTGTTAAATTCAGATTGTACATTTATATTTATATGTACGTATGTACACACACACGCACGCGCGCGTATGTATGTATTATATTGCTCAAAGATCTCGGCAATTTTCTTCTTAATCAATCTATTATAAATCAAATTTTATGGGATGGAGGTTGAACTTGAAATCTGTTAGTTACATGTCAATTGTTCCTGTATGGAGCCATACGTTAATCCCTTGAATTTTGTTTCAGTCATGCCACGAAACTTTCGTCTCCTAGAGGAGCTAGAACAGGGCCAGAAGGGTGTGGGTGATGGCACAATCAGTTGGGGCCTGGAAAATGATGACGATATGACTCTCACGCATTGGACTGGTATGATAATTGGACCACCTAGGGTAAGATATCTTTTACTGGTGTCATTTGTCATCATTGAAATTACTCGAATCACCAGTCTTCTGATGTATTCTTTATTTGATACAAGTCCGTTTTCAGAGAGAAGAGATTTTAGATACAAGCTAAGCTACCTTGCGTTAGATATATATTTTTTATACTTTTCTTACATTGATATTAACCCTTAACTGGCACACTTCTCCAGAATTTCATAGCTAGCACATTGGGTCGTTTGAGACCCCAGACAAAAAATGCTTGCTGGGAGGAAGTTTGATTGATTTTTTTACTTGAAAAAATTTTCAGATTCTTTGATACTTGTTTTAACATATGCCATAGGTTATTTTGATCAAATTTAATAGTAACTAAAAAAAAATTTTTTTTTTTTTAAATAAAAGAACGAAAACATGACTATTTTTACTTAAATTTAAAACTTTCATTTTTTTATATTAAAAGCTAAAAAATTAACTGGACACTCTTGAAATAAAACACTTAAAAAAAAAATAGTTTGACAGTGGCTGTTGAAAACAAGGTGTTTATTTGGAGAAATAAAGTAAATTTTAGACAAGAATTGGTTAAACTTGCCTGCTTTTGGTACCCCATAGTGCCAGCTAAGAGTTAAATACAGAAAATATATCTATGATGCTTAAAGTCAATAATTGTACAATTTATCATAGATATGAAAATGTAATTTGAACACTAATATTAATATATATGTATTATATAGAAAAGTATATATATATATATATATATGTACAATATATGCATATATTATATATATATTTTTTTTTTATAGAAAAGATGATATTGTATATCGAAGCGAAAAATATGATACTGTAGAGATATAAATTAAAGAACTATAAACAGAATATCTTATTGATATATGATTGATATAATATTCTATTCTGACATATTTTAGACACCGTATGAAAATAGGATGTATAGTTTGAAAATTGACTGCGGTCAGAGATATCCAGATGATGCTCCTAATGTAAGATTTTTAAGCAGAATCAATATGAATTGCATTAACAGTGCCACTGGAGCTGTAAGTAACTATAATATTGCATTGTGCTTGTACATTAAGATCAAAACCACATGTACTTAAGACATAAAATTTTCATACAAGGTGGATAATCGCAGTGTCCCAGTCCTTGCGAAATGGCAACGAGAGTATACAATTAAAACAGTTCTTCAGGAACTCCGTCGTTTGATGACGTTGAAGGAAAATATGAAACTTTCTCAGCCTCCGGAGGGCAGCACTTTTTAGCCTAACCATATGAACAGAGATATCTTCCTTTTTGCAATAGCATGAGGCGAGATTTAAAAAAGGTATCAAATAATATTAAAGGGGTACCCACTGAAAATATATGTTTAAAAAGAAACAAAAAAACGAAAAAACAGCTTTGTGAAAGAAAGGAGGTAATAGCTTGGAAAGTTGAATGAGTGTACTGAGTTTATGTATAGATTAGATAGAAAAATTGATAAAAACGCATTTGTCAAGCACAGCTGGTTCTTCGTCGAAAATTTCACAAAAATGTATTATTTTCGGTATCTTGATTATTTCATTGCATACACCATTATGTTCGCACAAGATTGTAATTCAATGTGGATGCAGGATGGTCAAAGAAACTCCGCTCCAGCTTTTCAAGCTAGTACAATGTAAAGCGGAAAAATCATATTTTGAATCTTAAAACTGGAGACACAGACTATGTAATAATAAAAAAATGAATAATCAGTAAGAATAACTTATGCCTTTGAAGTTTTTTAATGAGAGAAGAAAAGTAATGCCTATTGCGAACCGTTTTAAGATTTCTCTTCTGTTTGCGCGCAAGTGCCATTTCATCTCTTGCAGAGGTGTGTCTCTCTCACTCAATCCTGTAGAAAATTTGTAAGTTCTGAACCAGAAATTTGTATATCCATTTTACTTTTCTGTGTTGCATACTAGCAACCTACAATGAAATAACGTATGAGAAATTATATCTATAAAAACAGCTTCTCTCTCATGTTAAACGAATTACATTTCGTAATTGATGAGAAGACGTCGCTTTGTAACTGAAACATAAATGACAATTTGATTTGTAACATCTCATATATAGTGATATACGATGCCACATGGCACAGTACATCGATGTATGAAGCATCACTGAATGATCTTTTAGTCTATATGATTTTGGACTCATTGAAAGTTTACTAATTACTCTTGTCTATATTAAAGTATAACAGAATGTATAGAATATGATAGTGCTTACTGTTTGACACAAGGGCTTCATGATTGATGTATTATGTGAATATTATTTTTGTTATAATCATCAAAATCATACCTAATTCCTAATACACCGTGTAAAGTACAGGAACTGCGTATTAGTTGTTACAAGATCGGATATATCTCAATCTTTAGTGCAATCATGAATTACATGGACTATTATTAAAAGTTGAATTATATGCAGCTTATTGATAATTAATGGTGATAAATAATGTTCCAGCAAGAAAATAATTATGTTATTGCAACGTCATCTCAAGACTTATATTATCCGATTAATCGAAATTGTTATAATTTTATAATTAAAATTCCACCAAAATAGATTTTAAAATATCTCCACATTTGATTATGTAATGTAAAGTGTTCTGATTATCCGAACAAAAGATATACATACCTCTTTGTCCGCTTTGCATTTCAGTATTACACTATCGATAATATAATAGTGTAATTTAAATCATCCTATTAAAGGAGAAAAACAAGTTATAGCTCCATGTGGACGAAAACAAGCTTAAGGAGAATAAAGTGATTTCCTTAGAAATGAGTGTTTCTTCTGTTTTTTTACCCATATATGTTAGTGGTTTCTCAAACTTTGAGTAAATTGTTGCTTTATCGAAACCAAATGAGACTTCGTAATATATTCGTAATATATACTTCGTAATATATTATACATAGGTATTTCTCTTCGAAATTAATCGATCATATTTATTCTCGAAAATGAGTTAAACAAAAATTTCTAATTGAAGTGAATTTGTAAAAAATATTGGAATGTATGATGAAAATTTACCAATAATAAATAGGAATATATTTCAATCAATTAGAATATCTTTTAATCTTGAAAATGTCCATAAATATTCCACACATCTTACGAGTCGAAAAATTGTAAATGAACTATCGCGCGTGTTAAAGAATTGAACGTTGATTATGTTTAACAATTTTATTTAAATCACGATGACTCCATTCGGTATAACTATGTACAATGTTTAACTTAACAGAGTTTGGTAATGATGACAACTTGATATTTTGCCAAATGCTATATGAATAAGTTTGAATCTTCAAAGAGGAGCCACAATTTGCCGAATACATTGCTTAAATTATGAAACTACATTCCAATATCAGCACAATAGCTAACATTACGGCGTTTTATTTCCATTGGCTAACGGTATTTTTTAGGGACAAACATTAATTTTGTATTCTTTATAGTTGTCCACTTGTGTCGCTTGTAGTAGTATGCAGCAGCAGTAAGAATTGACAATATTCCAAGAGCCTGTAAATACCCAATATTGAAATAATTAGAATAAAATGAACTTAAGTAGAATAGAATTTAGAAATGTTCACTTTACTTTAATAGTCATTTGTTTTCGTTCATCAAATTCGTGATTGGCAGTCCACATTAGGAATGTGGTAATATCTTTTGTTACTTGAGCAGCAGTTGCTGGAGTACCATCTTCATATTCTAAGACTTCGTTATAAATAGCCTGTATGAATGAGTAAAATCGATTAAATATTTTTTTAAATTACTAATGGGTACAAAGTTCAATATCGCTAATTGTAACGTCTTCAATTTAAAAAGTATAAACAACTCACCTGTGCCATACCAATGGCACCACCTGCAAAATATGGATTGAAATATTGTCCTTCTCTTAAAGTTATACCAGCTGGTGGGTCACAATATCCAGTCAGCAAAGAGAAGACATAGTTCTAAAATGTGTAAAATAAATTAATTAAATGCAAAAGTAAAAGTTGTGAAAGTAGTGAACGTAATTTTTTATAAAAAATTTTAATTGATTTTATAATTTTAATAGATTTAATTTAATAGATTTAATTTTTAATTATATACATTATACGTTACTCAAAATTAACTTACCTCTCCATTGTGCCTGGCGTTAATTATGTAAGACAGATCAGGTGGATAAGCACCATTGTTCGCTGCTCTAGCAGCTTCTTCATTCGGATACGGAGATGGCACGTAATCAAACAATTTTCCTTGACGTTTGTAGTACTCTCCTTGTTCGTTAGGACCATCCTCTACCTATATTATAAAAGTTAGTAATTCTTATATTCAACAAAATTATAAATACATAAAATGTTTTTCGTAGTTAATATTGTAAGATGTACCATGACTTCTTCCGCGAGAGCTTTGGCTTCCGCTTCAGTGTGAGTAACATTAACAAGGTGACGGTATGCCACATATTGCAAACTATGACAAGCTGCACACACATTCTTATAGACTTCCCAGCCTCGTCGCATACTATAAAACATTACAGATTAATAACACATTTGCATACTATTAATATTTAAATACTAAATAATTATATACAAATACTAACCTAGCATGATCTAATGAATTAAACCATCCATAAAAATCCCATTTGTATGTCGGAGGATGAGCTATCAAGTCGCTAGCTCTTACTGAGTTATCTAGAGCATAGATAAAGGCACTAATGCCTCCGGCAGTCACTCCTAAGCATGTTAATAACTGTAATTAAAAATGTTAGAAGTATTATTACTTTCTTTCTTACATTACAGTTTACATAATGTCACTGTTATTATATATTATGAAACATTGTTTTATATGTATTAAAAATATAGATAAAACGGTAATCTATCCTAACTTACTAACAGTTTGAAGGAACACAAAATTTTGTTTCTGATAGATGAGGAATTGGATAAGGTTGGGATATCTCTTCGAGCAAGATAAATTAAATTCACATACCACTTTCCGACTCCTAGGCCATTCTTTCACAGTGGAAAAATTACTTGTCTGCAAAATCAAAATTTAAAGTTTTAATACAATAAGTTTATTGTAGAAAACATTCTAGAAAAAAACAAAGAGAAAAATATTTGCAACATTATTCTATTCGTTTATCTCTTATATATTTTTATAAAAATATTTTATATTTCTTTTTCTTCCTTCACATACTGTAGTTAATTTGATTTTGCTTCAATTATTTTACATTTAAATATCCACATACGTGTATGTATGTGTAAAATTAATTTTATCTTTAAAAAGATACATATCTTTTACTTAACCAAAATTAATTACCAAAAAAAATTATTTTTTATAAAATATTTGTGTACTTTCTGTGTATCATATACAAGTATCATATACAAAGATTAATTGTGTGCTAAATAAAATAAAATACAGAATAAAATAAAATAATTCAGAAGCTTTCCATATGTTCTGTTTTTATGAGTGTTACTGTGACATAATCAAGTCAAAAAAGGAATACACTTAAGGAGTATTCAATAATAAATACGTGATAACATATGATTCCCTTCAATTAACTTAAAACAATTGATGACAATTGACGGTATAATCGTTTCTGCAGTCAGACGATAGAATCCACGCGAGCAAATTAATTCACGTGTGCAATTATGACAGCGAGCGCGAAAGAATGCATATTCACCGCTGACCGCGCATCAGTAACGCATGTTTGATCATGGCAGCATCCCGATCATCCGTATCGCTCGCTATTACATAACATCTGTTAAAATGCCATCGAAATCGTCATCGCGTTGGCGTGGAATGCCGTCGGGCACATTGCCGGCGTTCCGACGTCGCGCGGACGTTCCGTCGGGTATGACATCGCCGAGGAAGGCGTGACATTAGCAGCCGACAGCTCGCACAGTGCCCTCGGCACGAGACCGTGAGTCAATATTGGTTAACAGGTAACGTTGACATGAACACTGCGATGTCGCGTGAATTTTCACGAGAAAACGTACGCGGTCGTTTAAAAGTTGTTCGAGAGTTCCGCTTACTTACCTGGCCGATCAACGTGCCATAATTCGGTTTCAAAAGACCCGATTTACAAATCCGACCTAACGTCGCCGCCATGTTGACCAGAGGTGCAATGTGCAGAAGGTTGCACTAGTCAGTGGACGGTCTGCTGAACGATCAACACGGTCGGTCTCGCAACTATCGCAAAAATCCTTCCACGATTATTTCGGCACGGCGAATCAATCGCGTGAGCCCCCAAGAGAGGTTAAAATGTCGGTAGGGAGAACACCGTGAAGACGACTTCAGTCGAACTCGCGCAGGCTGGCCAACATGGCGGCGAACGTTCACGCACCTAAATTGTGATACGTTCGTGATATACGGAATTTTTATTTTTATATAAATATATAATAGCTCTTCGAAGAGCGATTAAACTTGTTTCAATCAAAAACGCTATTATATTGATATGTGTGTCATCTTTTATTATATTTATGTTATCATATAACATTATTAATGTGTAGAACTATATAATATTACATATGTTATATACGTGAATAATAATAAATAATAAAGCCCATATCAGACTACAGATTAAGATTGAGATTGAATTGAAATTTAACCAATCATAATAAAGAAAACTAAAGCCTTCGGCACACGATACGATTTTTCGTACTGGATTGCTTACGTGAGCCAATTAGGATTAAGCTTTAAGTCACTTGATCTAAAATTCTGCATCCTTATTGGCTCACGTAAGCAATCCAGTACGAAAAATCGTATCGTGTGCCGAAGGCTTAATTTCGAATTTAGTAAACTTTACTCTGATTGATTCAATTTCAATTCAATCTCAATCTTAATCTGTAGTCTGATATGGGCTTAAGATTGTTATTCCATTGCTATCGGATGGTCGAAACAATTGGTAATATGTGAGTAATTCGTAATTATTTCCGGGCTTTGACAGTAGGTGCGTTCGAGGAGAACGCTATTAGCGCTAAAAGCTCATTCTATCTTCCTTTAACGTGCAATGAATAACAAAGATAGCATGATGCTTTGAGCGCGAACACACCTATATGTATAACCTTGGACTGTCAATTAAGACCTAAACACAATGAAAAACACAGATAATAATAAGAACAGGGAATAGCGATAGCAAGTGAAAGCCCACTAATCAGAAAAGCTCTTTGACTTTTCTGATTAGTGGGCTTTCATTTGCTATCGCTATTCCCTGTTTCTATTGTCTGTATTTTAAACTGAACTTTTAAGGGGATGCTGGAGCGATGACTGAACTTAGACGGTGATGTATAGGTAATGTAGAACATAGAAATTTAGATAGAATTAAAAACGTCGAGTTATCGATGCACATGACATGCTTTCTTTTTGTGTGCGTACTCGTGTTGTCTTTTTCTGGCATGTGAGCAAAAGATAAGGATGTGAGATCACGTGCACGCGCACGCGTCTAATATAGATGGTAGCGATGTCTTTCAGAAGATTGAGCAACTATTATTGCAGCCAATATTGTTGTTTTTACCATTCTACATTTGAATTTGCATTAATAAAATTTTAATTGCACTAATCTTTTTTCTACGCTTTTAATCTTGGTTCTAATTACACAATATTGTTCTTTCATGTTGTCTCTAGGAAGCTACCGTCTCATTTTGTACATATAAACTGCTGAATTTTTGTATTAAGCAAATATTGTCGTCAGGTAATTAAAAATTAATTAAAATTTTTAATTTTTTTTTGTTTTTGATATAAAATCGACCGCCGCGCTCTTCATTTTTGTTCGTACTTTTATCGTGTAAAATATTTTTCAATTCTGTAAAGCCAATTCAAAGAATAGTGCAAATAAAAAAATGTCGGTAATTACTGCCACTCCAGCATCCCCTTAAACAATTCAAAGCACGTAGGAAATATATGGACGGAGTCTAATTCCACGGGGGGTGAAACTTAAAGCCGACGGCACACGGTACGATTTTTCATAGTAGATCGCATACGAGTTAGCCACTACGCATGAGAGCGAGAGAAAGCGAGCGTTTTTCGCTCTCTCTCACTCTCGTGCTTAGTGGCTAACTCGTATGCGATCTACTACGAAAACTCGTACCGTGTGCCGTCGGCTTAAATCATGGATCTAAAGAAGATATGGATGGAGTCTAAAGTGTGTATACGGGCAAGGGGGCTGTGAAATTTGCGGCAAGGGGAATGCATAGTGCTGTCTCTTTCTGTAGGTAACCTTCGTATGTTTCCGTCGCATATCCGATGATTCCCGAAAGATTATATATCCCATACAAGACGCAATGCGCAGTTCGGATATCTTCGGTTACATTCGTTACAAAGCCGAAGGTTACCTACAGAAAGAGACAGCACTATGCATTCCCCTTACCGCAAATTTCACAGCCCCCTTGCTATAGACTCCATCCATATCTTTTTAGATCCATGGCTTAAATAGTGAGGAGAAAGAAAGTCTACTTTCACGGAGTTGATGAACACAAATGGCCGACTAGTGGCTAGCTCCACGGGGTTTATTCGCGTCGCAATCTTAGAACATATACTACTGGAAGGAGCATAGACTTGAAAAGTTGGCTCAGAGAAGATTGACAAGGATGGATATATAATGCGCTTAGTCGGCAATGCGCATGCTCCAAATAAAACCGATTAGTACGTAATCTGCGGGAAGGAAGTGTGAGTCAAAAATAAAATGCGGCGAGTAAAGTATTTAAATTAATAACAATATATATTATATTTATTGATTATTAAATAATATTAATTTTGTATATTTGTGTCTTATGTAGTTATTCTTTTCATTGACTTGTTTATTCGTATGATGTATGCGAACTTGTAAGTATTTTTTAATAACTGATCTAATTAGCTGTGTTCTATGATTCGAAAAAATATATGCCTTATGTGCCTTATATGCCTTATCTCGTTCTTTGCAAATGTAGCAATACATCTCACGAACCACTTTTATAATCTACTATTTGAAGAATCTTGTTCACTATTTGAAGAATCTATTTATTCGCAATAGGTCACATGTGATCATATGTCGCCTTTTCTCACTGCTTTTCATCACCCCGCAGCCCCCGCGCGTATCGACACTTTTATTTGTCGGAGCATGCGCATTGCTGATTAGGCGCATTGTATCTCCATCCTTGTCAATCTTCTCTGAGTCAGCTCGAATGTACAGGGATTATAGGCCTATGCTCCTTCCAGTAGTATATGTTCTAAGGTCGCAATACTCTAATATGTTCCTACTCACTCCAATACGCTCCAATCTATAGTATACGTAACGTAATACTATAGTTTGGAGCGTATTGGAGCGAGTAGGAGCATGTTGGGGCAAGCGACGCGAACAAACCTACGGTAAAAAATAGTGCCATATACATATATGTAATACTCCTATATTGCTAACTCCGTATCTTCACAATGAGAGGATCGAGCCCCATAAAAGAGAGACGCACGAATTCCAAATATGGGCAGATGGTTAAGCCTCGTTATGCGCAGGCGGGTCTATTGAGTGAGTGTGAGCAAGAGGCTAAGCATTAGAAAATGAGACGGAAAGAACACGAAAAGAGAAAACATTACCTGGTCGCGTCTGCCTAACGCTGTTAGCGCATGCGCACAAAGCAGCTGAACCGTGCGCAAGAGAGAGACTATTATACGTCTGTACCGTAATGTTTGGACTGAGATCGACACTCTTCTAGCAATATAGGAGTATTACATATATGGCCATATAGCGCTAAAATGGCTAAAGTGACTAAAGTATTGACGTACTGGACGGAGCGTACAGACGCGGGGAGTGAAGATTTTAGGGGAGGAGGGAGCCGCCATATTGTCTGGCGACATTAGTAATGCCATCTAGGTGCAGGGAACAAGAATATAAAAGAAAACTGTGACATAGTCAAGATTTAGAAGTATTATTTTTCTAATTTTTGTACTGAAAAATAATGAAAAATGCCACTTTGTGTTGCAACCGACTGCTGCAATAAAAGTTATCGAAAGACTAAAGGTCAAATAAGTGTAGAACAAAATGTTAAAATCACATATCACCGGCAAGTATATATTGCATTCATAACTTACAAAATATGTACTGTTTTTTTATATCAATAAAGTAAGATTTTTAATTAAAAGTTTACTACTTAAACATATTTGTTCCAAACACTAGTTAGCTTTTATGTAGCATTTTATAAAAGAACTTTATTTGTTATTAAATGAAATTGATTTTATATAAAATTAAGTTGTTTTATCTCATTAGATTTCCACAAGATGAAGAAAAAAAATTAACTTGGGTAAAAATTATGGGTCTTTGTAAGGAAAGTTTACCCAAGTCTCCACATTTATGTTCATTACATTTTTCGAAGAACGATTTTGATCGTACCTCTCTGACGCGAACACGATTAAAAGAAGATGCTATTCCAATTGTAAGTATAATTTTATAATTTGATTTTCATTGTGTTTGTAATTTTCATAACTTTAAATGCATATACCATCTTGAATTATATTCTGATTATGGATTCTTCTACAGAATATTGTCTTATTTATTTGTAATATTGATATTTATTATTATAAATTATATTACTCAGTAGTTAGATTTTATTTGACTTTCATATTTCTTGGTTTATACTTTATTATTAATTGTCAGATATATCAATTATTAGATTATCATTATATAGCATTTATGAATTAATAAATATATTATTAAAATCTATTTTATACATAAAGCCAAATATCTCAGAAGATACAAAAGAAGTTGAAATTCCATCTTTAGTTAATTCAGAATCAGTGGACAATAATGATTTGACTGTAAGTACTTTTCTTGAGCATGAGATTAATTACAATTAACTAATTGCATATTTAAATCAACATAACAATATTATATTCACAGATGAGCATTTCAGATGAGCATTTACAGATGAGTATTTCAGAAAGTAATGATGAAAGTGAGACGATTGAAACTTCCTGTAAGGTATGAAATAATTTTCATCTTTGATATTTATGTTAAAATTTGATGGAATATTTTCATTTCTTGTGCATTATGAATAAACAATGAATAAAATTTTTAATTTTACAATTATAGTTGGTGTCAGAAACAGAAATACAAACACTCAAACATCATATAGAACAAGATATTGATGATAGTGATGATAACAATGAAATTATATTTAAAAAAAAAGGACGTTGTTCAACATTTAATGCTGACACTGATCAAAGATTAGAGAAATCACAAAGAGTAAAATTTTTACTCAAAGTATTAGCCAATCAAAAGGCATATTATCAACGGCAGGTGCGAGTATTGAAGCAGAAAAACAAGCATCAAGAAAAACAGATCATACAATTAAGTACAATGTTAGAAGAATAGATATAAGAAAGAGAGAAATATATATAAGAAAAGAGAGATATAAGAAAGATATAAGTTTTGTAATAATAATATTAACATTATTTACGTAATACTCTTTTAATTGATAAATAAATTTATTCAGAAAATATTTTTAAATAAATTGTTTCATATATTTCATATAACCAACTAATGTAGTGATATTTTTATATTATTTATACAGAGAACAATAACTTTCATATTTTAGATATTTTTAAACATATGAAAAACATTTTTAACTAAAAAGTCATAATAATGTTGTTACATGTAATCAATGTTGTTAAAATTAAGTTCATTTTATTGATTATAAATTGTAATAACAATTTTAAAAATAGTTTTATACATACATACATAAATATGTATATAGTTAATTTAATGATTGTGTGTAATGGAAAATAATTTTCTACAATAATTATATATATATAAAGAAAATTATTGCAGAAAATTATTTTCAATTGCGCACAACCATTAAATTAACTTTTTCACACATGAAATCCTGTTCTCATGCAATGAAAGTAAAAATAATATCATGATATATATGTCAAATTTTAAACAGGGCGCCAAAATGTCGCCAGACAATATGGCCGATCCCCCGTCCCGCTGATATCGGTCCCCTTGCCGTAACATTGACCTTACGCTCCGTCCAGTACGTCAATGGACTAAAGTCCTGTAGGCTCCATTATATTAACAGTGTGTAAATAGATCAGAGTATCGATCATGTAATTTTTCACATGAAAAGTTTCACGTGAACTCAATGGCCTAGTTTCCACCGAAGTCTTCAATCCGATTCTACTTCGGTGCAGAACAAATTATTATGCTGTTTCCACTGGAAGTGAAATAGGAGTGAAGAAGAAACGGGAGTGAAATGAATTAGGCGGGGAGCACAGACCATTGCATAACGCATAACGCATATGCATAAGAAATTTGATTGGTCCGTTAGCATGTGCATAAGGAATTCGACCAATCGAATTTCTTATGCATATGTATTATGCATTATGCAAAAGTCTGTGTTTCCCGCTTTAAGCGGGGAGCACAGACCATTGCATAACGCATAACGCATATGCATAAGAAATTTGATTGGTCCGTTAGCATGTGCATAAGGAATTCGACCAATCGAATTTCTTATGCATATGTATTATGCATTATGCAAAAGTCTGTGCTCCCCGCCTTAATCTATCGTGTTTCCATCGACTCAAATTCGGTTCTACGCCAGATTAGGTGCTTCGGTGGAAACTAGGCCAATGATTTCAACCAATGGAATTAGACTTATTAGACAACTCATTGATTTCATTGGTTGAAATCGTTGAGTTCACGTGAAACTTTTCACGTGAAAAATTACATGATCGATACCCAAGATCATATATAGAACATTATATATATATATATATATATATATATATATATATATATGCTCAAATATAATGAACCAATATGCCAGAGATTTTCCCTCACTTCTCAGGTTTCATACCCCTTGCCTAGAAATGCCGTTTACACTCCGCCCATATATTTCCTACGTCCACGGTTCAAAAATATTTGTTACGTTCAGCAGAATAAACGTTGAAAAATAATGAATAAACTCAATAAGCGTTTATTAATTATTTTTCTTCGTTATTATCTTGGATTTATTCAAAATCTAAAAAAATTATCTTAGTAATTACTGAATGCTCATTCAGTTGCTTTTTTTGCTGAATACAACCAATTTGTTGTGACATACATGACGCAGTAGCCAATCAACGTGTCGGGTTACGATCGACTTACAAACGAAGCATTCTTTTATTGTCAATTCGTAAAATTCTTTGCTTCGTCAATCAAACGCTTCGGAGCTTTGTGGTGTCAAGTTGACTGCAGTCTTGAAGGCTAAGAGCTGCAAAGATAAAGAAACATGAGTTCTCAAAACGTGTTTATTAATATAATATTAATAATAATAATAATAGTTGGTAGAAAAGTAATATGGTAAATACCTGAGGACAACAACTGATGTAAAAATTATGCTGGTATAATAACTTCTTTATAGTGATTGAATATTTTGAAGACTGTAACAATTATATAAAATATTTGCTACAAGCCTACAGCTTGTAGTGTTATAGGATGAAAAATTATTTGGAAAAACATTCAAAAATAACATTTCATAGGTAAGTATGATCTATTATAAATATAATTATAATTAATTAAACTTTACTATATAAAGTAATCAAAGTTTTATAGTTTAGACTTTGTGTATATGATTTTTACTGTACATACATCCTAAGGCTTAATTTTTTTACAAGAATATTAAAGTCGTAAGTACATTATACATATTGGTGATCATAACCATGTAAAAACATTATTTTTAAAATAATTACATATAACAAACTGGCAATACTCGTATAGAATCCTAAATATCAGAACAGCCTACATATTTTATATATATATCACGGAAATCCAGCTAATGTTAAGAACATGGCCACAGAATGTATGTACTAAATTTTCGCGCATGTGTAACGTTGGTAAACAGCACTATACGTTTTACCTGATGACAACAGCTGATGTAAAAATTATACTGGTATAATATTTACGGTGATATTTTGAAGAACTGTAATAATTATAAAATATTTTATACCACAATACCTACAGCTTGTAGTGTTAGGATATAAAAATAATAGGATGTAAAAGTGTTTGGAAAAAATACTCAAAAATAACATTTTGTCCACAGATTTCATACATATATATATATATATATATATATATATATATATATACAGGGTGACCCATTTTAACTTAGGCAGCCAAATAACTCGAAAAATAAGCACACTACGAAAAAATGTTTAGAATCAAAATTTCGTCATTTCGAGGGGGACGTACAATGACGTTAAAATCAGCCCCCCCACCCCTCCCCCTGGGCGGTGAGGGGGGGCAAGTTTGAAATCTTAAATGGGAACCCCTATTTTTTATTGCATGGGATTTTGATGAACCATAGCCAAAACTGCGAGCAATCTAGGGTTATTATTATTATGAAGTCTATTCCTTCGCCTTTCGCGATGAAGTGGATTATTACGAGATCTCCTTTCAATGTTTATAATTTGTTGATCAGTAGGATGGCGGCGATTTGGGAATCGCTCCGCATAAGTACGGACAGTAAGTCTGTAATTTCTACCACATTCACCAAAGGTTATAAGAATATCGACTACTTCTGTAGGCGTATAATTTGCCATTTTACCAGAATTTTATCAGAGTACAAATGTTAAAAAAATACATAAACACTTGTGACTTTGGCACTAAATGGACAAAATTTTGGAGGGATACTTAGAGGAACTTCATCAGATGGAAAGTCCAAAATGTCTCGGTACTTCGGACCATTCAAATTGCCTAAAGGGCAGGTTACGCTAAAAGCAGTTTCTTGAGAAGTAATTAATGAGTAATAAAAAATAATGAGAAGTTTGTTTTAAGACTAATTTCGAGTATTAACAATGAAAACGTAGTATTTTTATTGTTAATTTATTGCAGAATCGTAAGCATGGGTTCTCAGTAAGAGAAATCGAAGAAATTGAATTTCATCGATTACAGCGCCATCTATCATGAATCGAGAAAAATGTTTCAGACAAATTGTATGTGTTTTTAGCCAAAGATTCCGAATATGCAATAAAAAATAGGGGTTCCCATTTAAGATTTCAAACTTGCCCCCCCTCACCGCCCAGGGGGAGGGGTGGGGGGCTGATTTTAACGTCATTGTACGTCCCCCTCGAAATGACGAAATTTTGATTCTAAACATTTTTTCGTAGTGTGCTTATTTTTCGAGTTATTTGGCTGCCTAAGTTAAAATGGGTCACCCTGTATATATTGTACATAACGTTAACCAATCAAAACGTGCAGTGCTGTCTACCAACGTTGTGCATGCGCGAAAATTTAGTACATACATTCTGTGGTCATGTATTTGACGCAAGTTACCGATCTAGTATATAGTATAGATATCTGTGTTCCTGTCTGGGCTACGTTCCAAAACCTTACCCGGGTGACTATAACACTAGAAGTTGCTATAGTATATGTCACGTATGCTATAGTACTTCTAGTATTATAGTGCACCCGAGTAAGGTTTTGGAACATACCCCTGTATGAGCCTTTGTGCGAATTGGTCTAGTAATTTATGACTACGTTTACACGACTCGATTTAAGCTGGACTGCAATCATGTGACTTTTTCCCTAGGTCCGAATTTATAGTCGTTTCTCAAATCTTGAGACGTAAGAATTTCTCAAATCTCAAGTTGTTTCTTTACATTGTGAGAGTTGATCTTGTTTACTTTATAATCTATTGTTCAAGAGAGAAAAGGAAGGGCACATAAAATCTTATGTACTCATATATGTAATACTCCTATATTAACCTAGTTTACATCGAGCACTTGATACGCGTATCAAGTAGTATATTTGAGCTGATCAGCCAATAGCTGAATCAATGTACTAGTTATTTACTTTGATACGCGTATCAAGTCCACGATGTAAACGTAGCCATTGCTAGTTCCGTATCTTCACAATGAGAGGATCGAGGCCCATAAAAGAGAGACGCACGATTTCCAAATATGGTCAGACGCTTAAGCCTCGTTATGCGCAGGCGCGTCTATTGAGTGAGTGTGAGCGAGAGGCTAAGCATTAGAAAATGAGACAAAAAGAACACGAAAAGAGAAAACATTACCTGGGTGCCTATTCCGTACACGTTTATCGACAACTATCGCTATCGTTAACTGACGACAGCCAATAGCAATTCGCGCTTTCTTCTAGAATCGTTCTTGTATTGGATGTCGTTAAACTAACGACACCGACGACTATCGTACTCGTGTACAGAATCGAGCCCCTGGTCGTGTCTGCCTAACACTATTAGCGCATGCGCACAAAGCAGCTGAAGCGTACTTGAGAGAGAGACTATTATACGTCTGTACCGTAATGTTTGACCCTGAGGTCGGCACTCTTCTAGCAATATAGTATTACATATATGTATGTACCATGGATTAAGGAATAGAGGGACCGAGTCTAAAGTCCTAGTTTAGGCGAGAGGGGATGGTAACTCAAGCGTGCGGGGGAGACTGCTTTCCGCCATATTGATGTAGCGATTCTCACACAGAGATCCTGTGTCTGTGACATGGTTACACTCGTGTAGTGGTGCCACGAGACATAACGAGTGACAAGCGTAAAGAGGTTAGGCGGTGATTTTATGTTTTATTATTGTTGTTATTGTTGTTATTGTTGTTTTGTTGTTTATTGTTGAAAAGAGAAATTATTTTACATCTAACAAGAGAATAAAATATATTAATTAGTTCCAATTCTTATTTCTTAATTCACGCATTAATTTATTCTATTCTTTTTATTTTTAAAATAAATAATTCTAATTTCTTATTTATAATATTTAATAATTATTCCTATTTCTATTTTGTTTATTGTGCGCAGGATCTGACTTTCATTTCTCACACGTACGCAAATAGTGAGTTCTATGTGTGGTGATTACTAAACGAATATGGCGGCTTCCCCCGCCGCAAACGTGCCTCACCGCCGGTACAGCTTGTGCTCCGTCCCTCTATTCCTTAGTCCGTGGTATGTACTCTTCCTTTTCTCTCTTGAACCATAGATTATAAAGTAGACAAGATCAGCTCTCACAATGTAAAGAAACAACTTGAGATTTGAGAAATCCTTACGTCTCAAGATTTGAGAAACGACTATAAATTCGGACCCTAGGGCGGAAACATGAAAAGTGAAAAGTTTTACGTGAACTCTATGGCCGGTATTCATAGTCGGGTCTTATAATTAAGACCATCTTAAGTTTATCTTCAGATACTCCGTAGCCAATGAACTGATTCGTACAGCATCTAAAGATAAACTTAAGACGATCTTAAATTTAAGACCCGACTATGAATACCGTTCTATGATCATCTATGATCATGTAACTCTCCTAACTGTGGAAATGTGAAATTTTTTACGTGAACTTTTTCGCTATGAAACTTGATGGCGAAAAGATGAAAATCTAGGAAATTAATAAATAGTTCGAAATTTTTATAAAGGTGGTACATGCATACAGTTTTGTTATTACTCATCGATATATAATTATAATAGTACAGTCATTTTAATAATATTTAATAATTATGGCTGCAGTATGGTAGGTTATACAAATGGTTAACGAAGAAAGAAATTACGAAATGCACTTTCGGTTTTTCTATTTATTCTACCCATCACCAATTCGGGATTGCGTTTTGAATAATTTAACAGCGTTTTCTTTTGCTTCATTATCACATTCATTTTTATTAATCTGTTAAGTTAGAGATTATACTATTTTACGTTGTTGTATGCAGTTCACTTTCCGCGTATCCAAACCACATACGTGATCGCTATGCATGAAAAGTTTCACATCTAAAATCTAGATAAGCGAAAAATGAAAAGTGAAAAATGAAAAATAAAAAGTGAAAAGTTTTACATGAAATTACATGATTGATACCCTGATCACACACACTTTCCGTAACAGCAGCCGTAAGGGCCAATCACGTTACTCGATTCGGCCTTACGGTCGGCCGGTCGAATTGAGCAACGTGATTGGTCGAAACCTTTACAGCTACTGTTACGAAAAGTTTGTGTGATCAGCTTTAGGCGGGGAGCACAGACCATTGCATAACGCATAACCCATATGCATAAGAAATTTGATTGGTCCGTTAGCATGTGCATAAGGAATTCGACCAATCGAATTTCTTATGCATATGTATTATGCATTATGCAAAAGTCTGTGTTTCCCGCTTTACACTGAAGTTATAAACATCGATGTTATAACTACTGATGTTAGATGCTGTGTAAACACTCTTTTACGACGAAGTTACTACATCGATATTGCAACTTCGTCGTAAAAAGCGTTTACACAGCATCTAATGCGTCGTCTACAATGGCCGTAGAAGTATGAGTAAGAAATTGACTAATCGCAGTTGATTATTCTTCTCATATTCGACAGCGATTGGTTAATTTCTTACTCTTACATCTTATAGTTATACTCTTGCTGCCATTGTAAACGACGCATTATAACTTCGGCGTTAAATCCACAGACTTCTATATTATACGCTAAACTGCTAACTGCGTCCCTTTAATTGTTGCAGGAATTTATGTATGACATGCGCAGAATAAGCTACGAGCATGCGCAGTGAATATTATCTTATATACTTTTATATGTCTCGTGTTACATAAATAATACAAATCAAAAAAGTTTTACTGTGTAAAACTGTAAAATAAATATAATCAAACAATAATATAATAAAAAATATTATAATAATGTGTTTTCAGTATTACTATAATATGTTATAGTGTAATACAATCTAAATACAAACAATTTAGTAAAAAAAAATTATTCATTAGTTTTTTGCAAGCGTATCAAAAATAATTAATAATATAATGTGACAAATATAATATAATATAGTGAAAATACTAATTAATCCTTTCGACAGGTTGAGTTCGAAAGGTTAGAATCGCGTAGCTTATTCTGCGCATCCATTCCGCGCATTACATGTACATAGGCAACATTTGTACGTAAGGAGAACAATAGGAGTTAGCGTTCCAGCGTATAGTATAGAAGTCTGTGGTTAAATCGCATTGTGTAAACGTAGTATCTGTCTCTTTTCTTCTTTTTAACTTGATAACAGCCTAAATAATAGATTGATCGGGCAATGCGCGGCCTATAGTATATGATCTATGTTACGTACGGAAACATTTTCGTCACTTGAGAATAGCTCCGGAGCTCTGGCGGCGACGCGCGCGCGTGGGGATTTCCACGCATGCGCCGCGCGTCGCTGGCAACTCTTGGCAGTCCGCCGTCGACCATTGCTGTCAGCTGGACGGTCTCGTCAGATGGTGTCGTGAATCCCGTAAAATCACATCGATCGGTGCGCGACGGAGTCAGAGTCAAGATGAGCGGTGGAATGCCAGAGCTGGGCTCAAAGATCAGCTTGATCTCGAAGGCGGATATTCGATATGAAGGCCGTTTATTCACTGTCGATCCTCAGGAGTGCACAATCGCCCTGGCTAACGGTGAGTAGATCACGGCGAAAATCCAAGATGGACTCCCGCCGTGCCGCATCTACCGTGCTGTCCCGCCGCCGACGCCGCCGCCGTCACCTTCATCTTCGCCTTCGCCGTCACTGTCGCCGCCGCCAAGATTCGGCGTCTCGGCGATCTCGTTCGTTCCTTGCTCCGCGAGAACGCTCGCCGGTATCCTCGCGACCGGCGCGACTATCGCCGGGCCGCGAATCGTCATTGGACGCGGGAACGTACCTTACGTGACTCGTCCACGATTCCATTGCCGCAAATAAACGTAGAGAATAAACGTAGAGATCATCCCTCCATGAGTCCACAGAAGGTCCGAAATGCACGAATTTGATGATCCGACTGGCGGGCTGCGGCTCGTCCTCGACATCGCTCCGCCGGCTCCGCGCCGACCGCGTCGTCGAGTCGCCTACCGACGCGCTTGAAAATCATTGGAGAAAGTTACTTGATACCCCGCGATTCAGCATCGCAAAATACCGTAGCGACGACCCGTAATTCCTTTACAACGGATGTTTTCCGAAGAATTTTTGCCACTAAGTCTTTGTCACGTCCCGATTTCCCGTTAGAATAACCCGTCAGCGGTTTTGATCGACGTACTTGGCGAAAACCGCCAAGCGCCAGAAACTGCTATGGATCGCTTGCGGTTAGCGATCGTCGAAATTAAGCTGGGCGAAAACCATCTGAAATCAGTGAAATTTTCATGATGCTAGGTTACAGACCCTCGGACAGTAATAGTAAATCGGGCAAGTCTAAAAATTTATCGCGGAATACTTTGCAAGCACGCTTCGCCGTTTAATATTTCGAAGATAGTTTCCAAGAATTTAGAGCAGCTAGTACGTTATTAATGCTGAGGATGTAATTTTGAATTTAGGTTTGGTATGTGTAACGTTTGCGTGGAATGTTTGTCTCTTTCTTCTGTCGAGTGTTTACATGTCCTTGCTCCTCTTGTTCCTTGTTTGATTCTATCATGATAAGTGACTTTGGGGAGTATTTCAGATATAAGGAACAAATATTATTCTCGGGAATGTGCTGTTGAAATCGTATAAAAGAAATGTATGAGATTTCACTTTTCACAATAGCAATTAATGTAAGATAGATATGCACAAGGATATTTTATATAATAAATTAATGTTACAAATATTGGAGGGCTGTTAATACAAAGGAATATTAGAACTTTATCTTTTATCACAGATATTTTTTTAATAAAAAATCCCATATTTTATTTATTTATGAAATAGATATATAACTTAAGTATTCAAGTATTGCCAGCCAATAAACGACCCATTCGATATTAGTGTAACAAAGAACTGTGATGGTGTGTTTAGTGACGGTAGTTTGAAACAACTGAATTATTTGTTGCTTTTCATAGTGCGCTCCTTTGGTACTGAAGATCGAGAAACTCAACTTCCCGTGGCACCACAAAATCAGGTGTATGAGTACATCCTATTTCGTGGATCGGACATCAAAGACATCAGAGTCGTTAACAATGTTAGTTCTATTCCCAACGATCCAGCTATTGTACAGGTAATTATTTTATAGCATTTTTATATTTTTTATACAGGAACGCATTTTTAAATTGGGCAGTAACAAGATCTAAAAAGCCTGAAATTCATTGTGTGTTGATGGATTTTAGCTGACTTGATTATCATTATTCGTAGATGACAGTGCAGCCATCTATGGGTCAGCAATCATATCAACCACAGCACAGTTATGCTCATCCGATGATGGGCCAGATGGGCCCGATGGGTGGCCAATATGGAGCCCCCTATGGTATGGGTATGGGAGCCATGGGTCCAGTAATGGGAATGCCAACTGCAACTAGAGATCCGCGCGGGCCAATGAATAAACAGCCAAGTGAGTTGAGCTTGGGCTCTGCTGAACCCAATGCCATCTCTATCCCAAACTCACTGCCAACGGCCAATATCGACCCATTACCAAAAGATCAATCTCTGGAAGATGGTAACTGTTTTTGCTATGAAATATCCCTTGCTTTGCTGGCATGCTTCTTGCTGCTCCTGTTTTGGTAATGCCTATAAAGCTTTTCTCTATCAAGTTTCACGCTGTCAAAAAATGGTAAATTGTATGCATAAAAGAATACATGATGATGTATTCTAACATTTTTAGAAATATAGTTATATAACAATAAATTTAGAATTATTTTACTAACAAAAATCTATCTTTGTTGCACTCTTATGTAAATTTTTTTATCTCAATCTTCAGTCTGCTTTGTTTATTTTCTCTGCATCTGCATTTTATGATATATAATTTTAATTTAAATGTTGCACTAATATGTATGATAAAATTTCAAAAATTACATTTATTAAAAAATTAAAAAATAAATATTAAAAAATCAAAAATTCAAAAATTACGAAAAATTACAAAAATTATATTAAATATTAAAATTTCAAAAATGTAATTACAAATTGTGTAATGTAAATTTGAAAATTGAATTTTTGATAATTTAATATTTGTAATCTAATTATTTTTTAAATTTTATTATTTTGTAAATTTTGAAAAAATGTTTAAATAGAAACATTAAAATATATAATATATAAACATTAAAATGTATAATCTTTATATATGCAATTTAGCTTTATGTTTGATCTCTTTTAAAATTGATAGGCAATATTTTGCATGCATTTTTCAATTTTATGCTATAATATTTATAACAAAATATAACAAAATAGCAATAACAGTGATAATGAACAATGATAATTGTTTAAAAATCCTCGAGAGATCTCTTTTGCATTGACATGCGAAACTTTTGTAGAAATTAATAGTAATTTTTTATTTCAAAAGTTGGGAATGAAAAGTTATTTTTTATTATTTCTTTATACTAAAGTTTCGTGTTGAACTTGCTTGCAGTATTGGTCGACTATTGTCTTCTTAAATTAATAAAAATGGACATTATATGACACATTCATATTGCGATAATAGGTGTACTAGATCTCATCAGTGGTGGTTCCCGTTCTACTACTCCTACATCATCTTTATTGACAAGGAAAAGTCCAACCATGGATCAAGGTATTCAAGTTGGACATGAACAACAGCAGCAGGGTAACATTGGCAAATTGAATGATAAGACAAATATCAGGACCGTCCAACCACCTCGTCGAGATCATGATAGGTATTTTATTTAGAGAAACTAATTTTCTTTTTATGCATATAACAAAACCGTAAAAAGTGTGCATATAATAACAATTTTATTTTTTCAGAATTTTGATAGAAAAATATGACCATACCTCTTTACAATTTTTTGTTTTTTTTTTTGCTTTATTTGTAAATTTTTTAGTTGTATAAACATAAAGTGATTTTACATAGGTTTATATTATTATAAATTTGATAAACAGATTAGTATTGTTGAAATTTTGTATAATAGATGTTTCGTTACATGTTTAGTCACGGAGGTACCAAAGCCAATGCGGGTATGTCTCAATATAATGATGCGAAGAGGGACATGATGAAGCAAGATCAGAACCAAGGTCATATGCAAGGTGGTCGAGGTAATCGTGGTGGTTGGGTAAATCGCGGCAATCACATGAGAGGTCGAGGGGGCAGAGGACGTGGTGGTTTCCGTACGAATCAAGCAAACAACGCTGGTGCCAAGCCTAAGAACACGTTGAAGTTTGATAACGACTATGATTTTGAACAAGCTAACACTGAGTTTGAGGAATTGAGGTAGGCACAAACTTGCTATGAATATTAATAATTGATTCTGCATGGTTACGTGCCGGATTCATTTCAAGTAATTGTTGAAATGACCAATGTGGACACCATGCAAAAGTAAATTAATGCGAATTTAAAGCAATTGTAATTATAACAAATACGAATGCTTACGCATCGCATTAATAGTTCTTTATCACCAAAAGGACAAATTATATTATTTTTGGTGATTTAATTCATATGTTCATATCATATTGTAGGTCGCAATTGGCGAAAACGAAGATTGATGGTGCTGACAACGAGAAGAAAGACGACAGTGGAAACGAGACAGGTGCTGGCGAAGGAGAACCCGAGGAGGAACCGGAAATTGTTCACTACGATAAGTCGAAATCATTCTTTGACAATATTAGCTGTGAAGCTGTTGAAAGGAGTAAAGGGTAAGTTCTCTCTTTATCAAGAGAATATTTAATAGTATTAATTACCGTGCAATATAAATTTTTTATTAGTTTATAGCAATTTAATTTATCTTTTTTCCAAAATTGAAAATAAAAATATTAAAAATTTAAGAATACTTAATCTGATTTTATTAATTCGGATTTTAATTTAGAATTTTCTTGTCTTTCAAGGTGTATATTAATTGTTGAGTTTTTTACAAAACAAGTCGACTCTATTGTATTAGATTTAATCATCATTATCATCAATATAATAACACAATTTGCATCGTGAAATGTTTTGCATATGACACAAATTTTTTCAGGCGATTTCAACGCACGGATTGGAGAACAGAACGAAAGCTGAATTCAGAAACGTTTGGTGTAGCTTCCACGAGACGCGGTGGATTCCGCGGCCGTGGTTACTACAATCGCGGAATGGGAGGCATGTATAGAGGCAGTGGCGGCGGCGGCAATAACGCTGGATTCCGCGGTGGCTATCGAGGTAGCAGGGGCGGTAATCGCAAACCCCCTAACCAACTACAGAATAACACAGGGAGTCAAAATCGCGCGACCAACGAACAGTCTGCCTCTCAGTCGCAAGCGAACGTTATCTAAATAACAAGAAAAAAAATGTAATTTGTCACCGGTATGGCATGAGAAGAGGCAAAAGTAATACGTCGGAGAAAATAAGCGATGCGCTACTATGTATAAGTATACACAAGTATAGATTAAGATTTTTACGACATGTGCTCTACTGTTATGGACTGATTTGGGTTAGAATTTGGCAGTCGAATAACAGGATACACACGGCCGGATTAAATGTAGTTATATTATATAACTGAGCGCGTTTGCAATCGCCAAACCGGTGGTTATGTATTAGATGACAAGAATCGCACATGTGGACGTTGCTGGCGCATATGACTCTTTGCATCGATATTTTGCGGCTAGATGATCGGAGAAGGTACTTTTAGAGACAAATTTTCTTATCGCTTAGTCGACAATGATCACGATGAATTGGCGTTAAAAGAATGGAACGTTTTTGTCAAACAATCGAAGTCAATTATGATTAAAACGTTTCTTGTTCTTTTTTTACATTGATACTTATTTGTGGATTCAGATGTCTAAAATGTTAGGGAGGTACATCCCTTGTGAACGAGCTAGTCGTAAGTTTTACTTGAAATATATGTCTGTTAATAAAATTCTTAATGAAGAAATCTGAAACCGCTTTAAACAAACAAATGGTGTATATGTTTGTAGTTAGGGAAAAAAATTGTACAATTCAATCGTGATCATTTTTCAGTCCGGTTTTCTCAAGACTTGACTATAAATAATTGTGGAATGGCTTTATGGTGATGGTGACTTGATAATACTGGTCGTTATGGAATAGCTGGCTTGTATCCGTATATCGGAAGTAAATGGCAACAGACATAAAAGTACTTTCTCGTCAAAGTATGTAAAAATCGATTGTATCTAATTGCATTTGTCGAGAATAGGAATATTGTGAGGTACATAGTACAAGGCAAATCTGATGAAAAAATGGCATTCTTTTCTTTTGTTTTGGTTTTTTGAGTGTACGCAGACAAAGTTTTGAGTCCTCAGTACGAAATTCATATAAGCGTATGATTTTATTGGGGCGGATATAATAAGTGGGAAATAAGCGAAAGTCAGTTTATAAACAAATTTTGTATTATTAAATTGTAATCTTACGGTCCGCCTACTCTTTCTTTCAAGATCTGCATCTAGAATTATGGAAGATGTAAGTGTCAGTCTTATTGTAAGTAACTAAATTCTAAATCATGTTACATAATTTTCATCGTGTTTTCTGCAATTAAGGATTCCTCGATTGCTCTTGTATAGAGTAGTCTTGATTGATACAATTATAAGTCTACATTATAATCAGTAATTATATCAAACTTACAATTTATATGATGCTTATTAAAAGTTATTTTTTTTAAATATTTATAATTATTTCTTAAATCAGTATCTTGTCAGTTTATTTTTTTCTTCTGTTCTATTAACTAGTATACTGCCTATACATTCAAGGGAACATTGGTATTTGATATACATGTATACAATAAAAAAATATTTAATTATTTATTATTGAATGATGACATAATTTTCCATTATAATGTTATTTAAGATAACGGTTATACATGTATATTCAAGTAAAAGTGATTAATCTGTTCTTTTCTTTCATAAATTTATTCAATCGTTTTAGTCTTGAAACGAGAAACAGCGCTTTACGTAAGTAGAGACCCGAGTATGCATGGGTCATATAAAATCGAAAGCTCATGACGAAGATTTTCAAAGCGTTAGACGCATAAAACTAATTTATTTGTTGTAATTCGATTGTAATCGATTTACGCATTCGAAGAATCCTTTTGGATGCACGACGACGCTGCGCGCAAAAATTGTGTTAAATGGCGAATGCGAGTAAGACTAAAAGCATGATAATATCCTTAAAGATATAAGACGTGGAAGAAACAGAATAAGAACATTATTTGCAACTATTATTTTTCTATGGCTCATACGGAGAGAGTCCCCAAACTCATACAGATATTATATACACACACACACACACACACACACATGCACACACACATAACACATACGCAACTTGAGATTTACATAACTGATAAGCAAATCTCCAATAGGCTATCAGAGAAAACGCAGAGTGAAATAAAAAGAAACATAGGACTATAAAATGAAGTAGAAAAAAAAGATATGGTGAGTAAATTTAACTTTTAAGTTTCATGCACAGAGCATATAAGAAAAATTCATAATGTACGCGAGAATGGATTTTTGTTTTGTACAGTGGATATATTGTGATTCCCGATACTGAATAATACTGAAATGATGAAAAAACACGTCGTGTCATTTCCGATCTCCTTTACATTACTTTCCAACGATCGAACGAAACAGAACGCTTTCTCGTTTCCTTGCAAAGTTTGTAAATTGCAAAGATCATCTTTTCTCGCGCTCATCCTTCTTCGACGAGTGTGCAAAAATGTGAGAGACATATAACGATTTACGAATTTAAATGCCAGATTACACGAATTTTTAAGAGTGACTCGAGAGATGAAAGATGCATGTTGTGCAGTTTACGCAAAAAGGAGATGTACTCGGATGTAAATAAAATTATATAACGTCTAATAGGAATTCGAACATATGTTATTGGTGAGATTATCGTGCGTCTGGCGATACTAAAGTGTGCTGCGCATTACATGCGGTGTGATTAGAATGTTTGCAGAAAAAAGAAACAGCGTCTTCCATGCGCTATATCTATATAGTGTTTTAAATGCTTGATATGATGCGACACAGTAAACTAGAGTGATTTATTATACACGATATCGCACTCTCCATAGATTAACGGGTCATTAGTTCGTAACTTAAACTCACCGAGAGTAATTATGTTTTTCTGGTTTTGCACGGACTTCTCATGCCGAAATGTTGATTTTAAATGGCTCGGTAGTGATCGTTCACACACATTATTAACACATTAAAACTTTCGGTATCAACGTAATCGGAATTTGCTGCACACATTTGTAACAAATACAGCTGTAGCATACAATGAGTCAATCCTAAAAGAAGTTCTGTACGAAATTGGCATGAAATTTTAAGGTTTTACTTTCAAAATGTCATTCTTTTTATTTATTATAAAATCTTTTTTTATCACAGGCATCTTCATACAATCTGATGTTTAAAAAATAAAAATGAAGTTGAAACATGTATGCACGTGTCTAAGGAAATTTTGATGGAAACGTGAGTGAAAATATACAGTTAGATGACAAAGAAGGATATAGTACATGAAATATAAAATATACATTGTAATATAAAATGATCTGCAGAGAATCTCGGTAAAACACGATTTTTTGCGAAATATATCGTTTTGACTGCATCTTGTCCGTTCCAGTTATACTGAGCTACGTGTGAAATATCTTCACGTGTTTGTGGTTTCCGACGTTTGCCACATGGATTGAAGAAGATTTTTGAACTCAAATGAAGCGAGAGATTACGACGTTCGTGCGTCGCTCGCTGATTATCAGGCGCAGCTCATCAGACGTGTCCTCGTACTGTCGCAGACTTCTCTTATCACGCGACCTCCTACGACCTTAGTGTCGATGTGTGGGAAGTTGTTCTTGTAGTGACGGCGCAGAGTACGCGGATTCGGCACGTAAACTTCATAAGGCGCTCTGCCGCTCTCGATAACCCAAATACTGCCAGACTCGCCGATTCTCAAGATCGTCATTAAGCCTTGCGCGACTACATAAGGCCTGCAAAAACAAGATTAAATAAGCGATGATCGAGAAATTTATCTCTGCTGAATGACACGTAAGCATCGGAGGAGATATAAACGTTTGCTTTGGATCAATCGACCGAAAACTGATTTTGTACTTTAAATCTTCGCTTAAGGAATCTCGCGTCTCATCTTGGAAAAAAGACCTTGTAGATAGTTTGCAATACTCGCAGTAATATGTGTATTTGAAAAAAATTGAAATTATCGTGAAAATTATTATTTGTTGTGTGAGAGACTCGCATTTGTAATATAATGTTAATGTTATAATTTAATTCTGCATCAGAAACATAACTTTATCTGGTTTCATTTTATTGTCTTGTAATTTATTTAATTGTCTTGTCAAACGTTTGACATAATGGCAATGGTGACAACTTACGTTTGTATCGACAACTGTTCAAGATTCTTGACGAAATCTGCCTTCATGACTCTGGAAAGAAGCCTATTGGGGCTATCTATCGTCAGGGCGGTTTCTGTCAGTCCCGGGCACAAAGTTATCACGGTAACGCCGGTCTTCTCGTAGTGATAGGGTTCCTGTTGGAGAGTAAACGTGATTATAAAAACTCGCTTGTAGATAATATGAATATCAGGAAATTATTTATAACAATTTTTAAGGTAGTTGTTTGAATAACAAATTAACTGCAATTAATTTTTTATGCACAATTACCGAAAGAGACTGCGATAGACCAATGATAGCGTGTTTCGTGGCACTGTAGACCGGAAGTTGAGCTGTATTTCGAATATCCATATGCTGGCTCACGTTCACCAAGATACCACCGTGACCACCCGTATCCCTGCTCATATATTTCATAGCTAGCATCGCGGTGTTGACCATGCCTCCCTAGAATCGGCACATTACATTAGAATTTATTTTAATTATTACAGTTATTAATTATCAATATCTATTTTTCAATATTTTTATATATTTTTAAGAGAAAGTAAAAATCATGACGTCAAATGATATCAAATTGACATTATTTTGACTTTCTATTTTCCTTGTTTAGTACAATCATTTCATGACACAAAAGCCATGAAGTTATTTGACATATAAAATTACATAAACTATATTTGTTGAAGTCTTAAGGCCTGAGTACTCGCCGTGGCCTATGGTGATAGAAATCGTGACGTCAGAGAAATGGCACTCTGGAAATTTTTGTGTGTGCCATTTTTAAATAAAAAGTTATTTGGAAAAAACTTCAAATCGCTTTAGAAAATCGCTTATAAAATCCTCCGAAAAGTATCCTTTTTCTTTGAGTAAACAGTAAACATAAAATGTGTAATAACAAACAGTAAACATAAATGTGCCTATAATACGAATCCTTTTACGAAGATTTTTGTTGAAAATATCTACTCCATAAATCTATATTGTTAGATAGTACAATAGATCTGAGATATATTTTCAACAAAAATCTTATCTATTATTAGGACAGGGAGTTTTTACAAATGTAATTTCCAACTCGAATAACATAAGATATGCAATTAACAATTAATGGGCAAAATGCGGATCAAAATTTAGTTCTAATATCTGTCTAAACAGGTCTAAATTATTTTTTCTTGAGTTGTAAGAACTTTAAGAGAGAAAACAGTAGAATAAGAAAATTATAGGAAGTCACCATGTGTGAAGTAAATCATCAATAAATATAGTGAAGTAAATAAATAAATCAATAAATATTATCAATGGTACTCACAATATTCACTGTGATTTCCTTCTCCCATCTTCGTTCGTCTAAAACTCCAGCGTTGTTTATCACGATGTCAATGTTTCCTAATAGTGAAGATACTTCTTTGAAAGCCTCTATAAATTGATACAGACAAAATAAGAAAATACTCTGTCAGTGATATTCTGGCGAAGTTCAGCGATTATAATTCTCGAATAAACGCGATTTGAGAATGTTGCTTTATATTTACCAGTCACTTGCTTGTGATTAGATACATCGGTGTATATGAAGTGCACCTTTTTCTCGCCGCAAGATTTTTCAATGCCGAGTTCGATTCGTTTGCCAGTTTCAGCGTCGATGTCTAATATAATTATTTTCTGTAACAAAAAACGCGAAATAAATTTAAATATAACAGTCCGAGATGACATCAGTACTTTGTAAATATTATTATGTCAATGTCATTCTGTGGATTTAAAAGGAAAGCATTTTATATCTAATTAACAACAGAGACGTTTAATTAATTTGAAAAAATATTAATTCAATAAATAATGCAAAAAAATTTTCTTAATCATAAATATTTCTTTAATATATCGATTTTGATGAAAGCGCTTTTCTTATGCTTTGATTACGCTTAATTATTTACATAATAAAGTTTGAGCCTTATTTACATATAAACTTCTTATAAATGTATATTGTCTGTAGATTAAAGAATTATTTATATAATGCTTTATGTAGGTGTAAATTTTTTAAACTAAAAATGAATTAATTATTTTATTGCAAATTTAATTGTTAAATATATGTTTTAATTAATTATTAAACATACGTTTGCTCCGTGCTTCAAGAAATGATTAAGAAAAGCGTAACCCAATCCTGCTGCACCGCCAGTTATTAGAACATTTTTTCCCGAAACGATGCAATTGATCGCTTCGATTTCCTTCGCCCTTTCCGACGCTGAAGAACGACGGCGGAAGGTTCTCAAACTTGGATCTATAACATAAAACTGACTTGAAAAAAAGAAGAAAATTTATTTTACTAAAAAAACTAATTTTAATAACATACATTATGCTAATATAATATAAAAGTGATTGTTTTGGCCTAACAATTTATTGACAATTATTTCGTTCTGTACGCAACAAAACTCATGGAATCTTTTGTTTCAAAAAAACCATAAAATGTAAAAAATATTTAAAAATTTATTAATTTATAAAATTATAATTGTTGATTCTAAAATTATTAAGGCAATTATTTAAAAAATAATACATCAACATGAACACCTTGTCATGTCTACAAGTTCTTTATCTCATTATTTGATAATTATTAAAATTATAATTATAATAATGAGATAACCGAAGAAACTTTTTCACAAGAAAGCACTTTGCATTGAATCACAGAATAGTTCCAAAATATCGACAGATACATATTCTTTGATGAAAGGATTAGACCTACCCATTTTATTCTCCATGAATAAAATCGCTTTGAATATTTGAAAAATGGATACAATCAATTTCCGATGTACTTAAGTCTTCGGGGGATGAAGTCGAAGAATCGAGAGCTCGTAATATGTACGTTTCGACTGAACTTCGAGACCGTTCGAATGGTATTTATATACGATAAGCAGCAATGTAGGATTCAGCGATATTACGACTCCAGTTTCCGTGGCGGGGATGTCTCAGAGGGCGAAAGGTGGACTCTGAGCAGATTACATAGACGGCAGATCGAACAATTACGATAAAAAAGAGATTTTCGTATTTTTTTATTAAAATTTGAGGTTGTCAACAACATTGGAAATCTAAAAATCAACTGTCGCATTTTATCAAGCACATATAACAGACTGATTAAGGAATATCTTTGGATTCGTTAGATTGATTAGTTATTTTCATTTTGTAAAAAATATAATATAAACAATCCAAGTGTCTTCTCTCTGCCAGTGATGGGAAATACCAAAGAAGGAGTAATAAATGATGTTAAACTGGCATAACCGATATATGAAATTGATCTTTATTACTACGTTTCGACCTTTGATTCAGGTCCTCTTCAAGTAAATCTATAAATACATAATACAGGAATGTGACAATCGTTAAGACGCAAAAAAGTACATATTACATTAAAGACTTACATATTATTCAGTCCCGTGGTCAGTATTACAAAGTTTAAACGCGTTGATTTCCGCATGAGTAAATTTAGAATAGGATAAAATAAAATATAATATACTTATGTGTATAATTACTGTGATCAAGAAAAATATAAGCATTTACTAATAAATTTATTAAAGAATTTATATTGATTTATTGCAAAACTCGAAGTTTTTGGAATGAAATAGATTAAAATAATTGAATTCGATAACGCTAATATAAAGAGAAACAACAATGCAGAAGAACATTAAATAAACGATTTATTTAACAAAGTTCTTACGTTTGATAATAATTTTTGCGATTTTCTGATCTACAATAATCTTTTTCGTTATGTGTCTCTTATCTACTTTCTTGTTAGACCAGTTGCATCTCGTCGTTCTCTTTTCTTAATGCTCCCGATAGCGCTTTTCCTAATTAACCTCTTTCGCAGAGGCTAATTAATCGCGTCGTGACAATATGCTTTCTGATACTGGACATAAATCAAGAGGCATTCCTTGAAGCAACCGCGCACTTTTCCTTTTACTTGAAGATAATAATAACGTATAGTACTGTGGTGAATTGTAGATCAAACAAGTAAACCGTTAAGTAATTACATTTTCAACAATGCGATTGCTTTTTTGTGCATTACTATATGACAATTTATTTTATTAATATAAATCCATGAAAAATAAAAAAACTAAATGCTTTTTATGTATTTTAACATTTATATTTCCTAAAGATACTAAAGATTTTCAAAAAAAGGACAGTTAAGAAAACTCCATTATTTGTGTATAAAGAACTAATTTATGAAGCTACCGGGAGTGAGAGCTAACGTTTGAGTAACGAGGGAAATGAAAATATATTAAAACGTGCAACCCAGCTATGCATTTTTTAGAGTTTCTCGCGAAATATTTTTGCATATTTGATCTTACCCCGTCGGGCTATTCTGTTAATAGAAATTTATGATATTACGTCGCGAGGGACAAAGCTGACATGGTGAATCGTAGATTATTCGCAGCACCGTATAACGGTAAGAAATATTTTTAGCCGTTTATGCTCCCAGCGTAACTCCCTGCAGCTTTCAGTACATCTTCATATTATTTTTCAAATTAATTCTTAATGCATTTTTATTTTTACTCTGACTTCACTCAGAGTTTCAGGACAAATGGATTTACCGTAATTTCTCCACTCTTTTCTTTCAAGATTTAAATATACGAACGTTGTGTTCAACAGTTTTTAAATGCGCAAAAAATGCAGTAAAATGTAATAAAAAAGAAATAGACACAAATAATTGCATTTGCATTAATGATTGCATCGAATATGCTTGTATCTTTGCGAATTAATACAAACAGAAATACATATTCAACTAAAAATCTACGGGACTCGTGGCATTTGACGTAAGTGGCATTGTATGTGCGTATGTATTACAAAGTAAAATAATTTATATCAAATTCAAGACGAGAAACTATCGTACGGTTCCGGGTACGCGATGATCATCGGATGATATAACTTTTGTTCGCTGGCGTAAATGTAGCTGCGATGGACGTAACAAGCAACACGATAAATTGTTATCAATGGCCTTATCATCAGCAGTCCTAATCAAATGACCTTTCCGTGACTTCACTATTACGTAGAAGATTTCCGATTCTTTATTTCGAATTTCGGAATGTAAAACAAGCAGCAAAAATTTACAAAATAAATACAAAGTAGTATCGATAAAGTAATCAAATTATCACAGTTGATAAGAGACGATTATTTTTTATATTATTATGCATTTCCTTATTACATCTTTATATTTTTATTAAATTTATATTATATAATTTAACAGGATTGGGAAGTAACGCGTTACTTGTTATTTTGCATTACTTTTTTCGAAAATAAATATTAACAACGATGCTTAAATTATAACACTATAAATATCTAGGTCTTATTTACATTATATTTATATTATAATTTTCAAAAAAGAATTCAAAGTGTAAATTTTATCCTATTAATTTTATCCTATTTAATATTAAGAAAAAGTTAAACTAAAAGGTAAACTAAAAGGTAAAAAGTTAACTAAAAAAATATTAGTTTTGAGTAATGGTAACCGTAACGATTGTATCATTACCGTTACTCTTGTTCAAAGAAACTAACAAATCTTTAGTTATTTTTTTGTGATTTAAAAAAAAATATTAATTTATTAAGTTATAGTATAAATATAACGTAAATGGACACAAATATTTATAGTGTTATAATTTAAACGCTGTTATCAATATTTATTTTCGAAAAAAGTAATGCAAACTAACGGCGTTACAAGAGAGTTACTTCCTAATTCTGTTAAATTATATAATAGAAATTTAATTAATAAATTTATTATATATATATATATATATATATATATATATATATATACAGGGTGTCCCTAAATTCGCGCCCACGGAGTACAAGGCGTGATACTTTAGGCTAAAAGAAATAACTTTTTCCTTTAGCAAAATTGCGTGCGATAAGTAGTTTTTGAAGGAGAGCAGGTTGAAGTAAACCAATAGGCGTTCTAGTGTAAGTGGCGCTCAGGGCCGGCGCGCGCGCTTCGCTCACTTGTATCAAATTCTTGACTAGTATTTACAAGTAATGTTAAAACATTAATGCTTTGTTATAATTAGTTTACTATGAATTTATTTTTATCTTAGTTATGATTTTATTTTAATTATACATATAATTAGTTAGATTATACTTAAGACTCAAATAATAAGAATCAACTTGAATACTGAACCGTGATCTTTTTCCATATTGTATTCTTTAAAAAGTGAATAATTAACAAAATAAATATTGCTTTTATTTCTTACGTAATAAAAGATAAAAGAATGTTTGATTTCGTAGATCTATCTGAAAATAGAGACAAACGTAAATAGTAATGCATTAATGTTATGTTATGTTATGTTATGTTTAGCATTAATGTTTTAACATTACTTGTAAATACTAGTCAAGAATTTGATACAAGTGAGCGAAGCGCGCGCGCCGGCCCTGAGCGCCACTTACACCAGAACGCCTATTGGTTTACTTCAACCTGCTCTCCTTCAAAAACTACTTATCGCACGCAATTTTGCTAAAGGAAAAAGTTATTTCTTTTAGCCTAAAGTATCACGCCTTGTACTCCGTGGGCGCGAATTTAGGGACACCCTGTATATATATATATATATATTATATTATGTATTACCAATTTATTATCCAAAAAAGTAACGGTACAAATAATGTTCTGAACTAAATATACAAAGAATATCTCAGATGTCCTCTTCATTGTAGATTCTTTGGCCAATTTATTAAATAGATATTATAGATGCACTATCAATCTAAAAATAAAGAAAGCAGATAATGCGAGAGGAGAAAAGAGTTGCATCTTCGTTATTTGCAACTTGCACGCGAGGCGCTTATCATCAATCGCTCGTGGCGTCGGCGAACTTTAGAAACAACGCACTTGATGCAGTCGTGTGGCACAAAACGGTGATAGGAGGCTTGACGTGCGCACAGCTCGTGCTCATTGCTTCTTATCAAGAAAAAGCGCACTTGACATCCGGTCGGCGTCGCGCCGACGATAAATCAGCAGAGGGACCGTGCGTTGTTGGCTCCGAACCGATATCATAACCGGTACGAATTGGTTCTGAATCGGACGAACTTTACTCCGAATCGAAAAGGAAAGTAATTTCTCATGCGGTTTTTACTTAGTTATCGTGCTACGTTGCAAAGATTCATGTTTGTGTCGGTTTTATGCGTCTGCTGCGATTTGGATGCAACGGTTCATAAATGCACGTGTCTGCAAGAGATTACAGTCTCCATGGACTTACAATAGCTAGTCCGACTAACTGATTTGTTAGATATTATTTACTACATTGACATCGTGAGTTGCTTATTTTTTATAGTTTCCACAATGCGGATTTATGTTTGCGCGGTTTGAAGAGTAATATAAATAAAAAAAAATATATATTTTTTTTAATAACATTTTTTAACAACATCTATATATTACAAATGTATAGTTAAAAAGTATTATTTATAAGTTTTTTAAAGATTTATATAGCTTTTTAAAATGAAATGCTTACTCATGAAAATATAATTAAAGAATAAATTGTTAGGAATTATTGTTTTTAAGATGTCTCTTGGATACGAAACTGTACACTGATATAGTTTATTTATAAATTTGATTTTTTTATAATTACATATATATTATATATAATAATAATAATTTCAATTTTATGATTTCACATTAGATACAAAAAAGTAAGTTATAAACTTGAAGAGAAATTTAATTCCGCGAGTTTTACATTACTTGAGATATTAAAAGATTAATTTCAACTCTTTATTTTCTTTAAAATTAAAAAAAAATTTAATTAAAATTGACCTATTAATCTTTGGTAAATTTAATGTCGCGCTACAAAATTAACATAAATTGTTTGTTGTAAAAATAATTTTCTGTCACGTCTAATTTTGAAAAGAATATGCATTTAATAATAAAAAGTTCTGTATAAATATACATTTAATAATAAAAAGTTCTGTATAAAACAGAGAAAAAAATATATATATATATTAAAAGTTTGTTACAGATTTTATGTATATCTTATACATTTCTATTGTAAATTTCTATTGGGTCATTATCAAATTTAATATAACAAAATATTTTAATAAATATTTTAAAGAGAATAGTTCGATTTAATAATATTATTTGTTGCGCGACGAACGTATGAAATATTTCTGTCAATCTGTCAATCTCATATTAGCAGCTAAAACCTTCGCTTTCAATTTCAATTTTCTGCGGCAAAGTGTCGGGAAGCTGCACCTCGTAAACCGGTTTCCCATCCTCGCTAATCCACACACTGCCATTCTGCGCGCATCGAATTATGTACACCAATCCGTGAGCCACGCTTTCCACTCTGATGATAAAATTTTATTATTTTATTCAAAAATCAAGTTTCAAAAATGCTCCAATTATAAATTAACAGCAGTCTTACCTTTGAGGTCGATAACTTTGCAAAATATCAGCGTTCAAAATACCCTCCGGCAAATTTTCCAAGACTGGTGTGTCAGCCAAACCGGGACACAGAATAATTACTTTTACATTGGTCCTCTGGTAGTGATAAGGTTGCTGTAAATAAAAAACCGTCTAATTACAATGATCTCTTTTAGGTCTTTTTTATGTTAAAAATTATGTTAAATATTATATTTAGAGATAGTATTATCATTAAAATTTGAAGGAGAAACTTAAAACAGAAATTTATTTTTTGGCCAATTTTTGGGAAATTTGTTAAGAAAGAAAGAAAAGTAATTATTATTTAATTACATTTCTAAATGTATATCATGGTCTTCGAGAAACTTATCTTTCTAAAAAAAAACTAAATAATATTTCTTTTATTCGTATTTTATTAGACTCTATGTCAGTTATTTGTTATAATCGTCTCTCATAGAATCTATTATAATATATATTATATCTTATATAATACATATTATATCTTTTAATATAAATTCTCACCGCAAAAGAACGGCTGAAACTAATTACGGCGTGCTTTGTAGCAGAATATACCGGGAACTCAGGCACAGCTCGTAATCCGGCGATGGACGAAATATTTACAATGACACCACCCTTGTTTCCGGAGTCTTTCTGCATTTGTTGAATTCCCAGAAGAGTTGCACGAATTACAGCTGTCTACAATAATACAATTAATATTTATGAACCTTATTTTTTTCCAAAACCTTATTATGTAATTGTACTTTTAATTTTTAATTAAAGCACAATTCGCACATTTAAGTCTCGCTTTTCTAATCGCTTTATGTAAGCTCGGTTTTGAGATCATAATTACATGTTTATAACTTTTTCATAATTATTTTTTTAATTTATAATTTTTTTATTTTATAATTTTATAGAATATCCTATTATACAAAAATATTTAAAGGATCTTGATAATTGTTAAGTCTAATATTTTTTAAAAATTAATATAATAACACAAGGTTAAAACAAGAAATCAAAAATAAAAGCTTACCACATTAACATCGATGGCTTCGGAAAAGTCAGTTTCATTTATTACACCTGCATTATTTATTAAAATGTCCAGCCCGCCAAGAATATTGATCGCTTCTTTGAATGTTGCTGCAACAATTAATATTTTCAGTTTTGAACAATTATCCATTGAATGCAAAAATTATATGTAAATGTAAACTGATAAATAGTTGACAAATAGTTTACAACACAAATAGTTTGCAAGCAAGCAACATTCGAGTTTGCATCGAATGTACGCAAAATACTAATTAACATGATATGGACTTGTGATATATTTACCGTCAAATTCGGAATTATTCGTTACGTCGCAACGGAGAAATACAGCACGTTTGCGGCCAAACTCGTTATTTAAACCTTCTACAGCTTGTTCTCCAAAAGATTGCCGTATATCGATCATAATTATCATCTAGAAAAAAACATATATTTTTAATTGAATCACGTATAAATATAACTGTAGCGATGTTTTTGCTATTTGAAATTTACTTGTACTAAAGCTATAGATAGTAGCTTTATAATAGCTGCTGATAATAAAAATTATTCATTAATTACACATAAGATTCTGATTTTTATTGTATTGATATTTTTATTGTATATTTTATTGTATATTTTATTTATATTCTGATTTTTTTCTATTTTTATTATATACACAAGATTATTAATTTATAATTAATATCAAATTAATAATTAATATCAAATTACATATATTATCATATATGTAATATATTAAAATATAATATGTCGTTTTAGAGAGAATGGTGATAATATGGGAAAGAAATGTGGAAATTACTGTTAAAATTTGATACACAAGAATTATTTATAACTCACCACAAATACTTAAGCAGGTGTGATCAAAAAATCAAAATGCTTAAATCTGTTTGTAAAAATTATAAAGAATATTATTTAAAAAGCAAAACTAATTAATATCAGTTATTCAATATAATTATTGAAATTTCAAACTTGGCCATGCAGTTTCCAAGAAAATTAAAGTTAGATTGGCATTTTATAGTATCTAAATACATCGAACAAACCTTTTATATAATATTATGATTATTATAATATGTGATAATATTATATCCAAGTGATAATATTATATCAGTTTATAAAATATATACTTACAATTAGATTTACATAAAACTTTTTGAATAGTTAAAGGTAGAGTAGTTAGAATAGCAAACTCTTTTTACGTGCTTGCAAAAATTTAACTCTATCTACTAATTGTTTATACATAAGCTGATAAAAATATGCTTATTTAGTTAATTAAAGAAATCCAACTTGGCAACACTGTTAACTAAACAGTAAAAAATGTAGGTCATCTTCTACTTTATCTATATACTTTATCTGCGTGTATGTGTGCGTGCATGTGTGTACATGCATACGTATATGCGTGCGTGTGTGTGCGTGTGAATATTGCGTATTGATACATTGAGTCATTTTATCTATTCAGCAGTAACTCGCGTTAAGAAATGCAATCTCACTTTTAGAAATGCAACGCTAAGAAATTGATAATTTTTAAACACAAAACATTAAATTATTCATTTTTAATAATATTAATATTAATATTAGGATTCAGAATTAAAAATTTTAGCATTCAATGTTACCTTTTTATTATAATAAATCATAAAAAATAGCTTTCTTTATTATTAAAAAATTTTCATATTCTACGTTGGTATTGCTAATACATGGTATTGCTTCTTCTACCTACCACTGTAAATGATCGAGCATACCTCTTTAATTCTATTCTTCTATTTATCTACCTTAATATTTCCAGATCAGTTAGACAAAAGACTATGAAAAGAGTGTGTGCAATTGTTTTTCGCCCATCACAAAACTTTTATAAAGTAAGAAATCAATCTTGTTTCCTTAATAAGTTAAATGTCTTGGAATAATCTTTATTAAACTACTAAAAGTGCTTTATTTAGTATTTAAAATAGAGTATTTTCTTGTAGTACAATTGCGTGTTCTTAAAATATTTAGGTAAAGTTTAAACATAGTGAAGGTAGTAAATTAGTAAATCAAAAATCAAATGCTTGCAGAGATGAGAAATTCTAATATTGACTTTATTGCAGTCTTTAATTAGTATTGCAGTCTTAATTTATTACAAAAATAATAAGATTTTCCCATAACATAATATAACGTCATCTCCTTTATACCATCAAGCAAGATAATATAATATAATATACAATAAACAGTTGAGAAACCGAATATTTAATAAATAAAGTACTTTTGTTTTCTCATTTCAAGTAGAGATTAAAATTGTTTCTTAATCCAAGAGATAATAAACCATTTTTTTTAGTAATCACTTTATTAATCTTTACAAAATAAAGGCTATTATGAAAAAAATAAGGTAAAGGAGCATGTGAAAACGTCATGAGAGACGAGTTTAATGAATATTATTGAGAGTAGTATAATGTATAATGTATTATTATTATTATTATTATTATTATTATTTATTATTATTATTATTATTATTATTATTCCTATTATTATTATTGTGTAATTACTATTGATATACTGATATTACTACTGATATGATAATATTATATAATATTATTTATTAATTAAATTATATACCAAAGCACCATTTCGTAGCAGCTCCCTGCTAAATGCCAGACCCGCACTACTTGCTGCTCCGGTCAATATAACTCGTTTATCCTTGATCTGCATTTCTCCAATTTTGCCAGCAATCGATCTTTTGTTCCAAATATATTTCTTCACTTATAAAAATACTCGCTTTAAGATATATGAAATTCCGTTCACAAATTTTATATTTCAGTGAAACAGTTAAATGCTCGAGCTTAAAGAGTCAAGATGACTCTTTATCGACCACCAGTTGCGACGCGGATCTTTCGGCCAATCCGAGAGTCTCTTCGAATCGATATGGAAGAATCCACTATTTTCGTTTGGCGATCTTCGACCTCTCGATCTGTGTGACGTTCAATTCATCAGGGTCTTTCCTCATACGAGATTCGTTATCCACAAAACAGTGCTGTGAATGTTTTCATCTTTCAATTGTATAATTTTAAAATTCAAGAGAATTCGTTGATGATTCTTCAGGAAATCAGTGAAGTGAAATTTAAATTTTTATAAAAAATAAGAGAAACATAAAAATAAGGGAAAAAAGAAGAGACTGATCATCAAGACGCTTTCAACGAAATGCTGCGTTTTCTTAATATATTAATTTTTAACTATATCGTGTAATATATTTCTTGTGAAAATAATCATTATTTCTTTATTATTAAATTAATAATAATTATTGTTCATAATAATTAAGCAAATGTTAAACAGCATATTGTTTCCAAAGAAACGATTGCATACAGAAACAACTCCACATTAAAATTACAGTAATTCATTAACGAATGTATATAATCTACAATAGAAAAGTCAGTCTAGTACAGTGTATTTATTAACAAAACAGGGAGAATTTATTGGGAATCTCGTCCACTCGGAAATTCTGGTTTTAATGTAATTCTACATTCGTAACAGTAAATAATCTAGAGGTTTTTAGTTGAGTTTTGGACATTAATCGAAATCAATTAAAATTTCCAAATTTATTTATTTATTATTCTATTTATCCCTGTTATGTGTACGCAAAGTTATATTAAAATTAAATTCATTTTTTAATATTCGTTTGTCAGACCTTAACAAATCGATATCTTACTTTTTTAATCTGGAAATGTCTGTGTTAAACATACAAAACATTGCTAAATATGTATGTATGTATTTTATAAAGAAATAATAATCTTCTCTAATTTAACCGATCAATGATGATTTATTCGAGTAATTTCTCACTTAACAATTCATTAAACCGTATAAAATAGAATTCATCAACTATTATAATATCATAATATCGAAATTAAATTAAATAAAAATCTAATACTAATTAATAAACTAATTTGAATATACAGAATAAGATTTCAATATTCGACCTGCAATTGTGCAGGTCGAATATTTGCATCTGATACACTGATACGTACCTTATCTAACAAGGTAAGTACCTTATCTAACAAGGATATACTCGCTCTTAGATTCATCTCATCCTTACAAATGTCAAAGAAGGACGAATGATACTTACGAGCAAATGGAACCTTAAATATGTTAATTTTTAATGTTTTATTATTTTCGTGTATTGTACATAAAAATAAAACGAATGTAAAGCACAGTACACTTCAATATTCAACTGTTTTATGCATCGACGACAGTATCTCAATAAACATGTCAATACGAATACATTATCTCATGCTATTATATGACGCAAAGACAATATGAAAGATCAATATATAATGTTGATACATTACGTATTGCACAATTTAAAATAAAATAAACTAATTTAAAATAAAAAAAAATTGTTTATTTTTTTTAGATAGGAGTACATATCTAATTGTAAGTAGTTTGCGTAACTTGAAAAACAAAACAAATAATAACAAAACAAAAAATAAACAATAGTATAAGGAAACGAGCGAGTAATATGATACAATACAAAGCAATAAATAAACCGTTTAATGACAAAAAGTTAAACTTTTTAAGAAGTTTAAGAAGTTTAACTTTTTAAAAGTTATACTTTTGTTTATTTTGATTTTTATACAACCTTTGTTTCTTGTTAAAAACCTAACACACGTAAAAATTTATCAACTTTCTCTTTGCATCATATAATTATTACATCACAATTATAATTGTACGTAATTTTTTCATATTGTCTTTGCGTCATATAATTATTACATCATAATTATAATTATACGTAGCAGTTTTCTAACTTGCGAGTATCATTTCTGGTATTAGAGACAAAACTTTTTTATCCTAACAAGATACACACATACTTTTAAAGGAATCCAAAACGAATTTATGTAATAGCAATGTAACAATCATAAAATCAAGATGCATAATTAAATATTAAGCGCAAAAGAAATATATAGAACAGAGATATAATATATTTTCCCTTTAGATCGAGCAAATTTCGCGCTGTACGATCAATCTTTCACGAAAAGGAATTTTCTTTCCAACTTTTGCTAGGTCGCTTTTTCGGCGACGGTTCTAAAAATAAACAGGGCCACGGGACCGACGACGATATGGAAGACCGCCGGATAGTCTGCTGAGGGATCGCGAGTATACGCACGTGCGTGAAGGGCACGTATCGGCCGGCGTCGCGCACACCCGCATGGCACGCAGACGCGTGCAATCAATATCGGACTATACCGGGTGTACACCCCGACCATCGCGACCGTCAGTCAGCCAGTACACCATCAGCTACCAACCACACCTTCCCGGGGTTGCTTCGCCGTCAATCGTTTCCTTTTGACGGAGGAGAGACGCGACGTCTGGACCATTGGACTACTGTTCCGAATACCGCGAGCTAGTTCTTAGGCTTGTCCAGCTTCGCACCCCGCCTGTTGCGAAACGTCAGCACAGGTGGAACAATCGAAAAGGTACGGAGAAAGGAGGAAGTAAACTTAACTCGACGAATCAAACGATGTATAACAGACGATTTTATTTTTACTGTGAGCGTTCGGGAGGTGGTGTTTAACGGTATTCGAAATTCCGAGGTGATCAAATTAAAAAAGTTTCATGTAATATTTAAGAGTGAGAAGTGTGAATTACTACTAATGTAATTGCGATTGTTCCTATTAGTATCTTGCTTTCTCGCTGGTACCGAAGTGCTAATTAAAGTGTCAGGTGGAAGAATGGTGCGCTCGTTGCGTGAGTTGCCTTCGCTCTTGGAATACATGGGGATGAATTCATCCCTTGTACAGCGGAGAGTTGAGATTTATATAAGAAATAATTAACAGACGCACAGTTAAATTTGAAGAAATTCCAAATTCAGATTCTTCATGAAAAAACGTTTTCACTTTTCTTTGTGTCTTCTTTTAGAATGATGAAATATATCTTTAATTACATGAATTATTTTTGCACGAAGTGATAAAGTAATTAATAATGCATTGTAAAGAATTAATCATTCATCACGTTACGCGAAGAACAGAATAATAGGGAGAGAAAGAAAAGATCACAGCGTATATTGATTGGCTAGTTTTTACTTCTGGTTCTTTCCTCCTTCCGTACGAGTGTTTCTCCGAAAAATATACTAATAAGCCTGTGGATGTCACGGTTAAGTAAATAAGAAATTTAGTGGGATTTCTGGCGTGCTAAGTCTGACACAAAGTAGCAATTAAATTTAAATTAGCGGGCATTATTCGTGGCTGTATTGTAATAAACATTTATGGTAATTATTCGGAAAACGGTACACCTCGATTTCATCGCTCTTTGGATGTTGTAGAGGAAGTTATTCTGAGTAAATCTCCGCAGAAACCAAGTCCGGGACGACATTGGTTTAGGAGATATAACAAGGTTTCAAAATTTTAATGCTTCTCATCGCAAGAAACTGTGTGTGTAACGACATTGTGTATGTATATGGCATTCCTACTATTGTTGATATTTCTATGACTTTGAAACGGAATCCGAAAGTAAACTAATATACGATAGATTTTCGTACAGATAACATTCTGATAATCTATCTTAAAATAAAACCTCACTTTGCATTGAAAGGTATACGCGTGGAGGCAGTGTGTTCCGCCCCCCCAATGCAAAGTGAGGTTTTATTTTAAGATAGATTATCAGAATGTTATCTGTACGAAAATCTATCGTATATTAGTTTACTTTCGGATTCCGTTTCAAAGTCATAGAAATATCAACAATAGTAGGAATGCCATATACATACACAATGTCGTTACACACACAGTTTCTTGCGATGAGAAGCATTAAAATTTTGAAACTTAAACTTGTTATATCTCCTAAATCAATGTCGTCCCGGACTTGGTTTTTGCGGGGATTTACTCAGAACAACTTTCTTTACAACATATCCAAAGAGCGATGAAATTGGTGAGGTGTTTACCATTTTCCGAATATTTACCACATTTATATTGTTAAGTTAAAACATGTTCGCGTATTTACATATAATGTTTATGCAAATATTCTCATCCAAATTTTCCAATTGAAATAAGCAATTCTTTTTTTTTGCAATATTATGATCTCCTTTAATATTACGATCTTAATTTAAAAACATTATCCAAACTCAGATATTATTCTATTGTCAAATTTTCTATTTGCAGATAGAACTATACAGAAGAAGATAAAAATCTAAGGAAAATGGAAATAAAAGGGCGAGTTGCCCTAATAACAGGAGCTGTATCCGGTATCGGTAAAGCGTATGCCATCGAACTATTGAATCAGGGTGCCAAGGTACATCATAATTTAGAAACAAACATTTATACAATCATTCTTTATAGTTTTGTTAAGATATTTCCTCCCTTCCGAAGAAAATAGTAATAATGTTTTCGATTTTCAACTATTCGATTTTCCGATCAACGAAAATCAAGATCGATGTTTCGATTGTATAAAATTCCAACAGACATTTCAAAGATTCCTCGACGCGCGTTTTCTTTCAAAACAACTGATTTATATTTAGATTTCTTTCAAACGGAAAAAATGTAGTGTATCCTTAAGTTTGAAGGACAGAAATTGTCAATGATACATGATTATATCATAATACACACACATTGCATTTTATATGTATATTTTAATAATATTGAATATAATAAGACGCTCTCAATAATGAAATTAACATTAATAAATACTAGTTCTACATAAAACTCTCAAAACTTCTTTAATTATTAATTTATTAATATATTACATATTATTTTATTATATTACATTTTATGTAATTGACACTTTGGTAAAAGTTCATATTCACAGACCCCCCTCCGATAACCTTGACCTTGACATATATTGTCAAGGTCAACCCCCTGAGTGACCTTCAGAAGGTTTTAGCCGTCGCTCGTTTTTTATTAAAAAGTTATTAACAAAAAAAGATTTGAAAAATAGCGAATTGGAACACATCCACACGCACACACATACACCCCAACTTTGACATATGTTGTCAAGGTCATCCTTCTGAGTGACCTTCGGAAGCTTTTAGTCCTCGGTCACTGCTCGTTAAAAAGTTATGAACAAAAGAAGTTTGAAAAATTTGGCACTTATTTTGAATACACATTTACACATTTACCGCCAATGATCAATGAACAAAAGAACTTTCACCACATTGTGTCTGTATATGGCATTCCTACTATTGTTGATATTTTTATGATTTTGAAACGGAATCCGAAAGTAAACTAATATACGATAGATTTTCGTACAGATAACATTCTGATAATATGTCTTAAAATGAAACCTCACTTCGCATTGAAAAGTATACGCGTGGAGGCAGTGTGTTCCGCCCCCCCTACGGGGGGGCTCCACTACTGAAAAACTACACACATAGGTGTGCGTGGAACTCGCTTCGCGTGGAAAGTTGCGGGTTCTACATGGGTTTACAACTTTCCACGCGAAGCGAGTTCCACGCACACCTATGTGTGTAGTTTTTCAGTAGTGGAGCCCCCCCGTAGGGGGGGCGGAACACACTGTTTCCACGCGTACACTTTTTAATGCAAAGTGAGGTACCACATGGGTTTGCAATTTGCCATGCGAAGCTAAGTTTTGCATGTCTGTGTGTGTTTCAAATTCATTATTTTCCAAATTTTTTTTGTTAATAACTTTTTAATAAAAAACGAGCGACGGCTAAAACCTTCTGAAGGTCACTCAGGGGGTTGACCTTGACAATATATGTCAAGGTCAAGGTCATCGGAGGGGGGTCTGTGAATATGAACTTTTACCCTTTATTATATATTGCAGGTGGCTATATGTGATATAAACACCGAAGAAGGAGAAAAACTAGTGGAAACATTAGCCGCAAAATACGGTAAAGATCGCGTAATCTTCTCACAATGTGACGTCACGGATTATCTGCAATTCGAAGGTATGATAATTTTGCGATTTCTAATCTATCGATTATTTCTATCTGCATAAATAAACTAAAGCTAAGTCTACATTGGTCGTAACGTTCCTAAGGAACACATTGCAGTTAAAATGACATCATTTTGATGTATCATTTTTTGATCATATTGACATAAATTTGGTCAATATCAGTAATGTTGAATTGGCATTATTTTGATCGTGATGTGTTTCTTGGGTCACAGCATCGTAGAATCGTTGTATAACTGTTTGCAATTGTTAACTTGCAATAAGCGATTAAACCCACGAACTCACTGTTTTTAAAGCACTTTTAAAGTTTTAACTCTACCTTGACTTTGGCTGTTACAGTAATCGTAGTATCGCAGGATCGTAGAAGTTTGGATTTGATTGAACTTTTACGACGCTACAGTACGACCATTGTGAAATTAGTCTAACGCATACATATGTATATCGTTTTCATTTTGTGATGCAATTGTTATTTAGTGATGCAATTTAATTTACAGAATCGTTTCAGACAACGATCGCGGAATTTGGTCACATTGATATCGTTATCAATAACGCTGGTATCATGAATGACCGGTTTTGGGAGCTTGAAGTAGACATTAATCTCGTAAGCAAAATTAATAGATTCCTTACAATGTGCTCTTGTATGTTTCATGTCAATAAAATTTGTAAATTTGTGTTCGTAGAAATTAATCTTTGATGAGTTTAAAAATTCACCTCTTATAAGAACTTTTTATTTCCTCGATTTTTGTTCTCTTATTTTAATTAAGGCAATCTTATAGTGTACAATGTCGCTGTGTTTGAGCAGTTTTGTTAAACTCAAAGTGTTTGTTTCGAAAAGTAATATTTTCTAATATTTACTGACATACGTAAGTAATAAAAATTGAAGTCTCTCCAAATATAATTATAGAATGGAGTAATACGTGGTACTTTGCTTGCTCAACGATTTATGGGCACCGATAGGGGTGGCCAGGGTGGAATCGTTATTAATACTGGCAGCAATACCAGCATTAATCCTTATGTCAGCGTGCCAATTTATTCTGCGACGAAAGCGGCTGTTGTTAACTTCACCAGAGCTTTTGGGGTAAGAAATCTCTTTTTATATCTCGATCTTTTATGCTATCGATTGTAACTGTTATGTTTTGGAGCAACAGAAGAATATGGGTCATCAATTTTTTAATTAATTCTGATTATTTGCAGAGACTGAGCAAGAAACTTATAAGAAACTTATAAACTTATAAAAATTTACATTTAAAAATTTAGAAAATAAAATTTAATAATTTATTAATTTATATTTAAACATTTCTTTTATTAAATTAGATACAAGATAGATGTACTAATTTTCTTCTTGATTCTTGAAAAGGATCAATATCACGTAGATTTGACGGGTGTTAAAGTGATGGCACTTTGTCCGGGTGCCACAGATACCAAATTGGTACGTGACGTCAATAGGAAGCTTCTTTTGGCTCGATATGAGGATGCTTGGCAAAAAGACATAGTTTCGTCAATTCCTCCCCAAAGGTATGATTTCACATAAATTCTTTCTTCATGTAACTATGAATAAATAGTTGTTATAATTAGACGATTATTTCTAAATTACACGAATAGTAATAAGTAATTGGTTTCTTAGTTCTAACATTATCTCAATCCAAAGTTTTAATTAACAATTTCGTTATTTAAGAGAAATATAAATATAATCAGCATAAAGATGAAAACAACGATGTTATATAAGTATCTACTTTCTTCAAGTATAGAAATGTAGAATACAAAATTAGTATGTAGAAATAACTTTAAAAAGGCACCCGATACTGCAGGACGGAAAACGTGGCGAAAGCGTTGGTGCACGTGCTGAGCACCGGCAAGAGTGGAAGTGTGTGGATGGTGGAGAAGGACCAACCACCGCACGAGATCAGCTTTACGAAGCACTAAGAGGGTGCAACGATTCTTCCTCGCTTCGCTGCAAATATCTATGCCGTACTGCACAAGTAATTGTAATTTGTATCGAGATATATATCCCGTCGCGCCGTCAAAAAGACGGAAACGCGAGCGAAACGTAGCTATTCGTACAAAAATTGGAAGACAAATGCATTTTTCATTCTTTTTTAGATGCATTATCCGAAGTTAATCATCCATCTTCGACTTTTGATAGAATAATGATTCTTTTGATACCCAGAAAACACCAACTAGCATTAACATAATATCAATGTTATAATTTCCCACTCAACAATGTAACTGTGATACACGCGTTATATTGTATTTATATTGTTGAGTGGGAAATTATAACATTGATGTTATGTTAATGTTGGTTAGCGTTTGCTGGATATGCTTCACACTGCCATAGCGGAAACTTGCGACAGAAAACACGGCTCGAGTTCTCGAAGATTTGATAACACAGGTCTGCAAAACTTTTTCTACAGTTTGGAAGAGAAGATTTGTTTCTTATAGTTCTTTGTGCACTAAATCCAAATGCGAACAAAAATATCTCATCACGTTAGATTTACAAGAAAAATGAAGTTAAAACCCCTAAAAACGCATTTTTACTATTTTTTTTTTTTTAATTTATAGTTGATCAACTCGATTTGCGAAGGAAAGACTTTTAAAAAAAGCGGTTCAAATAATTAAAGCTGGACATTGCAGTTGAATATGTGTCAAAGATGTCAAATCACAAATCCACCATTCAATCTCAAGCACACTTTGTTTTTAAGGAGTCTGCCCTCTGATAGGTCTAAACACAAATTCAAGAATTTTTTTTAAGATAACTACCGCGTAAAATAAATTTAAATATAAATTTAGTCAGGTATTAAAAGTATAAATTGAAAAAATATAGGCTCTGGAACAAATTCCGTAAAACTCCTTCGTCATAACAGGGATGGGTTTAGTTGGATGGGTAGCAGGTTTCCGGAGGCGGGGGTAATCTGAAATTAAAAAAACAAAATATTTTCTTGTAAATAAATATAATAGCTACAATGTAGTGTAGGATTTTCTTTTTTTGTTGAGAATTGTGGAAAGAAGCTTGATTTAAAAAAAAAATTTTTTTTTGCCTTAAAACTCGAAGTTAAAAAATTTATTATAAACAAATGAATTAACATATCGAAAAAATCCTACGCAACATCAGAGATAATCTTCTTAGGAATGTCAAATTTGAAGTTAATTGGACTATTAGTTTCAAAGAAAAGTTGTCACCCGGCTTGAAAAATATGATTTCGAGAAAAAAGAAACGAAACGACTTTTTTATATAATAAAATGGAATTTCTTCGTCTTACCTTAATTTGCTATTCCAGCACCATAAAGCTTGCCTTCTGCTTTAAAAGTCACATCTTCACACAAAACAAGTTCACGCAGGTATACTTGTCGTTTAGGACGAGGGACTCGTTCACGCGGTAGCCCGACCCTGCCTATAAATTTATATAACTTGACCAATTTTTGGAATTTCGACATCGAGTTTGGCTTAAAATCTTCTCAAGACTTCAAACTTTAAGAAAATACAAAAAATTTTTCAATTTTTTTTAATTTTTAGGGTGGGCAGACTCCCTTAAAAGTTTATATAAACAATGATTGTTTTTATTTAAAAATATAAGAAAAGCTTATGTATATATATGTATAAAATTATTTACAATAATTATATGTAATTATTATATATAGTGTAAATAATTATATTATACAATAATTATATATAATTATTTACACAAATAAAAAAAATAATTTTTTTTTTTAAATATAATCTTTTGTAGTGGTTTGCCAGCTTTGCCAGAATAGGGCAATCATCATACTTTTGAACTGCTTTAAAAGTTTTTTGCCGGGTTCATCAGCCATGAATTGTCAAAAGTGTGTTTTTTGAAGACTTTAACCTTCTCATTTTTGTCGTAACTCTGACGTGATAGGATTTTTGCTTGCAGATTCGGATTTAGCACGCAAGAAACTACTTCTCTTTTCCAAACTAAAAAATCATGCGGATCTGTGTAATTAGCGAGAAAGATAGTCATGAGACTATCATTAAAAAAAAAGAGTAAAAAAGGATCCGCACGATCGTCGCGCAATGGAGAGAACATTTATAAATGGCAAAAAGAAAAACAAAACGTAAAAACAATGTAAAAAAAAAATAATGGCTTTCGCTTCCGTCCCGCACCCACGTTGCGAGTTTGTGTCGGTTTTTTAACAGACCTCAATAACGCTTGTCAGCCAAGAATTTTCGCGCTCGAGGAATCAGTGGGAATTTTTCCGAGGAATTTTTAGGCGTTACGGACACCTGTGTGTTACACCGACGGAATTGTTCGCAACGACAGATCCTGCCGCACTCCATAACCGTCACGTGACTTTTTTCTAACGCTCAACATCGTATCGACGATTCCTGTAATGCTATTCCATTTAACGCTGCATATACTGTATAATCACGTTTTATCGAATTGAGTATAATAGGTACATTTTGTTTTTATTACATTTATGATAAAGACAGGGGAAGAGCGTATAAAAAAGATAGAATGAAAGAAATAAGCATTTATTTTCGCGTCCTCGAAACGTACAAAAAAGAAGAGAGAAGGATTACAAACGTTTCTTATAACGACTAATGTAACTCTGGATCCACAAAAACTCCTTTTACGGAATTTCGCAAATCTATTAATTACATATTATACTAAAGAAGGAATAAAATATAATACACATAATTTTAAAAAAGTGGAATAATAAGTTAAATAAAAGCAAAAAACACGATCAGATATAATTTTCATACTGAATATATTTACGAATGTATGTAGATGTTATTACATTAGAATAATCGACTGATAGAATTAGCTCCGTCAGAAACATATTTGAACAAATTAAGTTAATTTAAAAAGTTAATTAAAGAAAATAGGCAATCTAAAATTTTAAACGATCATTTTCTTTGCCAGTAGAAATTAAAACTCAAATGAAGGGAGACTAGTTGACGTCAAGCTGGCATATATAATTGGTGAGCTACGAGAAAGCGTCTCTCTCTTAGTATACTTATTATTGCGATAAATATTATCACATGCCTCGGTGGTCGAATTGGTATGACACCCGCACGGAATGAGGGAGTTCCAGGTTCGAATCCTGGCTGAGGTAATATTTTTCGCAATAAATTCTTCATCTTATAAGTTTAGATCTATTTATCCCTAAATGGAAATCGAATTTAGATTTCAAAAAATTGGTGAATCACTGCGGTGTAAGTCTGACAAACCAAGTCGGCTCGTAGCTCACCAATTATATATGCCAGCTTGACGTCAACTAGTCTCCCTTCATTTGAGTTAAAATTTTAAAAACTTGATACAGAAATTGAGAATTTTATTCGTTTCCACTTCGAAGTTTAATGATGTTTCGAGAGTTATTTCAGAGTTACCGCGAATGCAATTAAACCGAAATCCGTCGGACGATTACTTCACAAATAAAGTTATATATCTAATCGTGTCCATAATTTTTCTACAGTATTTTGAAGGAGACAAAAATATTACTATAGAAACGGTGTAGCGAGATAGAATTAGAATTTGTAGCCTAAGTGCAAGCACTCAACGTGATCACGTTTTTTCGATATTAGATATTAAGGAATCACGAGGCAATTTGTTCGATATACAATTGCATCAAATTGCAAAGGATCGGAACATCGATCAGATGTAGCTAGGTAGTGAGTTTTGTTTTCAGATGATATCGCCCTTTCGAGTAGTTCTTTATTATAGCTTTTCATCGATCAGTGGCGATTTCATTTTTCGTTATGCCTTATATGATGTATGTTGCTAATCTTGCCAATAAAATGCATTGCCTTTTAATAAAATCAATGGATCAGTATTTTATTTATCTCTTTTATGAGTATATTTTTATAATTTTGTATCTTTTATGGGAATTATTTTTCTTATCTTTCCTTTTTTTACATTGCAAAAGAAATAATAATTAGAATTCAGTTGAAAGCGTATGTATTACAATAATTTTACAATAATTTATATATACACATATACAATATGTACATACAGGGTGACCCCTTTATAAGCAACGCATTGATTTTTCTTGAAAACCAAGGCTTGTATAAAAAAATATTTCAAAAGTCGTTTTATTCCAAGGGGGACAAGATGGTACCATTGGTTTGATCTTGGGTGAACGTGTCAAGGTTATATGAAAGAAATCAACTTTGTTTTTTTAAATGGAACCCCCTATTTTTTATAACATATTCTTATAACTTATCTCGACAGCTTTCCAAAACACTATAATAAAGTTAGTTTTCATTAAGTACTTTCTGAGTTATGAGGTTTGAAAGATACAGTATTTTGACATAAAATACAAAATATCTTGAGAAACATTCAGTTTTCGATAATCTCATCTTCATACCTTTTTGCATAGAATAATGAGATCAATCAATCGATGTAAAGAAAACACGTGGTTGATTTGAAAAAAAATGTTGCAAAATACATACTTATGGTGTTTGGCAACATATTTTGAAATTTTTTTCTTTAATAAAGTTGCAACATTACGTAATACTGATAAACGATATCGAAGATTTGGTATTTCTATCTAAATAGCGATACATGCAAAAAATGAAATATCGATATAAAATATAAGACCACATAAAATAAGTAAATTAAAAAAGAGAAAAGATGCCAACAGTACGCGGTGTTCCCAAACGGTCACCCATTTAAGTACTAACCGCGCCCAACGTTGTTTGACATAAGTGATCGGACGAGAACTTATAGTTTAGTTTAGATTTAAATTTGTTTATTTACAGACCCATATACAGTATTTGTGATTTATAACAAGCCAATAAACACGGACTAAGGAATAGAGGGACCGAGTCTAAAGTCCTAGTTTAGGCGAGAGGGGATGGTAACTCAAGCGTGCGGGGGGAACTGCTTTCCGCCATATTGATGTAGCGATTCTCACACAGAGATCCTGTGTCTGTGACATGGTTACACTCGTGTAGTGGTGCCACGAGACATAACGAGTGACAAGCGTAAAGAGGTTAGGCGGTGATTTTATGTTTTATTATTGTTGTTATTGTTGTTATTGTTGTTATTGTTGTTTATTGTTGAAAAGAGAAATTATTTTACATCTAACAAGAGAATAAAATATATTAATTAGTTCCAATTCTTATTTCTTAATTCACGCATTAATTTATTCTATTCTTTTTATTTTTAAAATAAATAATTCTAATTTCTTATTTATAATATTTAATAATTATTCCTATTTCTATTTTGTTTATTGTGCGCAGGATCTGACTTTCATTTCTCACACGTACGCAAATAGTGAGTTCTATGTGTGGTGATTACTAAACGAATATGGCGGCCCCCCCGCCGCATACGTGCCTCACCGGTACAGCTTGTGCTCCGTCCCTCTATTCCTTAGTCCGTGCCAATAAACAAAAACTTATATCATTACAAAGTAGAATACTGCTCCATAGGCAGGTTCGCACTCTTGGATGTCATATATTTGGAGGTTTCTTATTACAAAAACAAAAGTTTCAATTTTAATGGACCGCAATACAACGGATATGCATATAGCTTTCGGGTTTTCAGGATCCAGCCAAAAAAGGTCAATGCAAAAAAAGCTGGCTTATTTGCTGCTCTTAGTAAAGTTTATACTAACAAAAATGATAAAAATAATAACAAAAATAAATTAATAAATAAAATAAAAAGACAAAATCAACAAGAGCGCTTCGACAATAGTCCATACAAGGTTATGGTACTAGAAGTATATACATATACACAATATGACATAAAATATAAAATACTCAAACTGATACTAATTAAGTACTTAAAACTATACTTAATACTACACTTAGAACTATGTGTTGGTCTAGCTATGTACATTTTCTTTTTATTGTCAGGGCGGTTTTTAGGGGGATTTATAAACTACCAATATTTATCGGAGTACCTCCCATAAGTGCTATTTTTATCTTTGGTGGGTATTTTGGTACAAAATTTAATAGGCTGTTTATGTCTGTCGGCAATACAGTCAATTCCAGGAGGGTATCTTATTTTTTTATCGTTCTTATGATGAGAGAGATGATATATGATGGGGATATTGTTATTGTCTTGAATACGAGCATTTTCGTCCAAATAGATAAAAGCTTAAGGGGGAATATATCCGGTGGTTAAAGTGCGTTCAAAGTAATTTGGATTAGGGTAAAGCGCGCTGTAGATTAAACTATTTTGAGTAATCGAAGGCACTCCAGCAAAGTGGTTCCTAATGAGCTTAATGACATAATTATTAATTATGTTTATGTTCGCTCTGTCGTATAAAATTTGGTTATCATAGTGCTTTGTATATTCGGAAGCCGGATCTCTAAACATTTGTAAACAGGATCTGAGGCATTTTCTCTCAAAGATTCTTATTTTTTCCATCTGAGACGCGCTGATATTCCAGATGGGACAGCCGTATGTAAGAATTGGTCTGATTAATAGTTGGTAGCATATCAGCTTAATTCTTGGGTTTAAGTCTTTGGAGAAGAATAATCTCTTATGGATTTGGAAAGCTTTCCTAGCTTTGGTGAGTTGGGATTCTACGTGATGATTAAATTTGAGGCGGTCATCAAGAATTATACCTAAATATTTAACTATCTTTTTGTGCGGAATAGTATTATCGCTGTTGGAATTTTCCTTAATTTGAAAGGATTTTTAAGGTTTTCTAATGTTTTTGTTTGCGTACGTTAGATCCGGCCTAAATAAAATTGTTTCAGATTTGTTTGTGTTAATTTTGAGTTTCCAGGATTTGTAGTACGTGTGGATTTTTGCGAAGCAATCTTGTAAATTATTTTGGATGACCGAGGGCCATTTATGAGAGTAATAAATGATTAAATCATCGGCGAAAGCTATGGATGCAATTTTGTGTTCTGTATTTATGTTGAATAAATTCAACACGTCACTGGTGAATATATTAAAAAGTATCGGGGAATTTACGAGTACTTGTTGGAGACCATTTTTAATTTGAAATATAAGGGGGGAATAAACATCCCTAGCCGCTGTTATAAAAACCGGTTTATGATCATGTTATTGATTAGTTGGATTGCATATAACGGGAAGTTTTTCCTAGACAATTTTACGATTAAGCCATCTAACCAGACTGAATCAAAAGCTTTCTCAAGGTCAATTAGGCAAGCACCCACGCATTTTTTATCATTTAGGGCCCAGCATACGTCCGAAACTAGCTTATTAACTGCATGAATAGTCGAGTGTCTGGCACGAAATCCAAATTGATTTTCCGGGATATTATTGTCGCGACAAGAGGCCAAAATTATATCGTTAATCACCATTTCATAGACCTTACTTATATTCGGAAGCAGGCTGATGGGCCGATAGTTTAAAGGGTTTGTACTCAGTTTTTCTTTTTTTAAGATTGGTATGACTTTTGCTTTTTTCCACTGAGGAGGGAAAATTCTTAAGTTTAATAAATTATTGAACAAAATAGTGTATGCCCGAATTAAGTCTAATGGCAGTGCTCTCAATACAGCATTTGGTATACCGTCGAGTCCCGCGGATTTTTTATTGTTAAGCCTCCTAAATTTCTTCTTTAGCGTTTCGAAATTCGTGAAGTATTTAGTGAGATCGTCCGCGAGTACCGGATTATTGGCGACCAGATTGTCATTAAAGCTGACAGCGTCCGAGGTAATACCCGCTCGTCAGAGAAGGAATCATAAATTGTTTTAGCGTTACTATTGATTAGCTCGGCAAATCTGGGATTTTCGCTATATTCTACGTTGTTAACGTTTGCAAAGAATGCTCCCATTATATTTAATTTATCCTCGATGTCGTTAATTATTAGACTATTATTTTCGCCAGTTTCAAAAGAGTTGTAATTAATTTTGTGATTTAGCAGAATCTGTTTATGTTCGTTGGGAACTACAAGTGTTTGCACATCAGAGACTGCTTTTTTACGAAATATTTGGTTGACCTGAGGAAACATAGAAGCAGAATCAGAAAAAGGGATGTTTTTAATTTTATTTTGCCAATAATTATTTATGGAGGTTTTGAATTCAGCTTTTAGGAAAGATTTGACATGGGATAGTAGGCTTTTTAGCCTTTTAATAATCTGAGGATTTATGTTTGGCCAACTTTTTTGGTGATTGTGGAGTTGGGTAAGTATGCGCTTTTTTGTTTTTGACAGCTTTCTTATTGTAGAGTTTAAATAGGGTTCCATGGAGTTTCTGAATTTTATTTTCGGGATTATGGCGTCTATACTAGAGCGTATGGCTTCGTCAATTTGATGAAGATAGTTAAATATTTCTTCTTGGTTTAGATTCCTATTATTGGGAATTGAGATGTCTAGATCGCTTCTTATTTTTGCGTTGAACGCCTTCCAATCCGTTTTTTTTTAATTAAAGTTTGTATTTTCGATGAGCGGGTTAAGAGGAAAAGGGTGGTCATCGTTGGTTGATATTTCAGATAATATCGCATTATGATCGCTGTCGTAAGAAAGACTTGGTAGTTTGGAAAAATCAATGGAGTTAGTGAAATTTAATCTCACGTCAGCAATTACCAGATCCAAGAAGGAACTTCCATGAGGGTAAGATGGTTGGGATGTGTGATATAGTTTAGGTTTATATTTGTGCTGATTCTTACACAGCCAGGAATAAAGCGATAAACCCCGTGGGTTGTTATTCGGGTTTAGCCGCGCCGTATGTTTCGCGTTTAGGTCGTCTAGTATAACATAATATGTCTTCGTGTCCATAGATTTAGATACTGGAATAATTTTTGGAGATCAAAGATGAATTCTTTTTGACTGCCGCAGGGCGCGTACGAGGATATTACATAGAGGCAGCGGTTTCCGCGGAGTTTCAATTTAATCACAGTTGTCTCTAGAAAAGCATTATTGTTATCTATGTTAATATTTATTTTGGCGAACTCTAAGTTACGTTTAATCAGGACGGCAGTACCTCCACCGTCTCGCGTTTCTCTATCATTTCTGATAATTATGTAATCTTTAAAATTTATTTTGTGATATTTTTTTAGTTTGGTTTCACCTAAGCCGACAATATCAGGATTATGTTCGGATAGGAAGTTGAGTAGGGAGCAAGGTTTTTGATTTGATACTATGGAGTTTACGTTAATGTATGCTACTTTCAATCTATTCTTATGAAGTTTATTGTCTGTACTAGCAAATTTCTTCGCCATATTGATTGTGATCATCGGATACTGATAACAGATAGTTTATCTTTTTTTTCAGTATTTTCTATACGTAATGCTAGATTGTTTAACTGGTTAATAAATTGGCTTTTGAAATCATTTAAAGCGTTGAAGATTTGTTGCGAAATTGAGTCGTTCTGGACGTTTGGGGAGGAAACTGGGTTATTTGGAGTGTTGGCGTTTATTAGTATTGTGGACGGAACTTTTTAGCATTTGTGCGTAGCTTATATCGTTTCTGACGAGTGTGTTTAGATTAGATATTTTGTTCCTTCTATTTTTCTGAGTCTCGGTTCTTTTTGAGTTTATTTTCTTTTTCAGGTCAGCGAGGGTCGGGCAGGCCTCTGTAGGAAGCTGGATGGCCGAAGGCTTTACAGTTCACGCAATACAGATCCGACATTTGCAATTTATCTTGTTTAGAGATTCTGCAATTTCCGGGACTATGATTTTGATTGCATTTCACACATCTATAAGACATATTACAGTTCGATGCCACATGGCCTATTCTTTGGCATTTTTTACATTGCGTTAATTCTTTCTTAATTAATTTATCCCAGGTGATTACGTGATGGAAAAGTCTAGTTACTTTTTTTAATAGGTGGATTTGGCTTGAGGCATCGAGCTGTATAACAAAAATTGGAAGTCGGTAACCTTCTGCAGTTGATTTTTTTGTAGCAAACTGCGACGCCTTAATAAAGTTTAAGCCTTCTATTTTGAGCAATTTTAGCTCATTTAGTACATCTTGGGCCTCGTATGTATTGCTTAAGCCTTTTAGCAGTACAGTAGTTGATTTTTCAGACCTAGGTATATAGGTGTAGAAGGACGTATTTACCGATTCCAATATTTTTTCAACGGAATGAAAATCACTTACGTTTGATACTTGTACCGAGTGTTTACTTTTATTTACTCTTTTTATAGTGAACTTAGATTTGCCTAGTTTATATATGAGTAGTCTCTATGTGTCCTTCGGGTCTTGGAACAGGATGTTTATAGGTGGAGGTTTTTCTTTTTTTTGGATTTCTTCTTTCCGGGATTTCTGGAATCGTTGTTCTTCAGGGACCGTGTGCGTGGTCTGCAGGTTTCCTCTGCTCGATGTTTTCCTTGGTTCTCCATTCTCGGAGAATGGGATTTCCGTGACTAGAACTGAGTGAATCGACAAATATCTCTTCTTCAGCAACACAACTTGCCGGCATAACTATATCCGTTGCTTCGGATAGCATGTTATATTTGTTAGCTGTGCTGACTGTATATACAGTTTTATCGTCTTGAATCTCCATGAGGTGTTTTCCTCTGTCATGTCTGTCCTTAACGGCGGCGGTGTGTACGATGCACTTATTGCGTTGTCTATCTTGTCTTGAGGGCGCGGCTGTTTGGTTTTGCCCATCGCGAAGTTAGGAACGGGACTAGCCTTCTCAATTTTCCTTTGTTGGTAGACCGGTATAACTTTTCCTGGAATCGATCTGCTTCGCAGCGGCCGTAGTACTACAATTGTTGTAGTAGGGTATCGGCCGCGATTGTATCCGCTTCCGATTTCCTCGTGTGCGGAATAGAGGTTAGGGAACCTCTAATACTTGTCTTAACTGCAGGTGCGCTATGAGCTGCACTGCTTAGTTTTTTATCAATATTTGTAGCTTTAGCTGCTACACTAGAAATCTCTTCCTCACTGCTAGGCGAGAGAATGCTCACAGAATCAGGCGATAACAAAGTCGAGCCAGGCTCACGTGCGTACATGAGCAAAGATGGCGCGCGACTGACGAGAACTTGTACGCTCAACGTGGTTTGACCATTGACGTACGTCAATGAGTTTGACCGTTGACGAATATGTCTTTTTGTAAACCAAGAAGATAATAGACCTAGCTTACACTGTTAAATCGTTTGATACGCGTATCAAGTTGGTGCGGACTAAACATTTGATGCGTTTATACCGATCTATTTTAGGGAAGATTAAATTTTTAGTCCGGATAAAGTTGTGTAAGTCCAAATACATGAATACTGACATTATTATTTCTTTTACATTTAAAATATACTATTGGAAAACATTCAGTTTTTGATAATCTTGATATTTTTTTGCACAGAATAATGAAATCAATCAATTAGTATAAAGAAATCACATGGTTGATTTAAAAAAAAAATGTTGCAAAGTACATATTTGTGGTGTTTGGCAACATATTTTGAAAGTTTTTCTTTAACAAAGTTGCAACGTTACGTAATATTGATAAACTGTATCGAAAGTTCGGTATTTCTATCTAAATAGCGATACATGCTATCAAAAGATGAAATATCGATATAAAATACAAGACCACATAAAATACGTAAATTAAAAAAAAAAAGGTGCCAACAGTACGCGGTGTTCCCAAACGGTCACCCATTTAAGTACTAACCGCGCCCAACGTTGCTTGACTTAAGTGATCGGACGAGAACTTGTACGTTCAACGTTTTTTTTTTTTTTTTTTAAAGTTGTTTATTTCATAACCAATACAAAAACAATCAAAAAAATTTTTTTAAATACAATAAACCAATATTATAGCGTAACGAAGTAACTTAAATAATTATACTCGACGGCTAATCTGGCACTCGCAAGATACATTTTTATGAACTAATCGTACATGGGAACCGTAATGTTGGAAAAGTAAGTGAATATACATTTCTTTCGATTTTCATCGCTAAAAAAATGGTTAGTAAAAAGACTAGCTATTATATGAATACTTTAGAGATTATGATACGAAAAATAAACTATGAAATAATTACTAACAGTCAGTCAAAATAAAAAGAACGCAAAAAATAAACGCTTACTAATAGGGAAAGAAAAACAGGATAATTTATTATCACAGTGTCATTTATCATAAATTGTCATTACGCCACCAATATTTTTTTTGCTTCTTTATGAGATAATTATCATTTATATCTCTATCTGGTAAATCTAGATTATATTTTAAATAAATATTTGTATTACTGCTATCTATATTAGGAGGGTAAAGAAAAGTTTTTTTATTCTTTCGTCTAGGAATGTGATATATAATTGGAACCATTGCCCTATCTTGAATATATCCTTCTCCGTCTAGAAAGGGGAATGCCTCGGGAGGGACAAATCCAGCTTCCATTGTTCTCTTTATGTAGTTGCCATCTGCATAAAGTATTGGAAAAATTAAGCTATTTTCTAATACTTTAGAAGCATCTGCAAAATAGTTTCTTATGAGTTTTATGATGAAATTATCAATTCTTGAGATATTTGCTAGGTCATAAATAACTTTATTCTTAATATATTTTTGATAATTGGATTCTATGGTTCTGTATTTCCCTAGGCATGCCCTCAGGCATCTTCTTTCAAATACACGAATTTGTTCCATTTGAGTCGCATTAATGTTAAACCAAATAGGACATCCATAAGTTATTATGGGTCGGATTAACGATTGGTAACATAAAATTTTTACCTTATTGTTCAGAAACTGCGAGTAAAACAGTTTACCAAGGCTTTTGAAAGTATTTTTAGCTTTCGTTATTTGTATATCTAAATGTTTGTCAAAAAGTAATCTTTCGTCAAGTTGTACCCAGATATCTGACTATTTTTTTATGATTGATAGGTTTATTTCCTGAACTTTCAACTTTCAGTGAGAATTTTTTATACTGTGATAGGATAGGACGCTTGGCATTCTTCATCGAAGGTCTGAACAATATGGTTTCACATTTGTCAGTGTTGACTCTAAGTTTCCAAGTATTATAGTAGTCAAATATCTTGTTTATAGCTACTTGAAGGTTATTCTTTATTGTGTTGGGTTTTCTTCCTGCATTATAAATAATTAAATCGTCGGCATACGCTATTAGCGAACATTTGGTATTCTCCGGACCAAAAAGTCGGAGGAGGTCAGCTGTGTATATACTGAATAAGATGGGTGAATTTATCGTACCTTGTTGCACATCCGTTAGTTAAGGAATATTTATTATTAGATAGTCTATTGAGGCAAGAGGTTACAAAAGATCTGTCTTTAGACATATTCCAAATGAGTTTGACCAAATTTAGTGGGACATTTTTCTTTTTTAATTTGAAAATTAAACCCTCCAACCATACAGTATCAAAGGCTTTTTCTAAATCTACTAGACATGCACCTAGGCAATCATCATTAACCAGTTAATGTCTGATACTAACTTGTTGATTGCGTGTATTGTGGAATGTCGAGCCCGAAAACCAAACTGATTTTCTGGTAGTAAGTTATTCTCTTCACAATATTTATTAATAATATCATTTATGACCATTTCATAGACTTTACCTATATTCGAGAGTAAGCTAATGGGTCTATAACTTGTAGGGAGAGCCTTATCTTTATCTTTTTTTGGTAAAGGAATTACTTTTGCTTCTTTCCATTTGGCCGGAAAATATGAGTAATTGATCATGTTATTAAAAAGAATTGTAAACAAATATATAATTTTTGCTGGGATATGTTTTAAAACGATATTCGGTAATCCATCTAAACCTGAGGATTTTTTATTATTGAGGTATTTAATTTTTTCAGATACGATTATATTATTCGTGAAATAGTATGGGGTGATCGAATTGTCTGTAGGCATATCTGCAGTGTTGCTCTCGTTAAAAGAGCAAATAGTAGTGTTATTCTTTTTATCAAATTCTATTTCTTTTCTAATTTTTTCAGCTTCCTTTATTATAATTTCATTTAGTCTTGGTTTTCCTAAATTTAAATTTTGGTTATTGATCATAGCGAAGTGGGAGCCGAGTACATCTAGTTTTTGTTCCATTTCTTGAATTTGATAATTGTTTTTAGAATCTTTCGTTAAATTATTTTTATTAATGTTAGTCGCGTTTAGTACACTTATATTATTTTCAGGAATATGGAGACAAGGTATCTCCAATTGATTTTTGTGTCGAAATACTTTATTGATTTCCGGGAAGAATTTTTTATAGTTCGAATGGGAAATATTTTTGACTCTCATCTCCCAATAATCATTCATTGATTTGGATATCTCGTATTTTAGTTTTATCTTTAACCTTCATGATTAAATCATGAAGTACCCCTTTTAAGAATTTAATTTCAGAATCTGAGCGATAAAATCTTTTTTCCCAACGATGGATCAAGGATAATATATAATTTTTATGTTTCTGTAATCTCTTAATCTTATTATTCATGTATTTGTCAATTGAATTTGTAATAATATTTTTGGGAATTGCGTTTTCCATTGCGTTTTTTATTGATAATTCTAATACATCTATGTAATTGTCTATTTCCTTAATGCTAAGATTTCTATTATTTGGAATATCAATTTCGGATTTTGTGAGTATATCTTGGAATTTTTCCCAATTTGCTTTGTTATAATTTATGCTATAGTTTTCTGCATTGTTTAGTTCCAGATCATTACTATGAATAGAAAAATATGAGGAGATTGCTATATGGTCACTATCGAGAGGTAATGTGCTGAGAGTGCCATCTGGGTTTGTTTGGAAATTTATTCTAGTATCCGCTAATACCAGATCAATATAGGATCCTCCTCTAGGGTAAGAAGGTGTGTCGGGTCTGTATAATTTTAGTCTATAATTTATATCATTTGCCTCTAGCCAATCTTTTAATCTAATACCCCTTTCATTATTGTCAGCATTTGCCCAAGTCGTGTGCTTAGCATTAAAGTCCCCTGCTACTAAAAAATAGTTGTGCGGATTTCCTAAGTCTAATTTCAAAGCAAGTTGATTTAGTTCTGAGATAAATTCACTTTGTTTACCTTTTTTTGCGTATACTGAGACTATGAATAATTTATTATTATCTTTAAGCTTAATTTTTATTATAGTTTTTTCAATAATTCGACTATTGCTATTTATATTTATTTGTGAATATTTAATATTACTTTTTATTATGATGGCTGTACCTCCTCCTCTTTTATTTGGTTCCCTGTCTACTCTGATTATATTATAGCTTTTGAAGAACAACGTATGTCTTATATTTAACTTAGTTTCATTTATAAGCATGAGATCAGGCTTTTTTGTTTCTAAAAGATTTAGTAGTTGAGTTCTTTTGTAATTACTAACTATAGAATTTACATTTGCAACTATAACTTTATATTTTGAAGATAGTTTTGTCGGGGTATCCATTATTAGTCATCTTTGTTGAAAAATTTCACAATAAGATTCGTAAGTGAATCTAATCTATTATTTATGATTTTTATATTATTTTCTAATCTATCTAGTCTCGATTGAATCGGATATAAGTCTTGCGGAAAGTTTGTATTATCTTTCATCAGTTCTGATCCTTCACTCGCTGACGTTTTTAATTGAACCGGGGATCCCTCAAGCTTATTCACATTTTTTTTTACTGACTCAGCGAATGTCAGACCCGGCCTGACTATTTTACTGATATGTTCTAACTTATTGCTTTTAATTTGGACCTGCGAATTATGTTTATTAGCTATTCTATTTTTTAAATCTAGCAATGCTGGACAGCCTCTATATGACGCTGGGTGTCCCGTTTTTTTACAATTTATGCAATATACCTCTTTATAGTCTTTGTAAACAGCCGTACATTCACCTGGCTTATGGTCCTCCTTGCATTTGACGCATCTGTATTTGAGATTGCAGTTTACCGCTGCATGACCCACTCTTTAGCATCGTTTACATTGGATAGCGTCCTTTCTGTGGAGTTTCTCCCATGAAATTATGTAGTGGAAAAGTGATTTTATCTTCCATAACTGTGTCGGATTACTATCAGTCGATATTTGAACCAGATAAATGGGAAGGACTCTACCCTCCTGAGTCGACCTTCTAGTTGAAAATCTTGAAACATTTGTAAACGCAATATTTTGGATCTCTTGAAGCTTTAGTTCTTCTAGAATTTCCTGTACGTTGAAAGACTGGTTTAGACCTTTAAGTAGGAATGTGGGGTGCTTGTCCTCTTTAGGTGTATATGAGAAAAAATTTGTGTTAGCCTCTAATAAAGCGATTTTAATTTTCTGGAAGTTGTCAACGGTATCTACTTGAAGCCTGTGTTTATTGTCATTGATCCTTTTAATGTAGTATGATGCACTAGGTAAAAATTCCTTCGTTAATTTCCAGGTGTCCTTAGGATCTTGATAGACGATATTAATAGGAGGAGGTTTTTTTTCCTTCACCTGTGTCGACGGCCAATTTTTTGTACCTTTTTTGTCTTATGTGTTAGTATGTATGTTATGCTTGTAAGGATTTTGAGAAATTCCAGTTGAGATTGAGTTTTGGGTATTCATTTGTGTGATGTTATACGGATGATTATACTTCTTATTTGCTCTTTTGATATTTTTATCCTTTAGTATTTGGATAATTTTTTTACTATCTTCTTCTACTGCTTCTGTATCCATAATTTCCGCTGCTGAGAGCGAATCATAGTCTAAAATCTCGAATCTATTTTCGGTACTAATATTGGGGATACACTGCTCAACATTTGTGATTTTTTGGTATCTCTCTTTATCACGTGTACACGCATTTTCCAGTAGAAGTTTTAATCTTTGGTTTTCTTCCAATAGTTGTTTAATCTTTGTTTCTTCCTCTGTATTTTCTTTCTTATTTTTTATAATCCGGTTATCTTTCAGATCTGGCTTCATTTTACGTTTTAATGCAGCCGCCAAGTTTGGTTGTGGGCTTAATTTAAGTGACTTATTTTTCTTAAGTTTTGATAAAGAAGGGGGAGATAATCTCCCTCCGGTTATATTTGCGAAATCCGCAACAACTTCTGAGCTAGTAGCACGATTTTCTTTATTGGGGGTTAGGTTTTCTAATTCGATCTCCTGGCACCAAGAGCCTTCTTTATTTGGTACCTTAGTGTTATCCATCGTCTCCAAGGAAATACTTGTAGCCGATAAAACCGTATTGGGGTCTTGAGTCCGCGCCTGTTGTATAAAAATACTAAATTTGTAGCGCAACGCTTAACGGGCGTACTGTACTCTTCGGTACTCTCTGTACTCCCTGTACGTTCAACGTGATTTGACCGTTGACGAATATATCATTTTCTAAACTAAGAAGATATAAACCTCGTTTACACTGTTAAATCGTTTGGTACGCGTATCAAGTTGGTGCAGACTAAACATTTGATGCGTTTACACCGATCCATTTTAAAGCTAGATTAGATTTTTAGTCCGGATAAAGTTGTGTAAGTCCAAATACATGAATACTGACATTATTATTTCTTTTACATTTAAAATATTGTTGCATCCGCTCTCGCCACCCGGTGCGCTCCGTGTTATGGAACGCTCCTTGGCAACGAGTCGTCTCCTGTTTAACAGTGATCGGTCTTGATGTCTGATCTTTCTAAGAGAACGGACGTGTTATTTGTATTTCGTCCTCGTTATTAATAAAGAGTTCCTTAAATAACTATCGTGTGCTAATTCCGCTGAGGCGGAGAGTGCCGCGTGTGTCAGTGAGTGTGTGCCTGTGTTGGAGCGGCTCAGAGGCGCAACAATATACTATTGGAAACATATGTAATTGTTAATTACAAATTGCACATTTTTTCTTAAAAACAACTATGTGTTTTCTTTACACTAATTGATTTCTCTCATTATTCTGTGCATAAAAGTATTGAGGTAAGATCATCGAAAAATGAATATTTTACGAGATATTTTATAGTTTATGTAAAATTAAGAAATTATTTCAAGCCTTATAACTCGAAAAATATTTAACAAAAAAACATTTATTTATAGTGTTTTGGAAAGGTCTCAAGATAAGCTACAAGAATATGCAATAAAAAATAGGGGATGCCATTTAAAAAAATTGAGGTGACTTTCATGTGACTTTCAAATAATTCTTCAAGGTCAAACCAATGGTACCATCTTATGATCCCCTCAAAACCAAACAACTTTTGTCTGAAAAATTTTTCTCTCCCGGGCTTGGTTTTCGAAATATTCGACTGGATAGATTAAAATGGCCCACCCTGTATAGTAAGGGTAAATTAATTGGCTGCCGTCTTGCTTCTTTCCGCATGGGGAGCGTCTATTGCGTCTTGAACCGTATCAAAGGTTCGGTATTTTTGTTTAAATAGCGATACATGCTATCGAAAAATGAAATATCGATATAAGATATCGATAATGGGGCGCGATATTTGAAAATATCGATGTAGTGAAATCGATATAGAAATATCGCCTATCCCCACCTGTAAGTGTGGAACTTGGGAGCGATAACATAACCGGTGTAGCTGCATGTCAACTGTTTTGCTACGTGTCATGTGTATAAATCTGATTTGCACTAGAAAATGTTGCTGAACATTACAAGTATGTACTTTGCAACATTTTTTTTTTTCAAATCAACCATGTGTTTTCTTAACACCAATTGATTGATTTCATTATTTTGTGCAAAAAATATCAAGATTATCAAAAACTGAACTGTTTCCCAAAATATTTTGTATTTTATGTCAAAATATTGTATCTTTCAAGTCTCATAATTCGAAAAGTATTTAATGAAAAATAACGTTGTTATAGTTGTTATAGAGTTTGAAAAGCTTTCGAGATAAGCTAAATGATTTTTAATCTAAATTAAATGATTTTTCAAGGTCAAATCAATGGCACTGTCTTATGTCCCCCTTCGAGTCAAACAACTTTTATTTGAAATATTTTTTCGTATCTTTCATAGTTTTCGAGATATTTGCATACGGCATTTAAAATTATACATATATGTATATGGCCCACAAAATTGACGCATAGGTAATTTCAGTCAAATTTTTGCCTAAATTTGAATACCGTAATTCCGTCAAAAAGGTCGTATTTAACTCTTTCTTTTTTCATTTTGAAGCTTAAAGTCTCTACTTTGAAACGTCATCAGCAGAATTAGAATTGATTTCGACCCTCTCTCGCTATCCTCCTAAATGTAAGACGTGTAACGACTTCAAAAAATTACTGAATTTGATGTACTGTACGGGATGGAGTAAATTTTTTTTACAATTTTTACTCAAATTACCTAAAAATGTGAACTTTTCTGAACAATCGAATGAATAATCTTCTCTTCGCCAGTGATGATAAACTCAGGAAAATGGAGGCAATAACCGACGTGCAAACTGGCAATTGATACATTTATTAAAAACACAACATTTCGACCATAGGATTTGGTCCTTATCAAGTGTATCTGTCAATATAATAAAAACCAAAAAACAATACAATAATATGTGTTACAATAAATGTGTATAAAAGTTGTCAGATTTGTTACTTACAATTTAGAATAATGCCGCAGAAATTACATTGTATAATAAAATAAAACTACAATGTTACAAAGATGTCTAGTTAAAACAGACGTGTCAATAGTTCATGACTGCTAAAATGCGACTGAGTGACAACGAATGACAGTTATTGTCGCGGTCAAATGATAAAAGAATACGAACGTCAAGAGTAGGGGAACATAAACAATTTGTTGTAGTTGAATAATTATTGGGATGAGGAGTGGCACAAAAGTTACAAACAGAATAACGATTATACAATTTCAATAAGACGGTCATATAATGATGAAAGATTTTCTGTGTCTCTTTGTAAATTAATGGCTGAATTGTTTCTTAATAAAAAACATTTCCGCAATCTCACGCTTTCTTGTATAGTTCTCTTTATGGAGAATCTTTGGATTATTCTAATCAAAATCATGTGAGTGCGATACACGATGACTGCTAACTACAGAGTGACTAGATGGTTGTTTTTTTATGTTGTAGCAGTATTCCTTAATGCGAGTGCCAGGCAAAAAAAAAATATTGTAACACATATTATTGTATTGTTTTTTGGTTTTTATTATATTGACAGATACACTTGATAAGGACCAAATCCCATGGTCGAAACGTTGTGTTTTTAATAAATGTATCAATTGCCAGTTTGCACGTCGGTTATTGCCTCCATTTTCCTGAGTTTTCTGAACAAATTAAAAAACAATCAAATTTGTATGATTTTTTTTCGCGGAGTTGAAATTTCACTCAAATGAATGAAAGAACCCCAAAATCTGATGGAAAATAGATCCCGGTCGATTTGGTTGAAATTGTAGTATAATCGTATAATTACATCCTGATGAAAAGTGTTAATGGGCGCAAGGTCGAAAATATAAATTATAACATATCTCGTAAAATATTCATTTTTCGATGACTTTCGATGACCTCAATACTTTTATGCACAGAATAATGAGAGGAATCAATTGATGTAAAGAAAATACATAGTTGTTTTTAAGAAAAAATATGCAATTTGTAACTAACAATTACATATTTTTTCTTAAAAACAACTATGTGTTTTCTTTACATTAATTGATTCCTTTCATTATTCTGTGCATAAAAGTATTGAGATAAGGTATTGAGGTAAATCAAAAAGTGAATATTTTACGAGATATTTTATAGTTTATGTAAAATTAAAAAATTATTTTTAGCCTTATAACTCTGATAATTCATTTTTTTCTGTTATCAAAAACAAGCGAGTTATTCAAGTGATCTATTATAAATGCCTCATCCTATATAAAATTAAAAAAATAATATATTTCTTTTATATAAATTTGATTCTACTCATATTTCCGAAATAATCCTAGCTGCATTAATAATGATATCTTATACAACGTTAAAAAATGGATATCTCTCATATTTTCAGCGCGGTTACGATTATATTTCACGTGTCTCTCATGTAACATTGAGCGACTTTTTCCTCGCACTTCCCTCGTCTAAATGCGCAAATCCAATCTTGTTTACCTCGAGAACAAGCTCGCGTATCTGATCCCTATCCGCATCTGATATTTTATTATATACAACTTCTCAAATTTCAATGTCCACGGTTCCTTGTTAGTAATACCTAACAAATTCATTTGTGGATCGGTGCTGATCGGGATCGTTCCGTCAGTGTGAAATTCTCTTTCTCTCTCTGAAAAAAATTCGCATAACAAATTTATAACGTACAACACGTTTATAATGGAGATTCAAGAAAAAACTGTGCTCATTACTGGTGGAGCCAACGGCATCGGCTATTGCACCGCTCGAGAATTACTTCGAAACAGAGCAAAGGTAAGTTAGCACAATCAAAGTGCTTTGAAATAATGCGGTACAATGGATACCGCCTACAAATTTTTGAATAACATATTTTTTACATTAAATTAATAAAATCAAATAAACAGACGCAACAAATTTAAACATAAACCCATACAGCACAAACATTGCAGTTATGTTGCGGCAACATTGCCGCAATGTTACTTTGTTGCGACAATATTGCCGTGATATAATTGCAATGTTTGTGCTGTATGGGAATGAAAGATGAGTAATATTTTAATAAGGGTTATACACTTATATTGTATCTACACTTATATCTTAATAATTGCACATTGCAGGCTGTTGCAGTCATAGACTTGCCTGATTCGAACGGCGAAAATGCTGTGGCGGAATTGGAGAAGGAATTCGGCGTGAATCGTGCCATTTTCCTCACTGGAAACGTGGCAAATGTCGAGGAACTTGCGGGTATTGTAATAATCAGCTAAATGTATTGCCTAAATGTATTAGTTGTAACCAAGAATATTTAGACAAAATTATACAAGATACTCTATAAGCAGTACAATACAATAAGTCGCACATTATCATCAATTATCACCAATTACACTTGTTGGTCTTCCTGACCATGGTAAGGTAATTTAAAAAGCCATGATTTTTGCCGTTTTATCTAACAATGTAACATTTGTATAGTAAAAATATAAGTAGTAAAAAAAATATTTATAGTAAAAAATTAAAAAAAAGTCATTTGGTTTAAAATTTGTATGACTTGCGACTCTGATTTGAAATATGTAATCTAATAACAATAATACAACTTAATGTTTTTTTTTTTTTTTTGAGAAAAGGAGGAAGAGAAATTAATTTTTAATTTAATTTATTTATGTAATTTTGTTAAAATTTAGTCATTTTCTTCGACAAACGAGAACTTTTTATATATACTTACAATTTGTGCAGCTTGTTTTGAAAAGGTAATAGAGTCATTCGGCACGCTGGATATTGTTATCAATAATGCTGGTATCATGAACGATGCGGAATGGGAGCCAATGGTTGATGTTAATTATGTAAGTAGTAACAAAGGATCAATTTGTTATTTTTATCGAAGATTGTTTTTGGATGCTTTTATCGTTTCATATTTTTTTTATCAGAAAGGAGTTGTACGTGGCACGATACTGGGCCTGAATCACATGGGAAAACACAAGGGCGGAAAAGGTGGTATTATTGTTAATATGTCTTCCATAATCGGTTTGCAAGGCAATCCGCTCGCGCCGATTTACGCCGGAACAAATTTTGCTGTCGTCGGATTCACCTCATCGTTACTGGTAAAAATGTGATTTCGATGAATAAAGAATGCAGTTCTATGTTCAAGTTATGTTAAATCTATCTACTTGATCTTCATACCAAGTTATTTAAGTGGTTTAAAACTCTAGAAACGGTCAATTATCTCTGAAAATAATGGTCCTGTGGAAAACTTAATTATAGTGTTTTAGAAAGTTCTTAAGATAAGCAACAAGAATATGTAATAAAAATAGGGAGCTTTATTTAAGAAATTGGACTTGACCTTGACGAAGCCTTGATAACATTCTTCAACATTCTTCATACTAATATTGCTGTGTAATGCGTCACTTAAAACTCTACAACTTTTGTATACGTTTGTACTCTGAAACATTTTCCTACAGGACTACTATTTTCGGAGATAATTGACCGTTTCCAGACCTTTTAAACACTCTGTATAATCATTGATTATCTTATGCTGAATGATGAGATGTTTAAAATATTACGAACTTTCTTATTAGTACTTTTTGAATTGCAGAGAGATCTAGGTTTGAACTTTGACTGAGGTGATATTTTTCAAAATAAATTCTTCACAGTGATTTAAAAAGATACTTATTAGCATCAAAAGTTAAATCGAGTACATGGATTTACTGTTTTAATAAAAGGCTGTATTTTAAGATATACATAATCAGCGTGTAGTTTACTGTGTTGGAAAAAGTATACAAAGTTTACACAGAAATATTATTATTAGACTACTAAGATCTAGTTTGAAAATCCATCTTCTCTAATTAATTTTAATATTTTTTGCATACTTCTAGACTTTCTATGAGAAAACAGGTGTACGAGTATTAATAATATGTCCGGGTCTTACTACCACTGGAATGTCTTCGAAATATATGTCAAGCAAAGTCTACGCGATGGATCTCCTCGATGACGAAATCGCTGCTAAGGAGATGACGACGATGGAGAGTCAATCGTAGGTTGCAAATACTATTTTATTTTTTCATACACAGTAATTATTAGATTTGACGTTTCATGAACATTTCATTGTAATTTTTATAAAGCACATTTAAAATAAATTGTGTAAAAGAAAATCTTTTTTCATTTGTATATAATATTATATATACTTTTATGATTTAATTATATTAATTAAAGAAATGATTAATTAAATATGCGTAAAAAGATTTGTAATAGATAATAGTATTTCTTTCGTTTAACAGACCTGAACACGTGGCAATGGCTATCGTGGAATTGATCGAAAAAGGAGAGAATGGCGCGGTCTTTGTCAGTGAAAACAATCAGCCTGCTTATGCCGTGCAGTTACCATCCTACACCGATTTGAAGATTTCGGTGTAAAGCCTACAATCTATGGCGAATCATTTTTATTACACGGAACCTAGCATCTCGACTTCCATGACTTCTAAAAAAATCGAAAAATAAATATATGATTTAAGCAAAATAAGATTTCCTTTTAAAATAAATTTTGTGATTTTGCTGCATAAAGTTTCCGATCATCAAATATTTACTTATTTTACAACTCGTTTTACAAGTTACTCAAACTTTAAATTTATTTATTAAACTTAATTTTTTCACTATTTATTATTTATTAAACTTCTTATCTATTAAACTTTGTATACGATGAAAACAATATATAATCATGAACTTATAAATGTAAAAAATCGAAAAACAAAAACATTAAATTATTTGTTTCGGTAAATGTAATACATAATGCACTTGTATTACAAAAAATCATGGAATTGTAAAAAGACTTTACTTGTTTTACTGAAAAGTTTGACGTCAAAATTGATTCTTATCACTTGCACTTTCTCACAGCTTTTAGATAAACAATAGATAAATAGTATTTAACAGTAAAAATCTGTAACAACTAATTAAATATTAAAATTTACATTTTAGAAATTTCAGAAATTTACATTTCTAATAATGGCAAAGTATATACAGGGTGACCCATTTTAACTTCCCCACCGGATTATCTTGAAAGGAATGCACTTTCTGAAAAAAAGTTTCAGATATAAGTTTTAGTATTTTTCCCTGGCTATTGAATGGCGATATTGAATTTGACCTCGATTGTGAATGTGAAGGTCATTTAAAGGTCAAGTTAATTTTTTTAAATGGCCTCCCCTATTTTTTATTACATATTCTTGTAGCTGACCTCGAGAGCTTTCCAAAACACTATAATAAAGTATTTTTTCATGAAGTATTTTCCGAGTTATAAAGCTTGAAATAATTTCTTAATTTTACATAAACTGTAAAATATCTCGTAAAATATTTACTTTTCGATGACCTTACCTCAATACTTTTATGCACAGAATAATGAGAGGAACCAATTGGTGTCAAGAAAACACATAGTTGTTTTTAAGAAAAAATATGCAATTTGTAACTAACAATTACATATTTTTTCTTAAAAACAACTATGTGTTTTCTTTACACCAATTGATTCCTCTCATTATTCTGTGCATAAAAGTATTGAGATAAGGTCATCGAAAAGTAAATATTTTACGAGATATTTTACAGTTTATGTAAAATTAAGAAATTATTTCAAGCTTTATAACTCGGAAAATACTTCATGAAAAAATACTTTATTATAGTGTTTTGGAAAGCTCTCGAGGTCAGCTACAAGAATATGTAATAAAAAATAGGGGATGCCATTTAAAAAAATTAACTTGACCTTTAAATGACCTTCACATTCACAATCGAGGTCAAATTCAATATCGCCATTCAATAGCTAGGGAAAAATACTAAAACTTATATCTTAAACTTTTTTTCAGAAAGTGCATTCCTTTCAAGATAATCCGGTGGGGAAGTTAAAATGGGTCACTCTGTATATGAAAGCTTATAATATATCCATTGCTATTTTATGAGATAAATAAAGTAAGTGCGCACACGCACGCGCACGCACACAAAATATAAGTATACATAAATATATAAATAAATATACACGTATGTATGCACGCGCGCGCGCACACACATAATAGTAATAATAATAACAAAACTATTTTAGACATATACTACAACAATACTATTCTAGTTCTTTTCTAGTTTCTTTTAACAATTAATGACACATGATAGAATGTTGAAATAAAATATGACACATATCGTATCGATTTTCATTATTTATCATAGAACCGAATCAAATTCAGAAGGTTTATTGTATACATACGCGCGCACGTTTGAAAAATTTGAGATAAATCATACATGAATCGTATCAGTTTAATTTCTCTCTACAAAAATAATTTATGACAACCTATAGAAGAGAGATAAAAACTTTTAAATTGCTTGTTGCAAATTAAAATTTTCAAAAGTTATAATAAATATTAATGCGACATCCATTAAAATTATCACAAACAGTTTTTCTACAGCTTAAAAATATATTTTTTCATGTTTTTTTTGTATTATTACTTTGCATCTTACCTTATTTTATTATACAGGGTGTCCCAGACTTCGCGCACCATAGGTAAATGGGAGATTCCTGAGATCATTTCGAGACGAAAATTCTAATACCAAAATGTCGAGGGTGCTATAGTTTTTAAATGAGAAGGGTTTATAGTTGACTAATCAAGTCGTCCGAAATTCGCGCGCTCAGGCATGGCACACTGTACAGTAGTGAAGGTGTTTTCAAGCCCCAATTCTATTCTCGAAATTGATAATTTTGCATACGTTGTTGTTATAATTGTTTCTTATTTTATTGTATTTTATTGTATTTATGTTATAATTATGATAATTCATGTTATAATTATGATAATTAATTAATAGTAAAATATGTCAGTATTGACTTTGAAACACGAACTGTCAAAGCTGTCACATGAAGTGTATCGTACAATAGTTATATTAAATTTTAGATTGGTTCTTTTGATGTTTATAAGACTAATAGGGAATATTTACATAAATTTTTTAAGAGATTATTTTACAAATGAGAATTTTATAGCCGTAGCAGCCGTAAATAAAAAATTATTCATTTGATATTAATTTTACATTTTTGTCATGTGAAATTGTCACTTATTTGCGATACACTTCATGTGACAGCTTTGACAGAAAAAAAAAAAATACAATAAAATACAATAAAATAAGAAACAATTATAACAACAACGTATGCAAAATTATCAATTTCGAGAATAGAATTGGGGCTTGAAAACACCTTCACTACTGTACAGTGTGCCATGCCTGAGCGCGCGAATTTCGGACGACTTGATTAGTCAACTATAAACCCTTCTCATTTAAAAACTATAGCACCCTCGACATTTTGGTATTAAAATTTTCATCTCGAAATGATCTCAGGAATCTCCCATTTACCTATGGTGCGCGAAGTCTGGGACACCCTGTATATTTATTTATGTATATAGAATTATTCGAATACATATAAATAAAGAAAATAAATGATTCTAATTTGCTGCTAGAAAAATTCAGAATAAAACGTTCGGAACTTTTATAATCGTTTCTCTTTTGTAGAAAGTGATTGTATACATAAAAATACATACATATAGCTACCTGTTGGGTCCAAATCATATTTTTTCATTTGAAACCTCCATTTGTTAATGCATTTCTTGTCCAGAATTTTTTGCATCCAGACACGGTCACTTTGAATTTTGAATTCGAGATTCCTTTTGAATCCCATAAGACCCAAAAAAAATTTATTCTTGTTTTCACTATACTTTCATGTTCATAACAATTAAGTTAGGGTGATCTAAAGTTCCTGACTCATTTTGGATCCCATTAAACCTAGATTTCATTTTTCTTTCACCAGATTTTTAAAGTTTCTTATATGAATATTAAAACATTTTTTTTTAATTTTTGAAATTCAACAATTTTTTGTTGAATAACCCAAATCGAGTTCCCGACTTTCTTAAAAAATGTGACTTGGACCCAACAGCGTCTTAGACCCAAATTTTGAGAACCAGCCCATTTGAGAGTTCATTCTAAGCCGAACAACTTTGAGTATTTTTTTCTAAAATGCATTTTTTACCGAGTTATTCAACCGTTTCCATACTTCGTGGATCTCGTAGGGCCCAAACCCAAAATTCAAAGACCTCTATCTGCCTAAAAAACATGCTAATCAAGAATATGCATTAAAAATTAGGAGTGCTCATTTAAAAAATGTGATTTAGGCTTAATACGGTTCGACATTGGCCGCAGATTTTAACTGCCCCATCTGATAATTCATTCCAAACCGTACAACTTTGGTTTCAAGAATTTTTTTTCTAAAATGTATCCTTTCCGAGATATTTGACCGTTTTCCAAATTTTTTGGACACTCTGTATATGTATATGTACATAAAATATACACATACATATACATACATATACATACATATACATATACATACATATATACATATACATATATATATATACATATATATATGTATATATATATATATATATATATATATATATATATATATATATATATATATATACAGGGTGGCCCATCGAAAAGGAAACAAACTGAATAACTCTTACAAAAATGATTTTTCGAAAAAATGCAAAAACATGTCAATTATTATTGGAAGGGGGACATCTATTGACGTAAAACTCTTACCCTCAACTTCCACCCCCTAGGCGGGGGGTGGCAACCCTTAAAAATTTTAAACGGGAAGGGGGGTCGAGTAATATATCATTGGAAAGGTCTCTCAATTCTCTATAATTCTACGTTTGATTTTTTAAATTTGATCGATTTGTTTAGAAGATACAGAGTGTTTTATCTAAAACAAATAAATCTTTATAATCTTTAACCAGGCCATTAATCGGTTGCAAGAGGTGTTCAAATCGTGTTAGTTAGCGTAGTAATTGTTTGAAATGTTGATCAACATCCAATAGAAATTCTTTTTAGTATAGTAAGATATCTTACTAAAAGCTTCCGAGTTTTGAATTTATTAGTAAGATATCTTACTATACTAAAAAGAATTTCTATTGGATGTTGATCAACATTTCAAACAATTACTAACACGATTTGAACACCTCTTGCAACCGATTAATGGCCTGGTTAAAGATTATTATATTTATTTGTTTTAGATAAAACACTCTGTATCTTCTAAACAAATCGATCAAATTTAAAAAATCAAACGTAGAATTATAGAGAATTGAGAGACCTTTCCAATGATATATTACTCGACCCCCTTTCCCGTTTAAAATTTTTAAGGGTTGCCACCCCCCGCCTAGGGGGTGGAAGTTGAGAGTAAGAGTTTTACGTCGATAGATGTCCGCCTTCCAATAATAATTGACATGTTTTTGCATTTTTTCAAAAAATCATTTTTGTAAGAGTTATTCAGTTTGTTTCCTTTTCGATGGCCCACCCTGTATATACAGGGTGTCCCAGACCACCCGTCTCACCCGATTTTTTCGTAAACGCGACATTTTAAAGAAAAATGTTTCAGACAAAAGTTTTGTGACTTCAAGGGGGACATAAGATGGTGTCATTGGTTTGACCTTGAAGAATTATTTGAAAGTCACATGAAAGTCACCTCAATTTTTTTAAATGGCATCCCCTATTTTTTATTGCATATTCTTGTAGCTTATCTCGAGACCTTTCCAAAACACTATAAATAAATGTTTTTTCGTTAAATATTTTCCGAGTTATAAGGCTTGAAATAATTTCTTAATTTTACATAAACTATAAAATATCTCGTAAAATATTCACTTTTCGATGATCTTACCTCAATACTTTTATGCACAGAATAATGAGAGAAATCAATTGGTGTAAAGAAAACACATAGTTGTTTTAAAGAAAAAATGTGCAATTTGTAATTAACAATTACATATATTTTCTTAAAAACAACTATGTGTTTTCTTTGTTTTCTTGTTATCAAGCAGTATTGACCGTGATTAATCGATTTGCTTAAGTTCTACTGCTCACTGCTTATAAAGTTTTTTCATGTGCTTAACTGATTGTTTTAATTCTCAGAAACCTTCAAGCAAATTGTTACTGCTTTTAATGGTCTTGACATACTTGTTAACAATGCCGGAATATGTCATGAACGTTGTGTCGAGCAATCATTTGCTATTAATGTCGTGAGTAATAAAACAAATTCCAGCCGATTAAATTATTTACTTACTTCATTAAGGTTTGCTTTTTAAAAATTACTTTTTAAAAAATAATATACTTTAAAAAATTGGAAATAATATACATTATAAAATGACTAATTTAATTATTATAAATAAATATATTAGCAAGTATTACATGTGTTATATTTTAAACATGTGACATGAATTTCGTTAATCACAAATATATATGTTAAATAATGAGTAAATTATTATACAAAAATTTTATTTCTATAGGTAGCTCTAATTCGCAGCTCGTTGTTGGACTTAGATTACATGGGTAAACATAAAGGTGGCAAAGGGGGTACTATAATAAATATAGCATCTATAGCTGGCATTGGTCCTTTAGCTACATTTTCGGTGTACAGTTCTACTAAATATGCTGTCGTCGGATTTGGTCTCAATCTTGAAGTAATTTATATTTCGTACAATATATGCATCCTTCCTCTTACACAATACTAATAAATAAATTTCTTTACAACAATTTTCTCTTTTTAACTCTTCCAAAGGACAAATGCATAAATAACAAAAAATATCAAAAAGAAGTTTTGAAGATATTCTAATTTTGTTATATCTAAAGGATATTTAAAAGAACAGATATATTTAGATATATGTATACCAATCGTGGCGTTTTTTCTTTTAGTTTTAGATATGACAAATTTTGTATAAAGAGTTTCGTATTTTTATATTTTTACAATTGCGTACAAATCTCGATGATATTTTATGCGAAATAATTTTATTCAGAAAAAAATACTTAAAATTTTTTTAAATATATCGTATTTTGCGCGCGCGCGCGTGTGTGTGTGTGTGTGCGTGCGTGTGTGCGTGTGTGTGCGTATGTGTGTATGTGTGGTATATCATTGTGCAATAATTTTATAATCTTTATACATATTTTCTAAATGCATAATACATGTTTTCTCTGTAATAATAAAAAATCTTATTGAAGTAATTTTTTTCAGAAATTTTATAACAAAACGGGAGTTCGTATTATAACAATATGTCCTAGTTTTACAGAAACGCCAATGCTGCTTGATGAATATTTTTATATGAAATATCTTGATATTGTCGATAAAGATTTTATTGAAAAGAATAGGGCCAAAGATTCCTATAATCCTCAATCGTATGTATATAAAACACGTAATACAATACAATTGGAGCGTATTAGTATGTAATACCTATTAGCAACATGTTTGTATTAAGATCGTAATTAATTATTAATTCATTGTAATTAATTATAATCCATTATTAATAAAAATTAATTAAAATATTATATAAATATAAATTAAAATTATTATTTTTAATAGACATAAAATTATTCCTTTCAACTTCTTCGTCATTTGATTATTAATATAGCCACACTAAAAGTGCATATGCGAATATCCTACATAAAAAAAAGATATAAATATAATTATTAAAGATAAAAATATAATTATAATTAACATTATAATTATATTATTATAACATAATAATATGAGAAAATTATATCAAAATCTTTTCGGAAACATATATGCTGTATTTGTTGCAGTGCTGTGCATGTGGGACAATCTACAGTCATGGCCATTCAAAAGGGTGAAAACGGATCAATTTGGATTATTGAGCAAAATAAACCACCATACCCAATCAAATTACAACCATATATTGTCGTTTAGATGTAAAATTCTTCAAACACGGAACTTTATGTATACTAACAGCCCAAGTACATATGTGAAAAATAAAATAAAAACCTATAGTCGAATCACAAAATAATGCACGCGTAAGTATACTACGTGAAGTATAAAAGCGCTTTAAATTAAATAAACAATACAATTCTATTAAAATTATATTAATATTGTAACGGCTCAATTCCTATTTGTAATGCAAAAGAGAAATCAATTTTCGTTGTAAATATTATAGCAAAAAACAATTATGATACAATTATGTGACAATAAAATTAATAAATCAAAGCTAAATAATAAAACATAATACATCATTTTGAATAAATTTCACCTAACAATTATTACTCGCTCTGCCTATATTAATAATATATTAATCCACGAAAAGAAGTTAAATATAAATAATTTGAAAACTTTAATAAAACCTATATTTGAGTTTTATTTGATTTAAATTAATACTGAATAATTGGATTAATGTGACTTATATTTGTTCAGTATATGTATAAAAGTAATATAAGTAAAAAAATCTGGACTCGGTTGAAGAATCAAAACATGTCATATACACGTATACATGTTAAAATTATCTTGAAAATTCTCAATAATATATGTATAGATGATTAAAATGAGAAGAATAAAACCAACGGCACACTATACTATTTTGTCTACATTTTTTACGAAAGCTAATAAAGATGCAGAATTTTAGATCAGGTGACTTAAAACTTAATCTTAATAATTGATTCTTGTAAGCAAACCAGTAGACAAAATAGTCAGTGACATACATTACATGACATGACATATATTACTATAGAACTAGACCAAGCAACTTGAAAGTCTACGATAGAATGAGAAGGAAAACAGCGGTTCAACGTTCTTATTCTATTATAAACTGCCAAGGACCGATTTTACCCCTCTCGTCAACAAACTGCGAATGCTTGGTCTAGTAATATATGTCATTGAAAATAGTACCATTGGCAGGGTTAGGAACGTTTACTCTAAAAATGTAACGCGTTACCGTTACCGTTACTTTTTGTAAAAAGTAACTCGTTACAGTTACTTGTTACTAATTTTAAAAAGTAACGTGTTACCGTTGCCGTTACTTAGAAAGTAACGGTTTGTTACTTTTTTCGTTACTTTTTTGAAATACTAAAGTAGGATGGTAGATTATAATGTTATTATAATTTATTATTATATAAAATATAATTATTGCAAAAGATTTTAAACGCAAATACACATCTATTTTTTAATATTCGCGGGACAACACTTACATCTCTGAAAATTGTTACTAATTCTTTTCGAAATCGTATCAAACAAATTATAGGCCTCTTTAGTGATATAATATTCGAATATGAATATTAAACTAAAAAAAGTTATTATTCAACTGGCCAAATCTAATGTAAAGAATTTGTTGCGAAAAATATTACACCTCAGCCAGGATTTGAATCTGGAATCTCTCTCAGTCCGTGACGGGTATCATACCAATTCGACTAGTAAGTCTTATGATAATATTTAACACAACAGACAGTCTAATGATGTTGTCCTGTGCACCGACTTGGTTTGTCGATTTTAAAACACAGTTTAGATACGAGACATCATGGATCTAATTGTAAGAATATATGGATGGAGCGTAAATTCGCGGGGGTGCAACCAGAGCGGTGAAGGGAAAAGTGATCACCGGTAATGGCGGCGCCAATCCCAACGGTGACAACAACTCACTACTACTATTGTATGTACATACATATCACACCGTAATAGGAGTAGTAGGGTAAGGTTAGAAAAAGTGACCACCAATAATTATTTCTCCTTTCCCCGTGGCGCAGGTCCCCTCGCCCATAAACCTACTTTACACTCCACCAATATATTTTTAGAGTATAGCAGGATAAATATTGATTATGCATGATTATTATATTCGTTACTAGATGACCCGGTGAACTTCGTTTCACCTACACTTATCTATCTATCTTCTATCTCTATCTCTACCCAAGCAACACAGTTAGTTAAAGAATACGTTTAATAAACGTTAAAAATCAAATTTATACGTATAAACTGAAAAATAAACGTTTAAAATTTGAGACGATTTTTGTACTAATTTAATAAACGTTATAAAAACGTTTTATAAGGCAATTTTTAGACATGTGTTCTTTCAAATGTAATTATATAATTATAATAACTGAGACGTAAAAAGTATAATATAAATAAGATATTTCATTATATTTAAAAGTTAATAATCCTCAGAGACTTTACATATAAATTTTTTTATTTTGAAGGAAGTATATATATATATATATGAGGCATTCTTCGTCAACGTAAGCCCCTTTCTCTCCAAAATTGGTTTAGGTATAAAAAATCAATCATAGTCTTAAAAATTCAGAAAAAATGTTTACTTTTTAATGTTAAGTGGCGTTTTTTGAAATTCAAAATGGCGGATCCAATATGGCGGATAAAAATTTTAAAATTCTCGCAAATTTCACAGAAATCACTATTTGGGGGTTTCTTGGGTCGCTGAATACGAATCTGATTTCCGTTTTTAAAAATTCAAAATCAAAAATCAAAATTTCTTCCGCCATATTTGATTCGTGATTTTGAATTTTTTAATTTCATTCGAATTCAGTGATCCCTGAAACCCTCATATAAAGATTCAAGCTTATATTGTTATACGGCAATCCACAACCAAATTACTTCACTTTTTTGTACTTTATTTGTTATTTACAACAAATTGTTATTCAAATTGCAAAAGTAGAAAAATGTTTTTATTTTTATTAATGTATTAGGATGATAAAATGCAAGAAACCATGTCATTATTGGTTATTCTTTGCGAGAAAAAAAAATCACATAGGAACACGTTGGGTTAAACAATAATGCTCCCTGGAATGATCTAGTTTTTAATGTCGCTAAATAAAAATCTCACAAACCTGTTATTTCGGATGTTTAAATAGCAAATAACGTAAAAAATGTCTCTGTGTTTTACAGGGTTGACACTGTCATCGTATTCAACATGTGAAGCCCACAGTACTTTTTTTTAAATTTTTAATTTTTTTTATTTTTTTTTCATTTTTAATACTTTTTTTTGTTTTAATACTTTTTTTTCATTTTTAATACTTTTATTTATTGAAATTAATTTTCGTAACACAACTAATAACAGAACGTAAGACTATCATAAGCGAAAACAAAGTATTAATCAAACGATTCTCAAATGCTGATGATGGTCTTACCTTCTGTTATTAGTTGGGTTACAAAAATTAATTTAAATAAAAAAAAGTATTAAAACCGAAAAATGAAAAAAAAAGATAAAAAAAATTAAAAATTAAAAAAAAAGTACTGTGGGCTTCACATGTTGAATACGATGACAGTGTCAACCCTGTAAAACACAGAGACATTTTTTACGTTATTTGCTATTTAAACATCCGAAATAACAGGTTTGTGAGATTTTTATTTAGCGACATTAAAAACTAGATCATTCCAGGGAGCATTATTGTTTAACCCAACGTGTTCCTATGTGATTTTTTTTTCTCGCAAAGAATAACCAATAATGACATGGTTTCTTGCATTTTATCATCCTAATACATTAATAAAAATAAAAACATTTTTCTACTTTTGCAATTTGAATAACAATTTGTTGTAAATAACAAATAAAGTACAAAAAAGTGAAGTAATTTGGTTGTGGATTGCCGTATAACAATATAAGCTTGAATCTTTATATGAGGGTTTCAGGGATCACTGAATTCGAATGAAATTAAAAAATTCAAAATCACGAATCAAATATGGCGGAAGAAATTTTGATTTTTGATTTTGAATTTTTAAAAACGGAAATCAGATTCGTATTCAGCGACCCAAGAAACCCCCAAATAGTGATTTCTGTGAAATTTGCGAGAATTTTAAAATTTTTATCCGCCATATTGGATCCGCCATTTTGAATTTCAAAAAACGCCACTTAACATTAAAAAGTAAACATTTTTTCTGAATTTTTAAGACTATGATTGATTTTTTATACCTAAACCAATTTTGGAGAGAAAGGGGCTTACGTTGACGAAGAATGCCTCATATATATATGTGTGTGTATGATAGTAAAAGAAATAATAAAAAAAATAAATATTTCTGTTAAATAAATATTGGACGTGATAAAAAGAAATGTATTATTAAAACATGAATATAGCAACAACATATATATACATGCGCATGCGTCGTTCCTGGCGCTGTTGGCGCCCAGTGGTACTAGAAACGTAGTATGCCTCGCTAGCATGATGTGGAGGGAATGCGCATTAGAAGTTTTACGTATATGCGTAATAGGCCTAGAAGCGCGCGCGGTTTTGTTTTCCGTCTAAACCTTTTTCTCGTGTCCTTTTATCAATTTTTAGTGTGTCGTTTCGTTACTTGTGTCCTACGTCTTAATAAAATATTTCTTTGCAACTCGTGCGCAACAGATATATATACAGGGTGTCCGATAATTCGAAGTCCACCCGTAAACTGCAGGTAGAATATGTTAAACTGAGCAGAAAAGTCCTGTATCATTTTTTGATATTCTTAATATTTACCGAGATATTAACAAAAATATCGGCGAATCCGCGCGAGGAAAGCGCGCGCGGCGAGAAGGACGTCCCATCGCTACGTGTTTACTAAGCGCGCAGTGAGACGGTGGGAGGAGCCTACGAGCGTAATACTAGAACACTGCGTCGACCGCGCTGAATTATTGGGTGTAATCCCACCACTCTATCTCCCACCGCCTCACTACGCGCTTAGTGAGCACGTAGCGGTGGGACGTCCTTTTCGCCGCGCGAGCAAAGCGTGCGCGGATTCGCCGATCTTTTTTTGTTAATATCTCGGTAAATATTAAGAATATCAAAAAATGATACAGGATACTTTTTTGCTCAGTTTAACCTACTCTACCTGCAGTTTACGGGTGGACTTCGAATTATCGGACACCCTGTATATATATTATAGATATATAACAGATTTAGAGCATTGACCCGATTCTTATACTTTTATATATTGTATATTTTTCAGTTCTTTCTTTTTATATTTATACTTATTTATTATAATTTTATCCTATTTGACACTAAGATATTCATAATCACCCATTAGTCTAGTGTTCGTTGTCACCAGCGACAGACGTCGTACACGTCTACATAATTCTCAACAAAATGTTACTTAAAACACATAGTTGGGTCATCATGTTGCTACCTGACTGATTGTAATGTGAGTGTTTATTTTTCAATTGTATTACATTGCGCCTAAATACGTGTTATTTCATTTAGTTACATATTTGTAGATATACTTGATAAGGACCAAAACCTATGGTCGAAACGTAGTAGAAATAAATAACGTTCAACCAACATATCAATTCTGCCAGTTTGTTGTCAGTTACTGTTCTTCCTTCTTATAACAGATTTATTGTGGCAGAAACAGGGCCGGTTTGAGGATTTATGACGCCCGGGGCAAGGACTTAAAATGGCACCCCCCTCGCGCCCCCACACACGCGCGTGCTAGCGGCCGAGCGCCGCAAAAAGCAGTACCGTGTATGTGTACCACGCCAGTCTAGCAAAGGGGGCACCATCGAGTAAAGTGTCAAAATTTTTAGATGTATATATGTATATAAACAGTATGTACATATGTATACATAATAAATTATTTATTCAATTTGTAATAGTGAATAACAAAATATTGAGATAAATTATTATTAATACTGGCGCAGCACACATACACAGTACTGCTTCTTGCGGCGCCCGGCTGCACACGACGCCCGGCTGCACATGGCGCCCGGCCACACACGGCGCCCGGGGCGGCCGCCCCGCTCGCCCCGGCCTTACGCCGGCCCTGGGCAGAAAGAGTAAAAAGTTCAACAAATTATTTATATTTATAGGCATTGATACTGTGCAATTAATACCTGTGCAATTTGGTATTAAATTTAAGGACAGTGATAATTGTGACGGAAGGTTACGTTGATATTATAAACATAACCAAGCTTGGCTTTGTGCTTGTGTGAATATTTTCGAATATACAGGGTGTCCCATTATAAAACATCCAGTCGAATATTTCGAAAACCAAGCCTGGG
>CABEGB010000763.1:183255-328368 GCA_901521435.1 Crematogaster levior
ATTTGTGTAACAAATTTATTAATAATTTTATTATTTTCCCCTCTTATTTTATAATTGCTTTTTTAGTATTTTTTATTTTTTATAATTATTTTTTAAAGAAATACGAATAGCTATTATATAATTTAACTTATTTGAAATCATATAAAATCTTTTAACTTGGAAATATATTTATATGTAACAAATTAAAAGAATTAAATCTGAAAGGCAAACTTTATATTGCTAACGATAAATAGACAAAAGTAATAAATGACAATAATGTCAGGATAATGAAAGGATTTCTTGCTAAATAAACTTTTTTCTATTTGATTCGAATGTAATTAAGAATAAACTGAAAAATTTTAGGAATGATACAATTTCATGATCGATATTGCCCATGTTCAGAAGACAGAGATCAGTAAGCGTTCAGTGATTCTTTTATATGATTGGTTGTTGCCTTTAAGTGAAGAATCACTAGATTTAATTATAAGTAAAAACAAATCATAATAAAAAGAATCACTGAGCATTCACTGATCTGTTTCGTTTGAACGTAACCATTGCTATTTACTTCTATATTTATTGGTTTATATTGTATTCACAGATGCCTACAGATATCTCTGACTATAAAACAAAACCAGCATTTTATTTAAAATAACAAAATAGAAACACAATATATCACATGATGAACTTTGCTTGATTGCAGATACATATCAAGAAGCTCGCTCTCACTTATCAAAAGCTGTATATACATCTCATTTAGATTCGGAAGAAGATAATGAATGTAGACCTAAAAGAAAAAGAATATCGAAAACTTGGTCTTCAAGTGAAGAAAGTCTTCTTTTAAAGAAACGAAAACAAAACAAAAATAAAAGTAAAATAAGGTCCCCTCCTACAATGAAATTATTTGATAAATGTACTTTAGGTAAGGAAAACTTTGTAAACTCTCTAGCAGAGTTATCATGTGAAAGGACATTCAAAGAAAATGATAATTTGAGTTCCTCTATTGTAGCTACTACTTCTTCTACGAATGATGATAATAATCATAACGATAATAATGAATATAGAGATAAAAGAAGAAGAATGTCGGAGATTTATTCTTCAAGTGAAGACAGCTTTGTTTCAAAGAACTCAAAGCAAAACAAAACTAGAAGTAAAATAAGATCTCCTAAAATTACATCATTTGATAAATCTACTTCAAACAGGGAAGACTCAACTCTAAATTCTAACTTTCAAGAGGTATCATGTGGAAGAAATTTTATGGAAAATGAAAATTTTAGTTCATTTATTATGCCTACTACTTCCATGAACAATAACAAAAATGCAGGTTAGTTTTTTTTATAAAATTAAAATATTTGATTAATAATTATATTTAGCCATAAAGTTATAAGTTTAGAATGCACTTTTGATCATTAGACGGTTTTTGTAATCTATTTTTATATTTGAGGTTTTATTATTTTTAAATATACATATATAGTCTTAAGATATGTCATAAACCAACTATAGAACTGTATTAGCATTAAAATATTACTTAAGACAGTTTTAAATTAAATCTATAATTCTAACTATAAATATATTATCCATTAGCTTTTAAATTAAAATATATAAATGAAAAAAGTACAAAAGTTAAAAGAATAGAAATAGCTCTAATTTCATAATTTAGAAATTTTTTTCAATATCACATTTGAAAAATTTGCAACGGAATTTGCAACACATGCTGAATGTGCAGTAATACTTTATAAAAGTATTTGCAATTAAATGTAATTTGTTATAAATCATTTAATATAATTAACAATATTAGTGATAGAGGATGAGTAAAAATTATTGATATAATCGATCTTAATCAATCTAATATTAAATATTCAAAATTCAGAATTAATTATTTACAATTTATGACAGTTTTAATAATTTATTAGAGATAACGAAGAAATTATTGGTAAAAATATTATTTTCATTATAACAATCCCAGTAAAAATTGCACTAAATAACATTAATATATCATTAATGTTATAATTTCCTACTCAACAATGTAACTGTTACGTACAAAGCATGTTACAGTTATATTGTTGAGTGAGAAATTATAACATTAATGTTACGTTATTATTACGTTATTACTTTGTGTTTACTGGGATATACTGACAAAAATTTGTCTATTTTTAATGTATTTTTCTTTAATCTTATATAGTCACAATCGTTCTTACAAGTTGAAGTAAAACTTCTATTCTTTTTTTGATTACAGATGAACTACTGAAATTGTTAATTTTGAAAAAACTTAGGAAACTTGATTATATGCAAAACAATGTTATTATACCTGATATACAAGAAATATTAAACTATGTAAAACCTCAAAGATTGGAAGTTCAAGAAACAAATGTCCCAATAACACTGCCAATTGACAATGACACACAGCTTAATGAATTTGAGCAATATATATCGACTACTGAAAATTATAAGACCATGGTAAGTGTTTCACTTTTTTAATCTAATTTGAATTCAGTGGATACTTCATTAATTTAATATTGTATACATTTTTAGATATTGAAATTTAGTCATATTGGAGGTCATGGTACTGCAGGGATCACTAGAAAAATAATGAAAAACCTTATAACGTCTAAGTTTGCGATGAATTTTAATTGGGGAGGAAGAGCTCCAAAGAGGCCTTTTAAAGAACTTAAATCAAAGCATTTGCTTCTTGGTATGTCTTAAATTTATAATATAGATAAATAACTTTGTTTTATGATTTTATCTTATTCTTTTAATACTCTTAATTTAGCTGATTTTTCTTTATAGATTCTGTGCGTAAAGCAATTCCTTCGGCGTCAACGGAAGAAATTGAATCAACCATTAAAGATTGGCTGAAACAAGCCAAGACGAGAGTTAGGTCGCATAATTTTTAATCGTTTCTTCCAAATATATTACACATATATATTTTTATTTTATTATTAGTGAAAGACATATATATCACACATATATATTTTTATTTTGTTATTAGTCAAAGACATATATTACACATATATATTTGTATTTTATATACTAGTCTTTACTTCAAAAATGTTTTATTTTTGTGATTATCATTTATGCGAATACATAACTTTCTGTAATAACTTGTGTATAACTTTTGTTTCTATAAAATTTAATATTTACTTTTTTTGATTATATTCGATTTTTTATTATATATATAATTAAGTATAAATTAAGTAAACAAGTAAATATATAATTAAGTAAACAATTATTTTAAATAAAATAAAATTTCATTAAAAAATTAATATTTTTTCAAATCTAATATAAAAAATATTTAAGTGTACATTTAATTTATATTAAATAGGTTTCTAGGCCGGTATTCATAGTCAGATCTTATATTTAAGATCGTCTTAAGATCTCATTCAGCCAATGAAATATAGTATATAATGTCATTTCATTGGTTGGATGAGATCTTAAGACGATCTTAAATATAAGATCGATGACGAAGGTTACGGTCAAGCGGATGCTGCAGATGTTTTGGAAGCGTTTCATCGACCAATCAAAATAAAAAAAATGTAAATTTCTTTATTCTGATTGGTCGATCAAACGCTTCGAAGCATCTGTAGCATCCGTTTGACCGTAGCCTATGAATACCGGCCTTAGATATATTTTTAAACAACGTTTACTTTACAACGTTTATTTTAACGTTTTTTTTACTAGTGTAAAATACCGTTTTTATACGAGACATTTCGACCGGTTAATAAACGTATTTTTATACATCACAAAAACGTTTCGGCTAAACGTTTATTAAACATTTATTAAACGTAACTGTGTTGCTTGGGTATATATATATAAAATGAATTGCTGTTTAGTCTCGCTTAAACTTAAATACGGCTTTCCTGATTGAATATTTTTTTTACTTATTAATTAGCTATAATCAATCCTAATAAACTTTTCAACTTCAATTCATTGAGATCAACAATTCTGGCTATATCGTATACGGTTTGAATTTCCTTTGGTTATTAAATGGAACCTGCTTTCAATTTAAATGAATTCAATGTCTTATGTACATGAAATATAAATACAGTTAATTAATGTAAAGCTTTCTGATAAACAATGTTTTTTGTTTTGTTTTGCGGTGCGTAAATATACAAAGATGACGGTTTTCCTACGCGTGAACACGCGACATATAGTTGTCCATGCGCGAAACAGGGAAACTCCAAGTTAATTCCGCAAACTTCAAACGACTGGCCTTGTGATTTATTTATTGTGATTGCAAAAGCCAGATACACTGGAAATTGTAGTCGCTTAAAATCAAATGGCAAATCCGTTGGAATCATCGGTATGCGCGGAATCAGAACATCCTCTCCTTTGTATTTTCCCTTGATGATCGTTGCCTCGATGACGTTATTCATTAGCTTTTTCACAGCCAGCCTTGTTCCATTGCATAGTCGAGGTTGATTAATGTTACGCAACATAATGATAACTGAACCTATTTTTAATTGCAAATTGTGAGGTGGTAGTCCAGGTAATTCCAGTGAATTCAAAAATTCTGTCGGATAGTTCACTACGTCATCCTGGTTGATAACTGTGTCGACTGATTTAAAGGAAACCAACTGTCCCGAAAGAAAATTCTGAATGATCGCATTGAGATCTTCGACATCTTTGTTTTTCGCCGCCAATATTGCTCGTTCACTCAGCCAATTATGATTTTTAAATCGATGCTCTATGTCCGGAAAAATACGCCGAATAAGCTCCTCTTTCGAGTCTGTGAAGTGGCAGAAATCTGTAGGTAATGTGATGAAACCGGTCAAGTTGTCAACAGCAACCTTCTTATTTCCAATTTCTAACAATTGTTTCGAAAACACATTTGCACTTTGATCTTGTTGCAATAACACTCGCTGTTAGTTGTCAATTGGAGTGTCTTCACATGTCGCCATAAATTTGATGATTTTAAGCATGCGTTTAGTTCGTCAACTACTGTTGATCAAAGAATAACTGGAAGAGTCTGACGAAAATCACCGGACAACAGAATCATGGCTCCACCAAAAATATTTTGGTTGTCACGAAGATCTTTCAACGTTCTGTCCAGTGCCTCCAGTGACCTCTTGTGGGCCATCGTGCATTCGTCCCAAACGATCAATTTGCATACCTTTAGAATCCTCGCCATTGCGCTGTTTTTGGCGATGTTGCAAGCTGGTGCTTCGTTGATTTGCATGTTCAGTGGTAATTTTAAGGCAGAATGTGCAGTTCGTCCGCCTTCTAACAAAGTCGCAGCTATTCCAGATGAAGCCAATGCTAGGGCAACTTCATTTTGCGATCTGATCCTCGCCAAAAGCAATGAAATTAAGTACGTTTTTCCAGTTCCTCCGGGAGCATCGAGGAAGTAAATTCCACCTCCTCCATTGTTTACAGCTTCTATCAACGAATCGTACGCAATCCTTTGTTCTTGATTCAATTGCTGAACATTTGTACGAACTGCTTCGGCTAATGCTTCGGTGTCGTACTGTTGTTCTCTTTGTAACTCGTGATTGAATGAATCATTCATTGGACGATTGGGTGATATCATGCCCAAACACGACAATACTTTATTTGCCATTAATAAACACATGTCTTCTATCATGATCAATGTCTCATTGTAAATTTCTACAGTCATTTGCAATGTGGGATTTAAAGGATTTAAAGGAAGTTTGACAGCGCACACGATGCAAAACATCCTCAGACATGTCGTCTCTATATTTTACCCACAAATCTTTCGGCTTCGAGGGGAAACATGTCGATATGATAATCGCAAACAATGTGCGAATTTGTTGCGGCGATGAAGAAACGACAGAATCTTTGAGCCTATTATCCCAATGCGAATCGTTCTCGAGCAATTGTAATAGTTGACACGCCTCTCTGTTTGTCGCACACAGATGTCCATTAACTGTTTTTAATTGTTGAAACGATGTCGGACCACGAACATTTACTAACAACAATCGAAGATAATAACATTCGTCGTTATTTGGATGCACAGTGTAGATGCGACCCAGAGCGTCTGTAGTAAATACATTTGGATGTCCTTCAACTGTTGTTCCTTGTTTCCGCCGCTGAAATGATTTCGTTGATGCATTCCATGTGTAGTAGCGTGGCATTTCAGCATACAGCAAAATGCGTGCGAAAGCATCTGTTTGACAAACTGAGAAGAAACTTGTTAATGTTGTCGACGGTGGCTGTGCTGCTCTGTCCGCCGCGTTCTCTCGATTGAAATACACTCGTTGTCCATTTTCTAGATGAACTGCCAAATGGACGACTGTAGGATGTCTTTCGCAAATGAAAAGATGCGCCAAATTGCTTCGTTGCTGCTTACATAGCGACCCATCTGATACTGAGATACTTCGTCATTTGCATTTGTTACAGCAAAAATGGCCATATCGCTGCCTTTGTTTACATATTTACATATGTACTTTATCGACTTGACGGAGTTACAATATTCCACATTGATGTGAGCCTCAAAAGCTTTGGACAATATTGGCGAGTATGGAACAATCCAACGATTGTCTACATGAACATCTTGTCCTTTTACCTTCACAACTACTGATCGTCCATTGTCCGCAACTGATCGCCGACGATACAATGGGTATCCGTCATTACCTGTGATGGTGTCAGCAATCAGATCTCTCGGGTATCGCTTGGAACACTTACCGTCGATCATACAGGGTGAGTTGCTGTTGAAAACTCCGCAAGGTCCATGTATCATGTTTTTAGTCACTACTGCATGCAATTTTGGATCAACTGTTTCATCAGGGATTTCAGCTGAAATGATGGAATCAATTTCATCTGGCCTGATTTTGTCAACCAACCACACTAAAATGTGCGCATGTGGCAGACCACGCTTTTGCCATTCAATGGAATACCCCTGCTGGAAAAAATGGATTGAAATCGATTAAAAAATTTTCAATCAATTACAATGCGAAATCTTAATTCCACTTTGTAGAATTAAAGCGCATTAACATACAAAATATATAGAAAATGATTAAAAACGATTTTAAAAAATCGATTAAAATCGATTAAACATTCATAAAAATTTTAGCATTTTTATTGATATTCAATCTATTTTAATCGATTTTTTTTATCGTTTTTAATCATCTTCTATATATTTTGTATGTTAATGCGCTTTAATTCTACAAAGTGGAATTAAGATTTCGCATTGTAATTGATTGAAAATTTTTTAATCGATTTCAATCCATTTTTTCCAGCAGGGTTACTTGAATGTATCATGTATTAAAACTTTCGATAATTTACCATTTAAAGATATTAATCATTTGTACTTGATTGAATGTGAAAGTGATGAAAAAAATATACGCAGTATTAATGATGTGTTAGAAAAAGTTGTTCTCATTAATTCAAAAATTGGACGGTACATAGGTTTATTGTGCAACACTGTTGAATTGCAATAAAAAAATTATTTTTACACTATTATGTAATTGATACCAATTTAATTTGTAATAGGTAGAAAATCAAAATTAAAATTCGTTGGTTTCTACAATAAAATGTCTAATACAATTTACTTGATTATTAAAATGAATTGAATATGTAACAGAGCGTAGTCGCATTGGAGTTGATTAAAACGTATTTAGTATTTTACAATTGAATCGAATTTAATTTTCAGTAAATAGAATGTCAATTAAAATCAATTAAATGGCATAGAAAAATGTTTTTTTTTTAATTCTATTAAAGTAAATGGGAATTAAAAAGAGTAAAAGTAAACTAAAATATGCAATTTGTTTAATTATTAAAACAAATTGAAATACGTACCAGGGTGTTGTCGCATTGAAGTTGATTATTTAGTTATTTACAATTGATATGGATTTTTAATTATTATTTGGAAAAATGACAATTAAAATCGATTAAATGATATAGGATAGTATCTTATTTAATTCTATTAAAGTGAATAGAAAATAAGACAAATGGAATTAAACTAAAATAAACATTCGGTTTGATAATTAAATTGAATTGAGTTATGTACCAGAGACTAATTGCATTGGAGTTGATTAAAACGTATTTAATATTTTATAATTGAAATAAATGTAATTTATGTTGATAGAAAGACAATTAAAATTGATTAATATAATATAGTACAATATATTATAATATTATATTAAAGTGAATAGAAATTAAAACGAATAGAATTAAACTAAAATAAACATTTTGTTTGATTATTCAATTCAATCGAAATAAATACCAGAACGTAGTCTCATTAGAGTTGATTTAAACGTACATAGTATTTAATAATTGATATAAATTTAATAATTAGTTGATAGAATGACAATTAATATCGATTAACCAACATAGTAAAATATCCTATTAAATTTTATTAAAATTAATAGAAATTAAAATGAATAGAAGTACATTAAAATAGATAATTAGTTTCATTATTTAAATGAATTAAAATATGTACCTCAGCCTAGTCGCATTGGAGTTTATTAAAACATACGTAATTTATTGCAATTAAAATCTATTAAATATGTAATATATTGAAATCAATTCAAAATGATACCTTTTATTTCCTATTTTAATGTATAAAACTGAATTAAAACATTTTATTGATTGGATTAAATTCAACACGATTGAAATTTATACGTTTTTAGTATAGAAATAGATAGCATAAAAATATAGATATAAAAATTGATTCAATCCGATTAAATTTTAATCGACTAATTTCTGGTTGTCGATTGGAAATATAGTAAACTATTAAAAGTGATTAAAATTTTATAGTCGCATTGAAGTTTATTAAAACATACATAATTTATTGCAATTAAAATCTATTAAATATGTAATATATTAAAATCAATTCAAAATGATAACTTTTATTTCCTATTTTAATGTATAAAACTGAATTAAAACATTTTATCGATTGGATTAAATTCAACACGATTGAAATTTATACGTTTTCAGCATAGAAATAGATAACATAAAAATAGATATAAAAATTGATTCAATCCGATTAAATTTTAATCGACTAATTTCTGGTTGTCGATTGGAAATATAGTAAACTATTAAAAGTGATTAAAATTTTATCGATTTCAATTGATTTTAATAAATCTTTTCCAGCAGGGACATCCAACAACGAACTTGGCCATACACACGATGCTTTATGATGAAATTCATAAGAGATTTTAATTTTTGCTTAAAAACTCTTGCAGTGATGTCATGTCTATCAATTGGTGTTTGGCTTTGTAGCAATTCCTTCTTGATTTCAATCCATTGTGGGTTACAGGTAAATGTTATGAATAGGTCTGGGCGGCCATATTGTCTAACATACGACATCGCATCTTGCGCGTACTCGTGCATGTGGCACGGACTTCCAATGTAAGTGGCCGGCAAAATTGTCAATTTTCCCACGTTATTTGCATCGCCGTCGACATTAATAGCATCGCGGAGATGAATTTATTTTTCAGATCGGAGTTGCTGTTGGTTCAAACGGATGTACGTCAATCGTTCAATTTTGACATACATATCAACCGCGAACTGATGGAAAAGCCGTCGACACATCAAAATGTGATTTATTTCACCTTCACGGATCATGAGTCTGTATGAATAAAAATTCATAGCACTTAATTTTTTATTGGTTTCAGCGCCTGCAATCATAAACGATAGAATGTTAGATAAATTAAAATCAACTATTTTAAAAATTAATTATTTAATCTTCTCTACTTATCTGTTACTTGATTAACCATTTTGATATTGAAATGGTATCCATCTTCCCCCTATCAGAAGATTAATGGATATTGTAGTGCGTCGTAAGTCCTGTGCGTTTCGGACACACGTTTTAATTCATTATTCCGACGATGAAGCACGATATCTCTAGATTGCAAATTTTCTCCGACAATAACAACAGCAACTTCGTCGATTGTCGGTGAATTAAACCTTCTCGCGTGCTCACCCGCAGGTGTTTTGTCAGCTCTGATGACGATATTCTGGCTGTCGGATGGCATCCTATCCAATGCAATTTTGAACATTTTGATTAATTCGTTGTTTTGATGAAGAAACGTTTGCAATCCTTGGACAATGGTTTGCTTCATTGTTGGATTGTGAGCACAACGCCTATCAACTTCCGCATCTGAATTGCCCCTGAAATAAATTTGTAAGAATTGATGATCCGCATCTGGTAATGGTAACAGCGCTCCTAGTAAGTGATATATTTGTCCTTGGATCTGTACTCGTTTGAGAAATTGTAAAATTATTTCTGATACAATTGTGAATGTTACCAAAAATTATTATGTTGTAATTACCTTGAAAGTGGACATAAAATTGTCCTGTACAATATGCGTTGCGCCAAACGACGTCATTTGGAAACAATTATTGTATTTTTGAATGTTGGCCAAGAAATGGTTAGAATCACTTCCCATCCCAGAAACTAATGAGCGTAATGAATCTGGTGGTGGGACCAATTGTGGCAATTTTACTTTTCCACCTGCACAACATAATCCAGTAGATTCACCGCTGTATTTTAATGCCTTACAATAAGGACAAACTATTGACATTTCTCCAATCGTTACTGATTTATCGGCACCATAATCGATTTCCGGATCGTAGTGGAAAGCTGTTCGTTCCAAGTTCACAGGGGCATTGCGTCGGCGGAATCGCTCATGTTCATTGTATCGTGCTCGCTGTTGTTGTGTTTGCTGTTCACGATTTCGTTGCATCCTAAGCCTATCCACTTCATTTTCAATCACTCTCGAACGCAACTCGGACATACCAATACTACTATTATCATTATCTGTCGCTCGCTGCTCATCAGTTCGGTTAGCACGTGAGGTAGCTCGTCGCACATTTGATTGACTTCGACGACTTATGTCAGCCCGTCTTCTTCTCGGCATTAGAAAGAATCACTGATTTGAAGTAAAGTGAGTCCTCGATTTACGCGAAATTCGTGACAAATCTAATCACAGATGACAGATCAAAATAAATACTCGCGAAATTCAAGAAATAAACAGTCTGCTACGAACGCTATCTATTAAAAATAATCCAAAGTGACATAGACGATTTTGCATACAAATTACTATTATCTTTTTATAATATCTTTTAGCTTATCTTTAGGATTTTCTCCATTTTTTTTCTTTCTAAACCACCTTGGTACTAAAGTGAACAAAACCCCAAAAAAATATTTAAATCGATCAAGCCGTTTTTAAGTTTTAGCGAGACTAACGAACAGCAATTCATTTTTATATATATAGAAGAATAGATTAGTACAAACATTGATTATTATATATGATTATTATATTCACTTACCATAAAAACATCCCTTTAAGAAAATAAAATATTGTGATGCGAGTCGCCAAAAACGTATACACTGATATATTAAAAATAAAAAATAAACATTCAAAATGTCTGAACTTTTCGTTTTCTTCGGAGTGTGCTGATTAAATAAATTTAGCCATTTGTACGTAAACAAATCATTTTGGAAATACTTCGTTTGCACATTACTACTCATTTTCAGATTTTATTCTTGAATGTGGTTTTCGAAATGTAGCCATTATAATATATCACATGCCATTATAATATATCCTTTTTTTCTTGATATCTTTTAAGGAATAATTACCACTAAATTTTATTTCGATTCGTTTCCAAGCATCGTTGTATAAGATTCCGTTATCTGGTTCCGCGCACCTCGTTGATGTCTCTTGATACGGGGGGTTATATCTAATAATAATTGCTGCATGTATGTAAATAATACGCAATTCTGAAACTAACGCCTCAACGATTATTTAACAAGGTTTGATACCACATGCATAACATGACTGATTTAATCACTTATCGCTTTTATTCTGATAAAATACACAAAGAAACGTAAATACCAATACTTTCTTATTTCAAGTAAAAACAGGAGCAATATGTCAACATAAAATCAATGCTCTTGTAACAACAAAATCAAAACGTGAGATGCTCTATCCCCTGACTACTCAGATAAATCTCACAAATAAAATTACTATTCCTGAGGAATTGATAAAAGTAAATAAAGTAATCAAATGTATGAGTTAAATGCACAAAGCGAATAAAAGAATGAGTTTCATAAAATATTAAAGTACGCAACTTATTAGTGACTATTTTTGTCTACTAATGTAGACGGTCAGACATATAATTTACAGTACGTGCTTATTGCACTTAAAGAACGTGAACACTATAATAGAGAACATATCGAAGCTAACATTGTTCTAATAAAGCCTTAGAACATCTTCTAAAGAACGTAAATTTAAAGAATATAATTAGCGTAGAAAGCGTTTTTCCTCTCCCTCTGTAGAGGGGGGGTTCTCGTCACACTTAGTGACGTCAGATGTGAGCGTCGAACTCGGACCGTACTCACGCGGTGATCCAAGAGAAAATCGAACTGGGATTCTCTTAGTTGATATGCGGATGAGTCGAACTAGGACTTTCTTAGTGAATAAGTCGAACGAGGACTCGTTAACCTGTGTCGCAGATGGTCTGCGACGGATGAGTCGAACTAGGACTCTCTGAGTGTATGAGCCGAACGAGGACTCGTTAACCTGTGCCGCAGATGGTCTGCGACGGATGAGCCGAACTAGGACTCTCTTAGTGTATGAGTCGAACGAGGACTCGTTACCTTGTGTCGCCGGTGGGGGTGGGCGATGGAGAACCTTCTGAGAATTTTGCTTCTCTATCACCTTTCGGCGTGCCCTTCGTCTGTTGAGGACGGTTGTACCCTTTCCTTTTGTTCCCAATTGGACAGAGGACGACCTTCCTAATCTGGTGGTACGCTGGAAAATACCGCGAGAGAAACACACGAGAAAAACTACAAGATGTAAATCACGAATGAGCTTCACCGAAACGTCTTGAAACGAGTGCGTCCTTGCACTACTACGCACATCTGCACCCCGCGCTCGACCAAGATGGCGCCGCTCCGTCGGGAGCTGCATGCACGTCCCGAGCGCCTCTCGCAGCCTCAATCCCTCTAACTGGGACGGTTACCGACAGCACCGGAAGTTTCCTTAACATTTCCGCCCGTTTTCGACAAGAATTATGTCGAACGAACGGCATCAGGATCTGTGGGCAAAATACATAACTTGGTTATAAGTCGCTTATAAGTAGAGGTAGCCGTTCTCACGGTTACGACTCTAGTTAACCCGTCAGGTCCTGGATGGAGATGCGTGACTCGAGCGAGGGGCCATTTTCCTGGCGGATAGCGTTCATCGGCGATGAGGACCATTGTTCCTTCCTTCATGTCGTTTGAAGGATGATGCCACTTTGAAACTGCTTGGTAGCACTGTAAGCACTCGGAGGACCACCTTGTCCAAAAATGGTCTACCTTTTGTCTGAGCAGTTGCCATCGTGAGCGCCTAGAAGTTTTCTCGTCCGATAGAGCAGGTTCTGGAATAGCAGTGGGCGCTTCCCCTATGAGGAAATGCCCGGGAGTCAGAGCGCTATAGTCAGTCGCGTCGTCTGATAGCGGGCATAATGGTCTTGAGTTTAAAACCGCTTCTATCTGCACTGTGATTGTTGTCAGTTCCTCATAGGTCAATACAGTTTCCTTTAACACTCGTTGCAAGTGATATTTAGTTGATTTTACGGCCGCCTCCCACTTTCCTCCAAAGTGAGGGGCCGCTGGGGGATTGAACCTCCAAATAGTGTGATCGTTGGCGAGCAAGGATGCGAGATGTTGTAGTTCCTTGGAGGATGACTCAAATTGTCTTCTCAACTCTGCATCAGCTCCCACAAAATTTGTTCCGCAGTCACTCTGCAATGAGGCGCATATGCCTCTTCTGCTCGTGAATCTTTTGTAGGCGGCAATGAAAGCATCAGCCGTGTAATCCGTGACTACCTCTATGTGAACGGCTGATGTAGCAAGGCATACGAATATAGCCAGGTAGCCTTTGTATGTTCGTGCCGCCCGCCCTTTCCAAGTCTTCAAGGTGACTGGACCAGCATAATCAAGGCCCAAATTGTAAAAGGGTCGAGCCGGTGTCACTCGAGCTGATGGTAGCTGGCCCATTAGCTGCTGCGCCCGTATCCCTCAATAGCGAGCACATCGTCCGCATCTCAGAATCTGAGATCTGACCGGCGCTCTTCCGCCAATGATCCGGAACGTTCTTCGTATGAAGGCCAGCGTGACTTGTGTATCCCCATGGAGCATTCTTCTATGCATCATCTATTACCAGCTTGCTGAGGGGTGATCTCCTTGGCAAGATATACGGATGCTTGGTCTCCGTATCGATCCGAGCATTATGTAAACGCCCTCCGACCCGGAGCAAACCCTCTCGATCTAGGAATGGGATGAGTCGTACCATTGGATTGGATTTCGGCAACTGCTCTCCCCTAGAGATGATTCCGATCTCATAGCCGAACCAAGCTCGTTGTACAATTTTTATCCAGAAATTGCGGCTTTGCTCGAGCTCCACTGGTATTAGTGGATGCTCGTTCGGCGATGACTGCGATACTTTACGCAGGCACGAGATGAACCTGCGGCAGAGTGCCGTGACTCGTACCAGCTTCGTGAGAGTGGAATATTTGTCCAGCAATTCCCAGTATGCCCCTGGTCGAATGCCTGCAACGTGGATATTCTCTGGTCGTTCTTCTAAGTTAACGTTTTGGGCTGATGCCGGTTCAGATCGGAGTGAGGGCCAGGATGATTTTGCGTCTGACAGCCAGCTGGGTCCTTTCCACCACAAATCATGATGAGCTATGGTTTCCGGCGTTAATCCTCGAGTGGCGCAGACCGCGGGAATCTTTTTCCCGGGTACGTAGTGTCCTGTAGCGTTTGGCAGAAGGTCGTGTACTGCAGAGACGCGGTTATGTACGAAGTCGTTCCATCGAGCTGGATGGGTGGTAATCTATGTGAGAGTGACGGAGGAGTCCGTCCAACATGTCACTGGTGTCTCTGTTAGGTCAAGTGTTTGCGAGGTCTTTATGCGATGATCCAGAGGTTGAAGCATGTAAATTAAGGTTTTCCTTGCCCTTGTTCTAGCAACAAGAAATTCTTTGAACTGAGCGTACGTCGGATAGACCGTGGAGGAGTAAATCCAAGATTTACTTCCCATGCCTCTCGGGTTTCCGGATCTAGCAATCTCACCAGTAAGTGCAGCAAAAGCGGGTCCCAATGATGCACGATGCATCCCAGGGCACGGATCGCGCCCATGGCCTCAGATATGGTCGTCAGAAGAGCCTCAATCCATGTGCAGACTTCATTTTAAGTGGTTTCAGATTGGTGAGTCTGTCGAGTTGAGCGAAGTGCTGCCTCTCCGGTTACACACGTTTTCAGATAATGCATTTTTTCCACAGCTGACAGATCCGTGTTGTGTCGTATCAGCGCTGTGAATAAATCATGGAACGATCTTCAAGATTGGTAGTCTCCCGAGAAATTCGGAAGCTTAATCCGAGGTAAAGCACTGCGAGGCATCAACGACGTGGACGCTCTGTGGTCTGACAGTGTGGGTCTTGATTGCCGATCTAAAGTGTCGAATTCGTCTCGTTGAGTGAGGAGCTTGGCGCGAGAATATACATAAAAGGCGTGACAACGCTCGTATACTCGCTCTCTGAGATACGGCTGATCGCTCAAAGCATCGCTCTCCGAGAGACAGATGTTTTCATGCTCTTCTTGAAACTTAGTCCAGTTTTGTTCGAGCATCTCTAGGCGTGCGGTAATCAACTGGCGAGTGAGAGATGAGGCTTCGGTTTCATCGTACTCAGCTGATTCTTGAATTAGGATGAATCGGCTCTGTTGCAGAGCGATCCTTGCGTCTACGTTAGACATCTTCACTGGCGCGCGAATCCGGCTCGAAGGACCAGAAATTTATGTATAAGATTCCGTTATCTGGTTCCGCGCACCTCGTTGATGTCTCTTGATACGGGGGGTTATATCTAATAATAATTGCTGCATGTATGTAAATAACGCGCAATTCTGAAACTAACGCCTCAACGATTATTCACTAACAAGGTTTGATACCACATGCATAACATGACTGATTTAATCACTTATCGCTTTTATTCTGATAAAATACACAAAGAAACGTAAATACCAATACTTTCTTATTTCAAGTAAAAATAGGAGCAATATGTCAACATAAAATCAATGCTCTTGTAACAACAAAATCAAAACGTGAGATGCTCTATCCCCTGACTACTCAGATAAATCTCACAAATAAAATTACTATTCCTGAGAAATTGATAAAAGTAAATAAAGTAATCAAATGTATAAGTTAAATGCACAAAGCGAATAAAAGAATGAGTTTCATAAAATATTAAAGTACGCAACTTATTAGTGACTATTTTTGTCTACTAATGTAGACGGTCAGACATATAATTTACAGTACGTGCTTATTGCACTTAAAGAACGTGAACACTATAATAGAGAACATATCGAAGCTAACATTGTTCTAATAAAGCCTTAGAACATCTTCTAAAGAACGTAAATTTAAAGAATATAATTAGCGTAGAAAGCGTTTTTCCTCTCCCTCTGTAGAGGGGGGGTTCTCGTCACACTTAGTGATGTCAGATGTGAGCGTCGAACTCGGACCGTACTCACGCGGTGATCCAAGAGAAAATCGAACTGGGATTCTCTTAGTTGATATGCGGATGAGTCGAACTAGGACTTTCTTAGTGAATAAGTCGAACGAGGACTCGTTAACCTGTGTCGCAGATGGTCTGCGACGGATGAGTCGAACTAGGACTCTCTGAGTGTATGAGTCGAACAAGGACTCGTTAACCTGTGTCGCAGATGGTCTGCGACGGATGAGCCGAACTAGGACTCTCTTAGTGTATGAGTCGAACGAGGACTCGTTAATCTGTGTCGCAGATGGTCTGCGACAGATGAGCCGAACTAGGACTCTCTTAGTGAGTGAGTCGGACAAGGACTCGTTAACCTGTGTCGCAGATAGACTGCAGCGGATGAGCCAAACTAGGACTCGTTATCTTGTGCCGCAGATAGACTGCGGCGGATGAGCCGAACTAGGACTCGTTATCTTGTGCCGCAGATAGACTGCGGTGGATGAGTCGAACTAGGACTCGTTATCTTGTGCCGCAGATAGACTGCGGCGGATGAGCCGAACTAGGACTCTTTATCTTGTGCCGCAGATAGTCTGCGGCGGATGAGCCGAACTAGGACTCGTTACCTTGTGTCGCCGGTGGGAGTGGGCGATGGAGAACCTTCTGAGAATCTTGCTTTTCTACCACCTTTCGGCGTGCCCTTCGTCTGTTGAGGACGGTTGTACCCTTTCCTTTTGTTCCCAATTGGACAGAGGACGACCTTCCTAATCTGGTGGTACGCTGGAACATACCGCGAGAGAAACACACGAGAAAAACCACAAGATGTAAATCACGAATGAGCTTCACCGAAACGTCTCAAAACGAGTGCGTTCTTGCACTACTACGCACATCTGCACCCCGCGCTCGACCAAGATGGCGCCGCCTCCGTCGGGAGCTGCACGCACGTCTCGAGCGCCTCTCGCGGCCTCAATCCCTCTAACTGGGACTGTTACCGACAGCACCGGAAGTTTCCTTAACAATCGTAAAAGACATCTCTATCCCTTAGGTTTTCAAATTATAGGTTCTTGTTCATACATGTGCAAAAACTCTTTTATTAATTCGTTTGACCATTTCATATTGCATGCTTTTATTAATTTTTTGATGGCAAGAAAGAGATCCCACACAGCAAAAGTGGATCTCCATAATATCATTAGGATATCTTGCTGGAAAATCAGAATATTATTGAGATATCTAATAGCGGTAGATATCTGCAGAATATTTTCAAAATAAACTAATGTCCGCTTTTATGTAAACGCTGAGATATTTCTAGTTTAGAAATACATTCGTCGGATATTACAGATATATTATAATAGTCACACACACAAATTTAATTCTGATGGGGTAATTGCTTTTTGAGAGCCACAATCTTTGTTCTTTAAAAATAAAATCATATTATACAGGGTGTCCCATTTTAAATGCTCCACGCAAATATATCGAAATATATCGAAAACTATAAAAGATACGAAAAAATGTTTCAAATAAAAGTTGTTTGACTCGAAGGGGACATAAGACAGTGCCATTGATTTGACTTTAAAAAATCATTTAAAGATCGCGTGGAGTCACCTTTAATTTTTTAAAATGGAACTCCTTATTTTTTATTACATATTTTTGTAACTTATCTCGAGAGCTTTCCAAAACATTATAATTAAATTTGTTTTCATTAAGTACTTTCCGAGTTACAAGGCTTGAAAGATACAGTATTTTGACATAAAATATAAAAAAAACTTGAGAAATATTCATTTTTCAATAATCTTATCTTGATATTTTTTGCACAGAATAATGAAATCAATCATTGGTGTAAAGAAAACATATGGTTGGTTTGAAAAAAAAATGTTCTAAAGTACGTACTTGTGATGTTTGACAACATATTTTGAAATTTTTTCTTTAACAAAGTTACAACTTTACGTAACACTGATAAACGTCGAATATAATCGAATAATCGAAAGTTCGGTATTTCTATCTAAATAGCGATACATGCTATCGAAAGATGAAATATCGATATACATAAAATCAAGAGACACGGTAGTGTCTTGTGCTAAGTCCGCGTAAGCAACAAGACGCTCCCGTGTCTCTTTACGCGAATCGGACAGTTGAGAGCACTCAATATTTCTAGTTTTCATATATCCGCTTAACGGATTGAGTTCTAAGTAATCTCAATCGATAGAGCGGGGTCGAATTATATAATAAAAGTGTTTTTATTTTTGGGCTACATGCTCTATAAATCGAGTTATTACGACGCAAAGTCAAAATGTGAAAAATATCAATTAAGAAACGTCGTCGTCGTCGTCGTCGACCGCTCAGATTTTACTGTTGTGGCATTCGACATCAGATCGCGCTAGTGACGCTCTGGAAATGTTGGCAAGAGGGAGTTGGCAAGTTGGCGGTGAGAGGCGAAGAAATGTGCTAAAGTGTCGGCAAGGGGGGCCGCGATTAGGGACGAAGAAATGTGCTAAAGTGCTGGCAAGGGGAGCAGCGGTGAGGGGTGAAGAAATGTGTTATACAGGACGTCGTTTTTAGGACACGTTTACTATAACGTAGTATGATCGATAATCGACAGTGACATCGATAATCGATTGACAGTAAGTGACGTTGATAAACGTAAGCTAGGTTATTAGTGGCGACGAGACATTATTATTGTATTTGCACATGCAATAACACAAATTTTCTTTCGCTCTCGTTATCACGCATTCACTCTCTCTCTTTCACTCATTACTTATTCTCTAATCTTTCATTTATCAGACCGATTAGTTAAAAAATTTCGAGTAAAGTATATATAATATACACATGTATTTTTTCTACTTATACTTTATTCTATTTCTTATACTTATACTTTTTTCTATTTTATACACTATAAAAGTACAAATATAAATGTTCGCAATAAAAATATACGTGTTCTCAATAAAAATATGTTAAAAAAAATAAATAAATAAAGTTATTCAAGCATATTTTCGTTAGACCTTGTAAATCACGTCCAGCTAAAATACAGTTTTACTTCTTAAAAGGATCTCGTTCACAAATGCGTTCACCGTGCACAAATATATGATAATGATTATAATAAAATATAATAAATAGTATATCGTAAATAAGTATGAATAAATAGTGTATTCAATAGAAAAAAGTATAAGTATAAAAAATAGAATAAAGTATAAGTATAAAAAATAGAATAAAGTATAAGTAGAAAAATTATATGTGTATATTATAAATACACATATACACATGTGTATATTATATATACACAAAAAATCGAACTGATGTACAAAAAAGAGTGATATCTCTAAAAAAATTACCTTTTTAAAAAAAGGTAAAGAAAAGGTGCTAAGTCCGCGTCAAAAAGTATCTTTGCAAAATAGTATAATATTATTAACTCTAAAAAACTACTAAAAAACCTATTTCCAAAAGAGTGTGATATTGATCTACACACATAAGTTATTTTAATCCAAACAAAATGGTTTATTTTAAACCATAAAAAAACTATAAGTTATTTAATTATACGTTCTACAAAAATAATGATATCAACAAAATAATGTAAAAATATAAAATTAAAAATTATTTACAAAAAAATAAAAATTAAAAATTAATGAAAAAATATAAAAATGTATATAAAAATTGAAAATTAATATAAAAATAAAAAATTTAATTAAAAGACTTAGCTCTGCTACAAAATATGTTATTTTAAAAATTAGCAGCGCTAAGTCTTTTAATTAAATTTTTTATTTTTATATTAATTTTCAATTTTTATATACATTTTTATATTTTTTCATTAATTTTTAATTTTTATTTTTTTGTAAATAATTTTTAATTTTATATTTTTACATTATTTGTTTTTTGTTTTTTTTTTAATTTTTATTTCTCGATATCAGTATTTTAGTAGGATATACTAAAAAAAATTAAAACTATTTTTTTATTATTTTGTAACTTTTTTTAAAATATTTTTTTAAATTTTTATTTTTACTTAGCACAATTTTGTTGATATCATTATTTTTGTAGAACGTATAATTAAATAACTTATAGTTTTTTTATGGTTTAAAATAAACCATTTTGTTTGGATTAAAATAACTTATGTGTGTAGATCAATATCACACTCTTTTGGAAATAGGTTTTTTAGTAGTTTTTTAGAGTTAATAATATTATACTATTTTGCAAAGATACTTTTTGACGCGGACTTAGCACCTTTTCTTTACCTTTTTTTAAAAAGGTAATTTTTTTAGTATAAGATTACATAATATAAGTAAATTTAAAAAAAAAAAAGATGCCAACAGTACGCGGTGTTCCCAAACGGTCACCCATTTAAGTACTAACCGCGCCCAACGTTGCTTGACTTAAGTGATCGGACGAGAACTTGTAGTATGTATAAGTTTATTTTTGGGACATATTACAGTTTTATATTTTAATGTTACAATAAACTTAAAAAAAAAACATTCTTCTTATCTATATGTTTTGTTTGAGCGGTACGGTGACTAGACTCTCGCCGCTACGCACTGTTTTTCGAACTTACGTTCTATCGCAGGTACAATAGTTTTTGTGTTATATATTTTCTTTTTACAAATAATAATCTTAACGCTAGATATGATTATTGTCCGGTTTTCTTGTATTTTGACTTTGTTTCAGAAAAAAAGAGTCCCATCTTTTTTAAAAAAAAAAACTGAATATCTTAATAATAATGATAATAAAAAATAAATAATTATATTATACAATACTATCTTTTTTTTTCCGTCGTATTTGTGCGTGTATGTGTGTGTGTGTGTGTGTGTGTACGATCTGATGTATTTGTTCAATGTATGCATACGCATACAGGGTGTTTCAGGAGGAATAGTAAAGATTTTAGGAGGGGGCAGTATAGACGAATTGCAACAAAAAATGCCATATAACATGTGTCCAATTTTTATTGCGTACAGAGATACAGCTGTTAGAATTTAATCCCAACGCTTTTCTGTAAATGTGTGGTGTGGTTTGATAGACAATCAATTGATTGGGCCTGTTGTGTTACCGCATCGTCTTACAGGACTCCATTATCTACACTTTCTTGAAAATGACCTTCCAGCATTATTGGAAGAGATTCCTTTGGCTACAAGAATACGTATGTTCCTCCAGCATGACGGGGCTCCTGCACATTCTAGTCGTATGGTGACACAACATCTAAACCTAACATTCCCCGGACGATGGATCGGTAGATCTGGTCACGTTTCGTGGCCACCAATGTCCCCGGACCTTACCCCTCTGGATTTTTGCCTGTGGGGATGGTTGAAAGGCGAAGTCTACAAAGAACCGGTTAACACAAGAGCCGATTTGATCGTTCGGATCATGCATAGCTCAGCCCTCATCAAAGAACGCCACGACGACCTCCGAAGAGTTACACGTAGTGTTATCAAGAGAAGTGAAAAATGCATTGAAGTTGGTGGTGGAAGCTTTGAAAATCAACTTTGAACGTTCTCATGTGCCTTTGCGTTAAATTTGTTGGGATTGAATTCGAACAGCTGTATCTCTGTACTCAATAAAAATTGGACACATGTTATATGGCACTTTTGTTGCAATTCGTCTATACTGCCCCATCCTAAAATCTTTACTATTCCTCCTGAAACACCCTGTATATATGTGTAATTAACAGATAATCTTTAAGTACTATGACTAGTTTTTGTCCTTATTTATATATCCATTAACCACCAATATTTCTCTTTCTTTTTCTTTTTCTTTAATACCTCTTCTTTAGGGATGGTCATGCTATAACGCCATGGTATAAGTGCATTATCACTAGATGCGTGGGGGGGATATTGCAATTTTTTGTTATTGTTATGTCGGGGGTAATGATATATTATCGGTACATTATAATGGTCTTGTATGTATCCCTCTTTATCTAAGTGTAGGAAGGCTTCTGGAGGTATGAATCCAGTTTTTAGTGTTTTTTCATAATACATTGAGTTCGGGTATAGTGCTCCATATACTAGACTATTTTGAGTTATCTTTCCCGCTTGCAGGAAATGTTCACGAATTAAATTTATTACAAAATTATCGATTCTGGGGATTTTTGCTGAATCGTACAATTTTTGGTTATTTATATATTGTGTATAGTTTGTTTCTGCCGACCTATTCATATTGAGACAGGCTCGTAAACATTTTCTTTCAAATGTTCTGATTTTCTCCATGAGAGATGCACTAATGTTAAACCATATGGGACAGTCATATGTGATTTGTGGTCTTACAAATAATTGATAACATATTATTTTTATTTCTGTATGTAAATACTTAGAGTAGAACAGCCTCTTAAGGTGCCAAAAAGTTTTAGTCGCTTTTTTAAGTTGTATTTCTAGATAGTCTTTATAGTGCAGTCTTTCATCGAGGTTAATACCTAAATATCTTACTCTATTCTTATGAGGGATTTTTTGTGTAATAGACTTTTTGGGTATGCTCTCAATTTTGAAAGTTTTGTAGTTGTTTCTTACATTCTTATTTGCATAACTTAGCGATGGTCTGAACAAAATTGTTTCGCATTTGTCTATGTTTATTTTCAAATTCCATGTTTCGTAGTAATTTTCTAGGTTTTGAAAAATGTCTTGGAGTTTTTGTTGTATTTTGGAAGGCCAGCTGTCCGCCACATACACAATCAGATCATCGGCAAATGCAATTGTTTTGGGTTTTTCCGGGGTGTTTAGTTCAAATAGTTTTAGCATTTCACTAGTATAAATATTGAATAAGATGGGTGAGTTTACCGTTCCTTGTTGTAGCCCGTTGTTTATTTTATATGTAGTTTTTGATTTCGTTTCTCCGCTTGCAGTTATTAGTGCTCTGTTTGAGATCATGCTCCATATTAATTTAATTAAATACTTAGGGAATTTTTTTTAAATTATTTTAAATAGTAGGCCATCCAGCCATATTGTATCAAAGGCTTTTTCTAAATCGATTAAGCATGCACCTAAACATTGTTTGTTGTTGAGTGCTCAGTTTATGTCAGATGTTAATCTATTTATTGCGTCTATTGTGGAAGCCAAATTGACATTCCGGGATAATTTCTTTTTTGTAGCAGAAAGAAACTATAAGGTCATTAATTATGGCTTCGAACACCTTGCTTATATTGGGTAAGAGACTTATGGGTCTATAGCTTGCTGGCGAGTTTTTGTCTTTATCTTTTTTCAGGATTGCTACCACTTTAGCTGTTTTCCATTGATCAGGAAATAAAGAGCAATTTAATAGGTTATTGAAAATAATTGTATAGTTGTATATTAAATTCGTCGGAATATGTTTTAGTACTATATTTGGTATTCCATCTAGTCCGAAAGATTTTTTATTATTTAATTTTTTGAATCTTTTATTTACCTCAAATGTATTTGTAAAAATTTTTCCATTTTCGTCCCTATAATTAGGGTCCTCAGCTGTGTTATTATCATTAAACGTACAAATTGTTATGTTATTATTTTTTTCTGTATCTATTTGATCCTTGAAAAATTTTGTTTCTTTATTTATTATCTCATTTAACTGAGGTCTGTTGTTATTAAACTCTCTGTTATTAATACCTGCAAAGTGTGCACCTATAATATCCAATTTTTCTTGTAGTGTGTTAATGATTACGTTTCCGCTTTCATCTTTTTGTAGTGGATTTGTATTAATTTTTGCATTAATTAATATGTTGGAGTTTAATGGAACTTTTAGTGTGGCTACTTGTGCTATTTCTTTTTTTCTAAATATGTTATTTAATTGCGGAAACATTGATGTCGATTCTTTTTTTGAGATACTTGTGATTTTATGTTTCCAGTAGTTATTTATGAATAAAGAGAATTCTAGTTTTAGATCTGTTCTTATGTGTTTTAATTTTTCTTTCAGGTTTTCCATGAGACTGGTATTTATGCTAGGCCACTTTCTGATTAGGTGATGTATTTTGGTAAGTATTTTGTTTTTCTGTTTTTGTAGTTTTTGTATTTTTTCATTGATATATGCATTGATTGAGTTCTTTTCTTTTATTTTATTGTATTTCTTTTTGCATTGTTACTAATATTTTTTCATTAAAATTTTGAAGGTATTCGTTTATTTCATGAACTGTTAAATTTCTATTATTAGGAATTTTATCCGTGATCATTTTCTCTAGCGTTTTACTAAACTTTATCCAATCTGCTTTTTTAAAGTTATATTTATGTTTCGTATTGTCTGGTTCTAGCCCAGTCCATTTTCCTTGTTTATGGATACATGGAATCTGACTGCATTGTGGTCACTATCGGAAGGTATGTTGTCTAGTTTGTCTTCGTTTAGGTCGTGGAATGTTAGTCTAGTGTCAGCTAGTACTATATCTAAAAAAGAATTTCCGTTTGGGTACGAAGGATTTAGTACTTAGCATTTTTGTTTTATATGTCATGCTATTGTTATCTAACCAGATTTTAAGTGCAATTCCTCTAGGGTTATTGTTTAAGTTTCCCCAGTCGGTATGTTTTGCATTTAGGTCTCCCGCTAATATATAGTAATTCTCTAATTTATTTAGCTTAAGGGAGGAAAAAATTTTATTTATGTCCGGTATAAATTCTTTTTGATTACCACCTTTAGCATATGCCGCGATTATGTACAATGCTTTGTCAGTTGAAATATTTAGTTTTATTATAGTTTGTTCGATTATTTTTTCCTTTTCTGTTTCTGTTATCTTTATTTCTTTGTATTTTATAGATTTTCTTATTATTATTGCTGTACCACCTCCGGGTTGTTTTTCGATGCGATCATTTCTTATTATGTTATAATTTTCAAATTTTATTACGTGTTTTTTATTTAGTTTTGTCTCGTTTAGCAATATTATATCTGGGTTTTGTAGATTTATTATATTCATGAGCGATGCTCTTCTTTGATTTTTAATTATCGAGTTTACATTTATTGTGATTATTTTTATCATTTTCAAGATTTTTTTATTAGTTTGTATTGGGATATTATTTGTACTATACATGTTTAGTCTAAAAGTTTTTCAAGCAAGGAAGCTATCGTATTAATTTTTGTTGAGTTGTCTTCAATTATTTTTTCTAGCCTAAATATGTTATTTTTTATTTCTAATATTTCCGTGTTATAAATGTTTGTGTTTATGTTATTAGATCGAATATCTCCATCGCTATAATTTATTCTGTTTATAATTGCAGGCGTTGTTTTTTTAACTGCGTCCGCAAAGCTAATTCCTGCTTGGACCAATGATTTGTTAATGAGTGAGTTATTATTTCTTTTTGTCTTTTTGATTAAGTTTTATTCGTATAACCTTTTTTTAATTTTTTTTACTTTAGGGCAGCCTCTGTATGACGCTGGATGTCCATATTCTTTACAATTTACACAAAATAATTTTGATCTATCCAATTGTGCATGTGACGCACCACTACACCTTCCTGGCTCATGTTTAGTATCGCATTTTACGCATCTGTAAGGTAAATTGCAATTAGACGCTGTATGGCGTATACGTTGACATTTTTTACATTGAATTGTGTCCCTTCGCATCAGCTTTTCCCAGCTGACAAGCTGGTGACATAGGTATTTTACTTTTTTCAAATTCTTTATTTTACTTTGAGGTGATAATTGAACTATGAAGATTGGTAGTATTTTGTTATCTTGTTTGGCTTTACTTGTAGTAAATCGTACTACTTTTTCAAACTTAACATTTGTGATGTTAGGGAATATAATTCATTTAGCACCTCTTTTTCTTCGTATGAACTATTTAAGCCTTTTAATAATAAAGTTAAAGGTTTCTCATTTTTAGCAGTGTATGTATAGAATTTAGAGTTACAGTTGGATAACAATTCTTTAACTTTTTTAAAGTTTTCTATGGAGTCGACTTGTAGGGTATGCTTACCATTATTGATTCTTTTAATGTAAAAATTGTTCATTTCTCTTAGACTAGTTTTCAATAGCTTTGTTGTATCTTTTGGATCTTGGTATAAAATGTTGATGGGAGGTGGTTTATCCTTCCTCTTTATTTTTTGTGGGCTGGGTTGATGCCTCGTTACTAGCTCAGGTGTTTGTCCTTCCCTCTTCTTCTTCTCTTTTTTGTTTTCGGGTGGATGTTTTGTTTTCTTTTTGTTACTGTTTGAGTATTGTTGGTTCTTTCTTTTTAGATGCATTAGGAAGTCCTCTGGGTCTTGCTCTTTCTGGTAGTCCATCTCCTCTTCCTGGGGCATGTTCGATGATGCTGGTGTATCTAGTATTGCGAATCTGTTTTGCGTTTGGATATTCGCGGTCATTTCTTTGTTTTCTCTTTGATCTTCCAATATTTTTAAAAGTTTGTGTATTTCTTCTTTTAGTGACTTGTTTTCCAATAGTAATTCTTCCATGCATAATTCTTTATCGGAGACCTTGTTGTTTGCTGGTGGAGAAAATGTGGGCATGCTCGCCTCCTCAAACTTCTTTTTATTCCTTGCCATGTTTAGGTTAGGGGTCGGGTTGATTTTGAATCTTTTTGCACTCTTCCCAGATATAGAGATTTTCTTTTTCTGTATCGATCCACTGATTAAGTTGTGCAAGACAGATACTTTATTGCTGTTATTTTCTATCGATATTTTTTCCTCTTTCATAGAATGCCTTTGAGATTCTGCATTCGAGGTTAGTTCTTTTTTTCCTTCGTCTGTCTCCTCCATTAGAAGGTTCCAGTCCTCATCTTTTTCTGTTTGCTCTGGATTTCTCTTTTTTATGCTAAGAGATTTGTTATCTAAGTCTAGATGTGACGCTAATTCCACTTTTTTGTAGGGAATATCGGCTCGTGCGTCGGCTCTACTCGACGAGACGAAGAGAACTGACAAGAACTTGTACGTTCAACGTGGTTTGACCGTTGATGAATATGTCTTTTTGTAGATAATAGACCTAGCTTACACTGTTAAATCGTTTGATACGCGTATCAAGTTGGTGCGGACTAAACATTTGATGCGTTTATACCGATCCATTTTAGGGAAGATTAAATTTTTAGTCCGGATAAAGTTGTGTAAGTCCAAATACATGAATACTGACATTATTATTTCTTTTACATTTAAAATATACTATTGGAAAACATTCAGTTTTTGATAATCTTGATATTTTTTTGCACATAATAATGAAATCAATCAATTAGTATAAAGAAATCACATGGTTAATTTAAAAAAAAAAATGGTGCAAAGTACATACTTGTGGTGTTTGGTAATATATTTTGAAATTTTTTTTTTAACAAAGTTGCAACGTTACGTAATATTGATAAACCGTATCGAAAGTTCGGTATTTCTATCTAAATAGCGATACATGCTATCAAAAGATGAAATATCGATATAAAATATAAAACCACATAAAATAAGTAAATTAAAAAAAAAAAGATGCCAACAGTACGCGGTGTTCTCAAACAATCACCCATTTAAGTACTAACCGCGCCCAACGTTGCTTGACTTAAGTAATCGGACAAGAACTTGTAGTTTTAGTTTAGTTTTAGTTTTAAATTTGTTTATTTACAGACCCATATACAGTATTTGTGATTTATAACAAGCCAATAAACAAAACTTATATCATTACAACGTAAAATACTGTTCCATAGGCAGGTTTGCACTTTTGGATGTCATATATTTGGGGGGTTTCTTATAGACGGAGAGCTGGCTACATGGGGTGCGACATGCCTCGGTGCATGAAATATTTTACCTGGAAAAGGTTCGATTGCTGCCAGCAAAGCGAAAGCCCGACCGTCAGAAGGCGCGCTGGAAGCTAAGTGCGTGGGCGGACAATCAAACGTGTAAATTTTCCAACTAAAAAAACTGTCGATGTGCACGGCTGAAAATTTACATAGATATCGAGGATCATGAGAAAAAGCAGTAAAAAAATTGTCAGAAGGGTAAGCGGAAGCTAAAAGGTTGTCAGAAGCTGCCAAAGTTGCGAAAAATATCGGAAAATTTACATTTTAAAGAAAACTTCTGACAATTTAAATTTACACTGTTTACGTATAGAGCAAAGTATATGCAAAGTGTCAGAAGTTAAAGTAGAAGAGATTATGACAAAATCGGGTGCAAAGTGCAAGAGCGTATTTCGGCGCGCGGCGCAGCATCGAGCGCTTTTCTTTTGATTTTCACACCGTACATATTTTAGAGCATTTCTGACAATTTACCTGATTAATTAAGGGGAACTTGAGAAAATATTATTAAAATGTCAGAAGTCAACTCAAAAGATATTAATTTTTATAAGAAAAAAATAAATTTTATTCGTAGCAAATATTAAAATAATCAATCGGTTTCATATTCTGTATGTTGTGCATGTTCTTCATTTTCCGAATCTTCATCGCTATCATACTTAGACTCCTCGTCATCAACTGAAAATAATAAATATTTAAATAAACTAAATAAATCATATATACCATGAAGAGTCGCAAATCAAAAATTACCTTCCGAATCCTGATTATCCAAAATGACATCTTTTACTGATGGTGGCAACTGTGGGCCTTCAAACCATAGAAATTCATATTTGCTATTAGTTAAGGTCCATCCTGATGTTTCGGGCTCAAATTCAATTGGATCCCGTAATGTTGCCTTATTCCACAAGTGTGCAATATAGTGTGCCCTTCTCATTTGCTGTAGAAGCTCGGTGTAGCAAGGTGGCAAGCAGGAAGCGTCAAAGTTTTTCAAATTTGCTTTTAAAAAGGCTTCATCAGTATTTTTAACTTTATAATTTCGGAGGAACATTCGATATCTGACGTTATTGATTTTTTTTTGTGTCTCATATCCGTACATACTGCAAACGAATGCCTCTATTTTTGCAAAAGTATTGTCTATATCGATCCCCGTATCTCCTAAACTAGCGAACGCTTGCTGAAACTCCTTGTTTTTTGCGAGTATTTGAAATGGGCGCTTTTTACCTTTCTTAAAAAATGCGGGATTATAATCGCAACCGGTAAATGCATGAAATCCCGGCAATGCTTTGCACAAATCTAATCCTAAAAGTTCATGAAGTGCATTTACATCTATAATATGCCGACTTCTTGAAACGCCACATTCAATATAAATTTTTGCTTTTATTTTATGCAAATTACCTAACATAATAATAACAATATCTGTGTCAGAGCACTTTACGACAACAGTTGAACCTGAATTTATTTTAGACGCATGATAAATAATTCTAGTGTCGGCCTCTTCGTGCGAAGGACAAAAAAAATCTAATTTCTCCGTTTTGACAACATTACCATTAACGACGCTGAATGAATAACAATTAATAAAATTTAATGAAATAGTCTTATTGCCTATAAAAGCGGCTACATCGTTACTTTGCCAATGTGAAATGAGGAAAAGGACAAGAGCTTCTTTAAATCTGTCATTCCTCAGTTCTTTAGCAAAATCATGTGTCCTAGCTTGGTCCGGACCAGAGATAACGTACTCATGAGTACTGTCAGAACCTCCCCTTAACGAACGTTCGTAGTCTTTTATAGACGGCGACCAGTAGCGATCAAATACTACATGAAGCATCATAGCTTGCAAGAATTTGCAAAATTTTTTTTGAAATATTGCCGAACGATTGCGGCACATCTTTCATTGAGTGAATTAAAAAAAAACCATCAACAATTACAACATCGATATGGTTCGGTAGAGCACTGTCATTTCGCAAAATTTTCATCATAGCCGATTTTTCGGTTTTGCAAATCATGCCATCTAAATGACATAATGAAGTTGGTATCGGAGTCATCGGGAACGAAAACATTTTTTCTATATCTGTCGCCCCTTCCATCGAAATTCCTAACAGTCGGCCGAATAAATCGCGTTGCATGCGAACTTCTTGTACTTTATGGTTGATTGTTATTTTTTGCTTTTTATTACAAGTTGTAAAATTCATTATTTTATTCTGCTTTATAACAGTTTCAAATCTGCGATCATCTTGTGCGCACTCGGAAAGAAATTTGTCTCGCAGTTCCTGTCCTTTTTTTTCAACATTAAGAAGAAAATCAGCCACGGCTTCAGGCGCACAGCGACCAGTTTTTATATTATATAATAAATCATTGCTCATTTCAATGCTATCGAAAGGATTCACATTTTTGTTCATTACATTAATAAATTTAAGTAAATGAGCAGAATCTTTTATTATTTGATTTTTTTCCAAACTAGAGGTCGCATCTTGAATTTTTTTTAATCCGCTAAGGTCAAATACATACGAAATTATTGTCGATCTTAAGCCATGACTCCTTGCCCATCGTTGTCGAGCACTTATCGAATTAGTAAAATGCGTTATTCCCGTTAATCTTCTCGCTGCATCGGCATTTACGGTTTGTTCTAGTGTTAAATCTACTGGCACGCGCGAAAAAGGCACCTGAAACGCAGATGAATGGCCGAACGACATTCAGAGCTAATACACATCTTTCTTATAACGATCCCCTCATAAAACTTTCTATTCGACTATTTCGTATTTTTCTCGAAAACTCGAAAATTCAGACATTTAGTTTTCACTTATATTTAAACGTTTCAATATGCTTTGTTTAAACATAATAAAAATCACGCAGAATGTTGCAAACGTTACAATAAATTATTAATTAAATTTATGAATTCTTCTTCATTGACTTCTGACATTTTAATAATATTTTCTCAAGTTCCCCTTAATTAATCAGGTAAATTGTCAGAAATGCTCTAAAATATGTACGGTGTGAAAATCAAAAGAAAAGCGCTCGATGCTGCGCCGCGCGCCGAAATACGCTCTTGCACTTTGCACCCGATTTTGTCATAATCTCTTCTACTTTAACTTCTGACACTTTGCATATACTTTGCTCTATACGTAAACAGTGTAAATTTAAATTGTCAGAAGTTTTCTTTAAAATGTAAATTTTCCGATATTTTTCGCAACTTTGGCAGCTTTTGACAACTTTTTAGCTTCCGCTTACTCTTCTGACAATTTTTTTACTGCTTTTTCTCATGATCCTCGATATCTATGTAAATTTTCAGCCGTGCACATCGACAGTTTTTTTAGTTGGAAAATTTACACGTTTGATTGTCCGCCCACGCACTTAGCTTCCAGCGCGCCTTCTGACGGTCGGGCTTTCGCTTTGCTGGCAGCAATCGAACCTTTTCCAGGTAAAATATTTCATGCACCGAGGCATGTCGCACCCCATGTAGCCAGCTCTCCGTCTATTAGCGGAATGAACCGATGTCAAGTAAGTGCCTCCCCGCCCGACAAACAGATCCCCCCTTGCCCATAATAGCAGCTCATGCTCGATCTATACTTTCATATGTGTATGGACTCGACGCGGCGGCCACCTTTTATACCCGGCCGACAGGTGCCGAGTAGTGGCGGGGGAAATCGCGCGTCGGAGCCGACAGGTGCGGCGCGGGTCGCGGGCGACGTTCCGAGGTATTATTCGCGCCGAAGCACACGTTTCGGGCGGTTAATCGGTCCGTGACTAGGAGGGGAAGGCGTATCGTCACAATAATATTACACGAGGACGATAGGAAATATCAACGCATACTATGGCGAGAAAATGAAGAAATTAAGACTTTTTAACTCAATACTTTAAAAGTAGAAGGTAATAACTGACTCACAAACTGGCACCAGTGATATATAAAATGACGTTTATTACGTTTCGACCTGTGATTTAGGTCCTCTTCAAATATATAGATTAATAATATTGATGACCATGAATCGGTATCGATTTCGTTACATATAAAATGCGTCTGTTGTTGGTGACGAAAAAGAAAGGACTGACTCAGTCCTTTCTTTTTCGTCACCAACAACAGACGCATTTTATATGTAACGAAATCGATACCGATTCATGGTCATCAATATTATTAATCTATATATTTGAAGAGGACCTAAATCACAGGTCGAAACGTAATAAACGTCATTTTATATATTAGGTGCGCAACTAAGTTCCTGCTGTTTGTCAATAGATGGCTCCAGCAGTAAGTGCTGGTCGATTTTGACATATCCAAAACGTCATGAGCCAAGCTTAGATATATGGTAAACAAACCGCTTTGACACGTTAGTGATTTTGTTTTGGCGTCATATACTTTTGGTTGTGTGAAAATGTCTGATTTTGTACCAAATAATCGTCATTTGCGGAAAGTGATTTTCTTATTTCATTCGAAGAAAACGGCGGCTGAAGCGTATCGAGAGCTCCAAAAAGTTTACGGAGATGCTGCTCTAAGTGAAACAACGTGCCGTGATTGGTTCCGTCGCTTCAAAGACGGTGATTTCGATGTTGACGACCGTCCGCGTGAAGGAAGGCCAAAAACCTTCGAAGACGCTGAATTGGAAGCATTGCTCGATGAGGATCCATGCCAAACGCAAGAACAGCTTGCTTCAGCATTAGGAGTTACCCGCCAAGCCATTTCCAAGCGATTGCATGCGTTGGGAATGATTCAAAAGCAAGGAACTTGGGTTTCTTATGATTTGAAGCCAAGGGACGTTGAGCGTCGTTTTTTCGCCTGTGAACAACTGCTCCAGCGGCAAAAAAGGAAAGGTTTTCTTCATCGCATCGTGACGGGTGATGAAAAATGGATTCATTACAGCAACCCAAAGAAAAGAAAGTCATGGGGACTGCCCGGTCATGCTTCTACGTCGTCGGCTCGGCCGAATATTCACGCTGCGAAGGTTATGCTGTGTATTTGGTGGGACCAGGTCGGTGTTATTTATTATGAGCTGTTGAAACCGAACGAAACCATCACTGGGGAACGGTATCGAATTCAATTGATGCGTTTGAGCCGAGCATTGAAGGAAAAACGGCCACAATACGAGCAGAGGCACGAAAAAGTGATTCTATTGCATGACAACGCTCGGCCTCATGTTGCCAAACCCGTTAAAACCTACGTGGAAACGCTCAAATGGGAAGTCCTACCCCACCCGCCATATTCCCCAGATATTGCGCCGTCCAATTATTACTTGTTCCGTTCGATGGCACATGGTCTGGCTGATCAGCAGTTCGAAATATATGCGATATGCGTCCGAAAAACAACGAATCAGAGTGATTCTCAAGGCTGATTGGTCCTCCATAGCTCAAGATATTGTATAAATGTGAGCATATTGTCGAGAGGACCAACAGTATCGTTGCAACATTCATAGCGACAGCAGTTAAAACAAATTAGTGCGCACATTGAGCCATGTCTCACGAAAACGATTAACGAGCCGAATCTCGTATACTTGTGCGACGCAATAAACCCGAGTCTCGTACAAACGGTGTGGCAAGCCGAGTCTTGTATACTTGTGCGACGCAATAAACTCTTTAAGGGGGGCGATACATGTAACCGCCTGAATTTTGACCGTTTTTCAGAGGCTTATTTAAAAGGGAAGGAATAAATGAATTGTTTTTAAATTCAGTATGTTTATTCATTATATATTAAAATACAAGAATCAGATTTTTTTTTTTTTTTAATGGCCATTAAATGGCCGCCGTAGTAACTAATTTCCTGAGACCCTCGCGGCGAAAGGCATCAATCGGCGGGATTTTTAGCTTCTGTTACAGCAATCTGAAATCAAAAATTTTGGTTTGAGCGTGTTCATAAAACATGTATCTTCTAGTTGAACCAATAAAAAAACAAAAAAGTCAAAAAATCGTAAATTGGCACGCCTCAGAAAAAAAAGTCCGATTTTTCACCCTTTTCTTCAATGGTTTTTGGGTCAAAAATGGTAATTTTTGAAAATTTTTTTGGCATTTTTGAGGTTCAACTAGAAGCTAATACTATAGAGAAGACGTGTGCCAAAGAGTGACCCAAAAAATCGCCCCTTTTTGGTTCCTCGATTTTGGAATTAAACTGTGTGCCAAATGATACCTTACAATAAGACATTAATCACAGAGAAGTTTCAAGTTGAGGTGACAATTGTTATCAGAGTTGGGGGGGGGGGGGGTCAAAGTTCACTGACACTATTTTTTTTGCTTCAAAGCAATTCAATTTAAGAATTTCAAGCGAAATGGATAATTGTAAAAGAGTTACCCCAACGTTTTTTAGGTCTCTGAATACCAATCTGAAATTAGATTTTAAAAATTCAAAATGGCTGACTCAATATGGCGAACTCTGCATACGAAATGGTTTATTTTTCAATAAATTCAGTCAAATAACTTAAAGCTACATATCCTGGGTTTTGGATAGCTGTTAATCAATTTTAGATCAGATATCCAAAATTCAAAATGGCCAATTCAATGCGGCCAAATACCTGAAAATATTGATTTTTTCAATGCAATTTATTTTAAGAAATCAACATCATTTATCTTGGTGATTTTGTAAATCTATTCCTAATGGAAAAATATATTGAGACTTTCTCGATTTTGTTTTTTTGGAATCGTTATGGATATATTACATATATTAGGATTGGGTATATGTACTCCATGATATTGACCATATCCAAGAAACCATACGATGGTCATTATGTGGCTGCAACATCCGACAGTTCGCGCGCCACTTTCACATGTACAATAGTACTCTGTAATTGAATTTCGTCCTGTTTTAACTTTATCAATGAGTACAAAAATATGGTTTTTTATAAATAAAATAAAATAAGGAAAAAGTATAAGAAAAGAATAACTTTTTAGAGTAACCCTCATAAATTAAAAGATATTTAATAACATATGCATGAAAAAATTCATTTTTTTGTGCACAGCTCACCATATTAAATTGAATTTTGAATATTTGATTTAAAATTCATTAATAGCCATCTAAAAAACTCCAAGATATGTAGCTTCAAGTTATTTGACTGAATTTATTGAAAAATAAAACATTTCATATGCAGAGTTCGCTATATTGAGTCAGCTATTTTGAATTTTTAAAATCTAATTTCAGATTGGTATTCAGAGACCTAAAAAACGTTGGGGTAACTCTTTTACAATTATCCATTTCGCTTGAAATTCTTAAATTGAATTGCTTTGAAACAAAAAAGATAGTACGTCAGTGAACTTTGACCTTCCCCTAGCTCTGATAACAATTGTCACCTCAACTTGAAACTTCTCTGTGATTAATGTCTTATTGTAAGGTATCATTTGGCACACAGTTCAATCCCAAAATCGAGGGACCAAAAAGGGGCGAAAAAACCACCTTTTTTTGGGTCACTCTTTCATAAGAATCGGTTGAGAACTTTTTGAGTTATCTTGCCCGCCAATTTAAAAAAAGTAGTTTCGAGAAAAACGCGTTTAAAGTTTTGACACACAGAAACTCTATGATTACAGCGACTTACCAACTAGTCAGCGATTCCAGGGCCATACAGAAGTCCTTCGGTGCGTTCGTAGTACTCGTTTTTCTTCTTAAGTTCTTCTTGACATGCTTGACGAGCTTTTTTGGTCGTCAAAGAGCTGTGGCGATTTTCTCGACTCACCCTTTGGTCATCGACTTTGTCTTTGTGGGACATGCATTGGCGGCCAATAACTATCTGTAAGGTTCATAACTCGTAAGATATATGTGTATCCATCATTGAACAGTCCAGCGGATATGAAGGCACTAATTTCTATGATCTTCAGTCCAGGACAGAGTCGCCAGATAGTAGAGTTGAAACTCTCATTTGCATTCTGCGTGTGACCACCCAAACATCTTTCGAGCAAGTCATCCCGGGATAAATCTGGAGCGCATGGAGCGCATTGTAATGGACATCCTTTTCGCCAGCGTTAGAGAGTTTTCTCGCGCTTCTACTCTGCGGTTCTGTATCTTCTTCTTTATTACAATGTTGATTTCCATGGAATTTTCTTTTTGGTGGTCTCGCAGCACGAGCTGATTCACGTTTTTCAGTTTTAGGATAAGACTGCATTTCTTTTTTTTTCACTGACTAAATCACTCCGCACAGAATGAATTCCAGAAATATACTGAACTGAACTGAACTGAAATAACGGCAACACTGGTTTTAAAGTACTTTATAGTAACTATACAGTTGTTGTTTTCATGGAATTAAGGAATAAAAGAGTTTCTGAACATCTGCTTACCCGGGTCGTCAATACAAAAGACCCCAAGATCAGAAATCTGAAAAGCAGGTAGCGAGAGTCGAACGCTCCGGTACAGGCTTAATAGCGCTCGAGCGTCGAGTTGAGCACTTAAATGAGTTTTTAATCGATAAATAATGCGAATTTCATTCTAAAAATTTACAGGCATATTTTTGAGATGTTATTTTAACTATTTATGCAAAAAAAATTCGATTATTTTTTTTTTTTTTACATGTATCGCCCCCCTTAAAGGAAATATATGCTAAGTTTATATCATATAAAACAACACCAATCCATTTTAGGGAAAATTAAATTTTTAGTCCGGATAAAGTTGTGTAAGTCCAAATACATGAATATTGACATTATTATTTCTTTTAACATTTAAAATATACTATTGAAAAACATTCAGTTTTTGATAATCTTGATATTTTTTTGCACAAAATAATGAAATCAATCAATTAGTATAAAGAAAACATATGGTTCATTAAAAAAAAAAAAAAATATTGCAAAGTACATACTTGTGGTGTTTGGCAACATATTGTTGTGCCTCCGCGCCGGAAAGCTCCAACACAGGCACTCACACACTAGCACTCGCGGCACTCTCTGTCGAGGCGGAATAAGTACTCCAATATACGTTTAAGGAACTCTTTATTAGAATCAATGCCGAAATACAGAAACACGTCTGATATCCGAGAAGGAACCGACATTAAAGCGTCGATCGCCGTTTAACAAGCGACGGCTCGTTGCCGGGGTACGCTCCATGAACGAAGCACACCGGGTGGCGAGAGCGGATGCAACACTGTCCTCCCTCTTCCAAAATGTCGTCATTCGTCGACATTCAGGCAAGGCAGTCTTCAAGAAACCTCCTGTTTCCGGGTTCGCGGAGAGGGTGCGGTCTTCACGGGACCTCCCGTCTCTAGATCCGCAATCTTCGGACGGCTTCCTGTCCTAACCCGAGCTGCTGCTACGGGTTACCGGGCTCCGTCCTCTTCACTTCCGCGTTTCCTCCTGCAATCCTCTTGCCACTCTTCTGGGTCCTCTTCCAATCTTCGGACAAGGGGGGGGGGGTGAATTACGCCCTGTAGCACCAACGTCCCGTAGGACTCCCCAAGTCCCTGCCTCGGCATTCACCTTAAGTCCCACGGAAAAACCACAGGACAAAAACCGTGGGCGAGGCAGTCTTCGCTCAGCAAATGTTTAAAGAAGAAAAGGAAGAGTCCCTTTCTGCAACAGGAGTTGTCCGCTTCCTCAACGGGCGTCGTCCGTCTTCTGCAACGGGTGCCGTCCCCTTTCTGCAACAGGAGTCGGCCGCTACCTCAACGGGCGTCGTCCATCTTTTTTTGCTCCATTCTGTCAAAGAAATACTCAAGCAGTAAAGTTCTAAAAGAAACTAAATTTAACTAAAATTACTGCGGGCTCTGATTTCCCACGCATCTTTCGAAATATGGTGCGTCCGAATGAACTATTTTATTTCTACTTCTACTCGACCTACGAATGCAAAATACCACGTCGCTAACTTTCTTTATTATGAGATAAGGTCCCTCCCAATTACTCTGTAATTTGGGAGCTTTTCCCTTTATCCTTCGAGGATTGAACAACCAAACTTTCTGTCCCTTTCCAAAGGTGATCTGTCTGGCCTTCTGATCATATACTAGCTATACCAGCTTTTCATTCGAGAAGATTTTATACAAACTCTTTTTCTAACACTTTCGTGGATTTCGTCCATTTTCTTCCTAATTGTTTGTAAATAATCAGCTTCTGTTTCCATTGGTCCAGGAGGCTTACCTCGAAGAAGGTCTATCGGCAACCTCAAGTCATGAGCAAGATAAAGTTCAGCAGGAGTAACTCCCGTCGTCTCATGTTTGGAAGATCTGTAAGCTAATAAATATAATGGAATCCAACGATCCCAATCCTTTTGGTTTTCGGAAACAAATTTTGTCAGATAATTCAGAATTGTCTGATGATGACGCTCGACTAAATCATCGGATTGAGGACTGAGGACTGAGGACTGAGGATGCAAGGGTGTCGTCCGAGTTTTCCGCATTCCCAACACATTCGACAATTCGCGAAATATTCGCGACTCGAAGCCTCTCCCCTGATCCGTGTGAATCTCCAACGGAACTCCGTGTCTGGAAACGACCTCTCTCAGAAGGCTTTGTACAATTAACTTCGTTCTGATATTTTTAAGAGAATCAACCTCCACCCATCTAGTAAAGCAATCTATCATTACGAGGAGATATCTGTTTCCCAAAGAAGTCTTTGAGAAAGGACCAAGAATGTCCATTTGGACTCGATCAAATGGAGCTCCAACATTATAAATCTGCAGAGGAGATTTTCTTTTCCCAATAGGACTCTTCTTTGCAACACAAACCTTGCAGGATTTGCACCAGTTTTCTACATCCTGCTTGCACGAAGCCCAATAGAATCGCTTCCAAATTTTTTTCAGGGTTTTATTGATCCCAAAATGACCACCAATAGAACAATCGTGGTCCTCCTTTAATACACGACGGATTCTGATCTTAGGAACAATTAATTGAAGAACATTTTTCTTTAAGTTTGGGGCCACCCACTTTTAGTACAACACGCCATCCTCCACAACGAGAGAGTCCCAATAGGACCAATACATCTTCGCAGTAGGGCTCTCTGCCGAAATTTCCTCAAAGGGGTTCCTGTTTCTTTTCCTAGAAGAAAAATTGAAATGTCAGAATCCTCCAACTGTTCCTTACGCCAATCTACAGATCTTTCCTCAAAAAGAGTTATTCTACCTACTTCTCTCTCATCTACTAGACTTTCTCTTACCTCAATCTTTTCGCAATAGTGACCTTTTTTAGCACAAGGTCGTCTAGAAAGCCCATCTGCATTTCTGTGAGAGGTTCCCTTCCGGTATATGACTTCAAAGTCATATTGCTGCAGTCTTTCTAACCAGCGAGCCAATTGCCCCTCAAGATTTTTGAAAGACAGCAACCACCTAAGAGAAATGTGATCCGTACGGACCCAAAATTTTCGTCCATACAAATATTGATGAAAAAACTGGACGGATTCAACAGCTAATAATTCTCGTCTCGTCACGCAATAATTTCTCTCAGCCTTGTTCAACACTCGGCTGAAATAAGCGATCACTTTATAAACACCGTCCTGTTTCTGTGAGAAGACACCTCCAATTCCGACATTTTCCGTATCCAAAAGGAACTCCCCTTTTTCTTTGGGGAAAGCAAGTACCGGAGAACTTCAAGTTCAAGGCCAGCTTAAGTTTATTAAAAGAGTCCAGACATTGCTCGCCCCAAATAAACTTGGCTTGGTTTCCCGTAAGCGCAAAAAGCGACTTCGTTAACGCAGAAAATCTTTTTACAAATTTGTGATAATACGAGCAAAATCCCAAGAAACTCTGTAGTTGCTTTTTGTTTTGGGGTACTGGCCAATCTTTTACAGCAGCTACTTTTTCGGTGATTATGTCTTTCCCAGAAACAATGTGTCTTAAATATTTCACCTCTTTTCCGAACAAGACACATTTATTGGGATTAATTTTTAAATTTGCCTTTCTTAAATAAAGAAATATTTCTCTCAAATTACTAACCATTTCCTCGAAATTCTTTCCAAAAATAATGACATCATCTAGGTAAACTAAACATTTCTTTGAGATGAATTCATGCAAAACTTGTTCCATAATGTGCTCAAAAGTGGCAGGCGCGTTACAAAGACCGAAAGGCATAACCGTGAATTGCCAAAGGCCTCTCCCGATAGAAAACGCGGTTTTCTCCCTGTCCTCGGGACGGATCTTTATTTGCCAGTACCCACTCTTTAAATCTAAAGTAGTAAACCAAGTGTTACCTGATAACTGATCCAAAATGTCGTCTATTCTGGGAAGAGGCTAGAAATCTTTTACCATTATTTACCATTATTAATTTAATTTCCGGTAATCCACACAAAATCTTAACGTGCCATCTTTTTTCCTGACGAGGACCGCAGGAGAAACCCAAGGACTAGTCGTGATTCCTCAATTATTCTATTTTCCCTCATTTTCTCAATTATTTTGTCCACCTCGGACCTCATCTCAATGGGAATTCTCCGGGGAACCTGCTTAATGGGGGAAGAATCTTTCACATTAATCATGTTCCCCGATCTCACAATTCCCGGCGATTATCACTTCGGAAAACAGATCCTGGAATTTCGCACAAAAGTTCACGGAAAACTTCCTTTTGTCTTACATCTAATTCCCGAGAATTTTTCTCAAAGAGCCTCTCTAAACTCGAGGGGATATTAGAATTTATAAGATGGCCACACCTGTTCACGGAACCCTTCCCGAAAGCGAAATCGAAAATATTTCTTAATCCCAGCCGCTCGAGAAAATCTACTCTCAAAATGCAGTCATCGGAAATGTCGGCAATAGGGAATCTCACGGTATTTCGCCCAATCCATACTTCCACGACTGCCTTATGCTTCACCAGAATTCTCTCCCCGGTGGGATATTTCAAAGAACAGTTTTCTATTTCCATTTCCGACTTCTCCATGAAATTCCTATTCAAAACCGACACGTCAGAGTCCGTATCAATTTTAAAAATACAATTTCTGCCGTTAACCTCACCAGCGTAGCAGAAAATATCCAAACTTTGGTTAATCCTACTAAATTTAAACGAATTCTTAATTTTCTTAACAGGGGCTCTCAATTCTTTAGCCGAACCCGCCTCGCCAAGCTCGACTATTGCCTGTTTCTCGCATCGCTGACACTCGAAACGAAAATGCCCGATCTTCCCGCACTGCCAACATTCTTTGCTTTCGCAAAGAATGTTTCCCTTTGGAAAATTTGTTCTTCTTGACGAATTTACTCTTTTCTCTAGAATTTCCATTCTTTTCTTTCGTATCCTTATTTGCGAGATCCCTCCTCCCTTTATCCTCTCTCGCAGCATTAAAATATCTCTCCCTTTTTCTATCAGAAAAATAATTTTCCCCTTCTGCTCCGAGCAACTCTCCTGGATAGATTTTACGGTCTTTGCCCTTTCAATCGCCACATTCAAGGATGTGATACCCTCGAGCTGGAGAGTCCTTTTTATGTTATATTCAATAAGCGAGGAAATAAACTGCGCGCAGGCGATTTTGTCGCGAACAGAATGTGAGCACTCGGGGTAGGCGAGACGCGACAATCTGTCCAAATCCGCTCTGAGAGACGCGAAATTTTCCCCGAAACGCTGTTTTCTGTTTGTGAATTGCGAATAGTAATTTTGAAGAGACTGTGTCTCTCCGAAGCGCAATTCCAACTTTGCCTTTAACTCCGAGTACGAAAAGGTCTCTCCCCCGTCGGCGCAGGAATCGAGAAGCGAACACGCCTTTCCCCGCAAACAAGACACCAGCACGACCGCTTTCTCCGACTCAGACCACAAATTCGCGCGCGCGATCAACAAAAACTGCGAGAGAAATTCGTGTAGCGGCGCCGTCCCGTCGCACAGTGGGACAGAATCCCAAAAAGCTGGCCAAAATGTCAAAAAGCATCAGACTTTAAAGAAACTTAGTATACTGGGGTTTTCGAGGTCGCTGATTACGAATCTAAATTCAGATTTTCAAAATTGAAAATGGCGGACTCAAAATGTTGAATTTGAACATTAAAAAACGGTCAGATTTCGTGTAATGATAGTAGAATTTTTGAGATAGATTTTGAGTTGATTAAGAAAACAAATAACATAAATTTTTAGAAAAACATTATTTTTATTTCAAAAACAAAAATCTCTTTCATCATCAGAGTCACAAATATTAAGTGATTCGGTGTCAGTTCCTGTTGATTCCGAATCATAATGATAAGAAATTTCTGAGGGAGCAGGAATTTCTGGTGGTGTAAGTAAGTCGATGGCTTCGAGTGCTAGTGATTTCAGTGGCTTTTGTTGAAGTTTCCTCACACTAGATATATACGGATCCGAGGTAATTAATAGCCGGTTGAAGACATCTTGCATGGTAACTTTTCGAGAGCATTTTCGCGAGAAGTCTTCACGAAAGCGTTTTATGTCTTTATTTCGCGCTTCTTGCGCCTTTTTTGAAAGTTGCCCAATTGGTAATAAAGCATGGGCTATTATTTCCGTGAATTAACAGTTTGTGTATGGAAGTTGGCATATAATACCACGGGTATAAGTCGACAAATTTCCGCGCAGTTTCTAAAGAATATTCTCTAAAATTATCAGAATTTATATTATAGCCACTCGAAAGAACCTGCAGAATCACGTGAAAGCGATGGATTAAAGACTCGTCGACACCTGTTATTGAATAAAAATTAATTGAGCTCATTTAATGATTAAATTTTTATTTCAATATAACTGATAAATAAATTTTTTCAGTAAAATCAAATTAATTATGTTTATTAATCTGTTATTTAATTTAGAAGTAATTTATTTGTAGTTATTCATAATAAACATATATTAATTTGATTTTACTGAAAAAATTATTTATTGCTTATATTAAAATAAATATTATTAATTATAAATAAAATTATTTATTATAATATGATACATTTAAATCATCAGAATCCTTAAATAATGTACATTGAGAGAGAATGAAAAAGAAAGCGAATGACGAAATCTCGTAAGAGAAGTATCTATCTAAGCTGGTGAAGGGAAAGCAGGTATAAATGAACGACACAAAACCGGTAACGAATAAAGGGACGTGATTCCCTTCTGGACGTGTTTCCTCTCTTTTGGGTTTGTCGGTTACAAAGAAATAAAATAGCATTTACAAATTCTGTAAGTAAATGAATTAAAATACATTTAATGTTGCAGAAAAATGCTTTTAACATAAAATAATTGAAGATTAAATTTTTTTTTTAACAATAAAATTTAAAAATTAGTTTATAATTTAAAACGCACATGATATATAAATGGTTAGTAAAAGTCAAAACAAAAACTGTAATACACAATAACACACAATTTGTGTTTTGTACCGCGTGACCACACTAAAACTCATACTACAATTCACAAGGCAGTCTACGGCAGCTAGCCTTTGAATATATGGTAAATGATAACATAATCTACAAATCCCAAGTTGAAAGAAAGCAGGATCTAGCAAAAGTTTTTTTGAAAGTCTTTTACAAAATCAAGGTTCCGTTAAATACGGCCTTTTCATTACAGCTTTATAAATATTGTTTTATAAAAACATAAACATAAAATTAAGGTTTATATTACATAGAAACGTTTAGTACATACCTCCTGGAAGAGCTTCCATTTCGAAATATTGAAATCGGACACTTTTCACCAAAGTTACAGAAGATGTAACAAAACGGAATTCCCTTAAGTTTTATCCGCGTTGCGTGCGCTCGCCACAAGGGTCAACTATAGACTGCTCTACAGACATTGTCGGAGCAGGTAATGACCTGCCCTTTTGAGAATGAGAGCTCAGACTATTCCCCTACCCAATTCTATCATTCAAAGTACAGAATTAAAAAGTTCATTTTTGACATTTTGGCCAGCTTTTTGGGATTCTGTCCCACTGTGCGTCGTAGACGTCCGGCTTTAATTTTAAACATCGCGTCGCGCGCCCCGCACACGCGCCCTCATCTGCGCCGACCAAACGCGACGTCTCACAAGGATCATCGGAAGAAGGAATATTATTGGAAGGACTTAGCTGTGATATTTGTTGTCGTAATCGGTGCAGTTCAGCTTCAGTCCGCTCCTTTTCGACTTGCCAGCGCTCCCGCTCCAGGCGTCGCTCTTCCCGGATCTGCTCCAATTCCTGCAGGATTGGTTGCTGTGTCTCAGTCTCGGGGGTACGCGAACGTGTCGCTACAGGGGAGCGTAGCGTCGACATGCCCAGAATTCCTGTCCGCGTTCGGACGAGCCCCCAAAATGTTGCGCCTCTGCGCTGGAAAGCTCCAACACAGGCACTCACACACTAGCACTCGCGGCACTCTCCGCCGAGGCGGAATAAGTACTTCGATATACGTTTAAGGAACTCTTTATTAGAATCAATGCCGAAATACAGAAACACGTCTGATCTCCGAGAAGGAACCGACATTAAAGCGCCGATCGCCGTTTAACAAGCGACGGCTCGTTGCCGGGGTGTGCTCCATGAACGAAGCACACTGGGTGGCGAGAGTGGATGCAACACTTGTGGTGTTTGGCAACATATTTTGAATTTTTTTCTTTAACAAAGTTGCAACGTTATGTAATATTGATAAACCGTATCTAAAGTTCGGTATTTTTATCTAAATAGCGATACATGCTATCAAAAGATGAAATATCGGTGTAAAATATAAGATCACATAAAATAAGTAAATTAAAAATAAAAAGACGCCAACAGTACGCGGTGTTCCCAAACGGTCACCCATTTAAGTACTAACCGCGCCCACAACGTTGCTTGACTTAAGTGATCGGACGAGAACTTGTAGTTTAGTTTTAGTTTTAAATTTGTTTATTTACAGACTCATATACAGTATTTGAGATTTATAACAAGCCAATAAACAAAACTTATATCATTACAATGTAGAATACTGCTCCATAGGCAGGTTTGCACTCTTGGATGTCATATATTTGGGGGTTTCTTATTACAAAAACAAAAATTTCAATTTTGATGGACCGCAATACAACGGTTATGCATATAGCTATCGGGTTTTCAGGATCCAGTCAAAAAAGGCTGGCTTATTTACTGCTCTTAGTTTATACAAAAATGATAACAATAATAACAAAAATAAACTAATAAATAAAATAAAAGGACATAATCAACAAAAGCGCTTGAACAGGAGTCCATACACAGTTATGGTACTAGAAAGTATAATACATATATACAATATGACATATAAAATACTAGAACTGATACTAATTAAGTACTTAAAACTATACTTAATACTACACTTAGAACTACGTGTTGGTCTAACTATGTACATTTTTCTTTTTATTGTCAGGGCGGTTTTTGGGAGGGATTTATGAATACACCAATATTTATCGGAGTACCTTCCGTAAGTGCTATTTTTATCTTTGATGGGTATTTTGGTATAAAATTTAATAAGCTGTTTATGTCTGTCGGTAATACAGTCAATTCCAGGTGGGAATCTTATTTTTTTATCGTTCTTAGGACGAGAGAAATGGTATATGATGGGGATATTGTTATCTTGAATACGAGTATTTTCGTCCAAATAGATAAAAGCTTCCGGGGGGAATATATCCGGTGGTTAAAGTACGTTCAAAGTAATTTGGATTTGGGTAAAGGGCGCAATAGATTAGACTATTTTGGGTAATTGAAGACACTCCAGCGAAGTAGTTCTTAATGAGCTTAATGACATAATTATCAATTCTGTTTATGTTCGCTCTGTCATATAAGATTTGGTTATCATAGTGCTTTGTATATTCGGAAGCCGGATCTATAAACATTTGCAAACAGGATCTGAGGCATCTTCTCTTAAAGATTCTTATTTTTTCCATCTGGGACGCGCTGATATTCATCCAGATGGGACAGCCGTATGTAAGAATTGGTCTGATTAATAGCTGGTAACATATCAGCTTGATTCTTGGATTTAAGTCTTTGGAGAAAAATAATCTCTTATGGATTTGGAAAGATTTTTTAGCTTTGGTGAGCTGGGATTCTACGTGATGATTAAATCTGAGGCAGTTATCAAGAATTATACCTAAATACTTAACTATATTTTTATGCGGAATAGTATTATCGCTATTGGAATTTTCCTTAATTTGAAAGATTTATAGTGTTTTCTAATGTTTTTATTTGCATACGTTAGATCCGGCCTAAATAAAATTGTTTCAGATTTGTTTGTGTTAATTCTGAGTTTCCAGGATTTATAGTATGTGTGAATTTTTGCGAAGCAATCTTGTAAATTATTTTGGATGACCGAAGGCCATTTATGAGAATAATAAATGATTAAATCATCGACGAAAGCTATGGATGCAATTTTGTGTTCTGTATTTATATTGAATAAATTCAACACGTCACTAGTGAATATATTAAAAAGTATCGGGGAATTTACGAGGAATAAACGTCCCTAGCGGCTGTTATAAAAGACCGATTTGTAATCATGTTATTGATTAGTTGGATTGCACATAACGGGAAATTTTTCCTAGACAATTTTACGATTAAACCATCCAACCAGACTGAGTCAAAAGCTTTCTCAAGGTCAATTAGGCAAGCACCCACGCATTTTTTATCATTTAGGGCCAAGCATATGTCTGAAACTAACTTATTAACTGCATGAATAGTCGAGTGTCTGGCACGAAATCCAAATTGATTTTCCGGGATAATGTTATTGTCGCGACAAGAGGCCAAAATTATATCGTTTATTACCATTTCGTAGACCTTGCTTATATTCGAAAGCAGGCTGATGGGTCGATAGTTTAGGGGATTTGTACTCAGTTTATCTTTTTTTAAGATCGATATGACTTTTGCTTTTTTCCACTGAGGAGGGAAAATTCTTTAGAATTTGGAAAGAATTTCTTTAGAATTGGGAAAGTTTAATAAATTATTGAACAAAATAGTATATGCCCGAATTAAGTCTAATGGCAGTGCTCTCAATACAGCATTTGGTATGTCGTCGAGTCCCGCGGATTTTTTATCATTAAGCCTCCTGAAGTTCTTCTTTAGCGTTTCGAAATTCGTGAAGTATTTAGCGAGATCGTCCGCGAGTACCGGATTATCGGCGACCAGATTATCATTAAAGCTGACAAGCGTCCGAGGGTAATACCCGCTCGTCTGAGAAGGAATCATAAATTGTTTTGGCGTTACTATTGATTAGCTCGGCAAATCTGGGATTTTCGTTATATTCTACGTTATTAACGTTTGCGAAGAATGCTCCCATTACATTTAATTTATCCTCGATGTTATTAATTATTAGACTATTATTTTCGCCAGTTTCAAAAGAGTTGTAATCAGGGCCGGTTTGAGGATTTATGACGCCTGGGGCAAGGACTTAAAATGGCGCCCCCCTCCCCATTTTGTATGTGTACCACGCCAGTCTAGCAAAGGAGGCACCATCGAGTAAAGTATCAAAATTTTTAAATGTATATATGTATATAAACAGTATTTACATATGCATACATAATAAATTATTTAATTCAATTTGTAATAGTGAGTAACAAAATATTGAGATAAATTATTATTAATACTGGCGCAGCGCACATACACAGTACTGCTTCTTGCGGCGCCCGGCTGCACACGGCGCCCGGGGCAGCTGCCCCGCTCGCCCCGCCCTTACGCCGGCCCTGGTTGTAATTACTCTTATGATTTAGCAGAATCTGTTTATGTTCGTTGGGAACTACAAGTGTTTGCACAGAGATTGCTTTTTTACGAAATATTTGGTTGACCTGAGGGAACATAAAAGCAGAATCAGAACAAGAGATGTTTTTAATTTTATTTTGCCAATAATTATTTATGGAGGTTTTGAATTCAGCTTTTAGGGAAGATTTGACATGGGATAGTAGGCTTTTTAGCCTTTTAATAATCTGAGGATTTATGTTTGGCCAACTTTTTTGGTGTGAGACTGTGGAGTTGGGTAAGTATGCAATTTTTTGTTTTTGACAACTTTCTTATTGTAGAGTTTAAATAGAGCTCCATGGAGTTTCTGAATTTTATTTTCGGGATTATGGCGTCCATACTAGAGCGTATGGCTTCATTAATTTGATGAAGATAGTTAAATATTTCTTCTTGGTTTAGGTTCCTATTATTGGGAATTGAGATGTCTAGATCGCTTCTTATTTTTGCGTTAAACGCCTTCCAATCCGTTTTTTTGAAATTAAAGTTTGTATTTTCGATGAACGGGTTAAGAGGAAAAGGGTGGTCATCGTTAGTTGATATTTCAAATAATATCGCATTATGATCGCTGTCGTAAGGAAGACTTGGTAGTTTGGAAAAATCAATGGAGTTAATGAAATTTAATCTCACACCATCAATTACCAGATCCAAGAAGGAACTTCCATGAGGGTAAGATGGTTGGGATGTGTGATATAGTTTAGCTTTATATTTGTGTTCATTCTTACACAGCCAGGAATAAAGCGATAAACCCCGTGGGTTGTTATTCGGGTTTAGCCACGCCGTATGTTTCGCGTTTAGGTCTCCTAGAATAACATAATAGGTCTTCGTGTCCGTAGATTTAGATACTGAAATAATTTTTGGAAATCAGGGATGAATTCTTTTTGACTGCCGCAGGGCGCGTACGAGGATATTACATAGAGGCAGCGGTTTCCGCGGAGTTTCAATTTAATCACAGTTGTCTCTAGAAAAGCGTTGTCGTTATCTATGTTAATATTTATTTTGGCGAACTCTAAGTTACGTTTAATCAGGACGGCAGTACCTCCACCGTCTCGCGTTTCTCTATCATTTCTGATAATTATGTAATCTTTAAAATTTATTTTGTGATATTTTTTTAGTTTGGTTTCACCTAAGCCGACAATATCAGGATTATGTTCGGATAGGAAGTTGAGTAGGGAGCAAGGTTTTTGATTTGATACTATGGAGTTTACGTTAATATATGCTACTTTCAATCTATTCTTATGAAGTTTATTGTCTGTACTAGCAAATTTCTTCGCCATATTGATTATGATCATCGGATACTGATAACAGATAGTTTATCTTTTTTTCAGTATTTTCTATACGTAATGCTAGATTGTTTAACTGGTTAATAAATTGGCTTTTGAAATCATTTAAAGCGTTGAAGATTTGTTGCGAAATTGAGTCGTTCTGGACGTTTGGGGAGGAAACTGGGTTATTTGGAGTGTTGGCGTTTATTAGTATTGTGGACGGAACTTTTTAGCATTTGTGCGTAGCTTATATCGTTTCTGACGAGTGTGCTTAGATCAGATATTTTGTTATCACTTCTGCATTTTTTTTAAAGATATATACTTCATTTTTTATACTTTTTTTCATTCTCGGCGCTGCACCAGTCCGCCATTTTGAATTTTCACAAAACGCCACACGCCAATAAAAAGTAGACACTCCAACGAACATTTTAAGCCCTGGTTGGTTGAATTCTGTCAAAAAATGAAATGAGCAGAAGGGGACTCCGACACGCGGAGAATGCCCCATATATATATATATATTGTTGCGCCTTCACACAAGAAAACGCCAACTCGCGCACAAACACACTAGAACACACGCGACTCTCTCCGCCGAAGCGGAATAAATACTCTCCGGGTTTGTAAAAGAAAGCTCTTTATTCCGAGAGCAACGAACAGCACGTCTGTATCGTCAGACAGGTCTCAGAACAACAACCACCATGACCGTTTATAACAACTGACATCCCGTTGCCGGGGAACGCCGCGCGACAAAAAGCACACCGGGTGGCGAGCGCGGACGCAACACTGCCCTCCTTCTCCAAGAATGTCGTCCCGACATTCAGGCAGGGCTGCCTCTTGGAAACCTCTCGTTTCCAAATCCGTGGAAAGGGTGCGGTCTTCTCGGGACCCCACGCCCCTAGACCCGCAAACCTTGGACGGCCTCCTGCCCTTCCCGTGCTGCTGCAGCGGGTTATCGGGCTCCGTCCCCCCTCAGTCCCACGTAGTCCTCTGCTCACCGCGTCCTTGCGCCCGGCCTCTTGAATCTCGCCCTTCGAGTCTTGACTCTTGAGTCTTGAGTCTTGACTCTTGAGTCTTCTTTCTTCGGACAAGGGGGGTGGATGTCGCCCTGTGGCACCTACGTCCCGCAGGACTCCCCAAGTCCCTGCCTCGGCATTCGCCTTAAGGCCCACGGGAAAACCACAGGAAAAAAACCGTGGGCGAGGCAGTCTTCAAAAGTTGAAGAGCTCCCACAGTTGTTCAAGCGAACTCCTTCCTGGCGAGCGTCCCCTTTACGACGAGCGTCGCACGCTCCTACCTGCCAAACAAAGAAACTGCAGGCAGTAATAATTTCTTTAGCTTACCTCTACTAAAATTACTCCGGACTTCGACCGCGGCATCTAATCTCGCCCCACGCATCTCTCGAGGTACGGCGCGAGCCTGTCTCCGTGAACCACTCTGTTCCTACCTCCTCGCGGCCCGCGAATGCAAAACACCACGTCACTTAATTTTCGAACAATAAGAAAAGGTCCCTCCCAATTTCTTTGTAATTTGGGAGCTTTACCTCTTACCCTTCGAGGATTGTACAACCACACTCTCTGACCTTCACTAAAGGAGATTTGTCTGGCCTTTAAGTCGTACCAGCTCTTCATCTGAGAAGATTTTACACTAACACGACCCCTGACACTCGCGTGGATCTCGTCCATCTTCCTTCTAATCCTCTGTAAATAATTAGTCTCCGACTCCACTGGGTCAGGAGGCCTACCCCGTAGAAGATCTAGTGGCAGCCTCAAGTCACGAGCGAGATAGAGCTCGGCAGGAGTTACTCCGGTCGTCTCGTGCTTCGAAGATCTGTAAGCCAACAAATATAATGGGATCCAACGATCCCAATCTTTCTGATTTTCAGAAACAAATTTCGCCAAGTAATTCAGGATTGTCTGATGATGACGTTCGACCAAACCATCGGACTGAGGATGCAAAGGCGTTGTCCGAGTTTTCTTTATCCCCAGCACATTTGACAATTCGCGGAATATCCGCGACTCGAAACTCCTCCCCTGATCCGTGTGAATCTCCAGAGGAACTCCGTGCCTGGAGATAACCTCCCTCAGAAGGCTTTCCACGATGGACTTCGTCCTGATACTCTTGAGAGGGCTAACTTCCACCCATCTCGTGAAGCAGTCAATCATCACGAGGAGGTACCTGTTTCCCGCAGGAGTCCTCGGAAAAGGACGAGAATGTCCATCTGCACCCGATCGAAAGGTGCACCAACATTGTAAATCTGTAGCGGGGATTTCCCCTTCCCCGCAGGGCCCCTCTTAGCCACACACACCACACAGGTTCTGCACCAATTTTCCACATCCTGCTTGCAGGAAGCCTAGTAAAACCGCCTGCGAATCTTCTCGAGGGTTTTGTTGATCCCAAAATGGCCTCCAGTAGAAGAATCGTGGGCTTCCTCCAACACACGACTGGTTCTGGCCTTGGGGACGATAAGTTGGAGAACGTCCCTCCTCAAATTCGGGGCCACCCACTTTTTGAAAAGAACGCCATTCTCCACCACGAGAGAGTCCCAATAGGACCAATAAACTTTAGCAGCTGGGCTTCCCGCGGAAATTTCCTGTCTCAAAGGACGTTGCCCCGTTTCCTTTCCTAAAAGAAAAATAGAAATATCAGGATCCCGTAATTGCTCCTCACGCCAATCTACGGATCTCTCTTCGAAAAAAGTAATTCTTCCAATATCCTTTTCATCCTTGAGACTTTCTCTAACTTCAACTTTTTCGCAATAGCGACAACTTACCTTGGCACAAGGACGCCTAGAAAGCCCATCCGCGTTCCCATGAGAGGCTCCTTTCCGGTGCATGACTTCAAAGTCATATAGCTGCAGTCTTTCCATCCACCGGGCTAATTGCCCCTCAAGATTCTTGAAAGACAGCAACCACCTAAGAGAAACGTGATCCGTGCGGACCAAAAATTTCCGTCCGCATAAATAGTGATGAAAAGACCGAACCGACTCGACAATGGCTAATAATTCCTGTCGAGTAACACAATAATTTCTCTCAGCCTTATTCAACACCCGGCTGAAATAGGCGATCACTTTTAAAACACCGTCCTGTTTTTGTGAAAGGACACCTCCAATACCAACATTAGACGCGTCGGTATCCAAAAGGAATTCCCCCTCCCTTCGAGGAAAAGAAAGAACTGGCGAACTCGTCAAAGCCAGTTTAAGCTTCTCAAAGGAATCTCGACATTGTTCGCTCCAAATAAATTTAACTTGGTTTTCGGTAAGCGCATAAAGCGGCCTTGCCATCGAAGAAAACCCTTTAACGAACTTGCGGTAATAGGAGCAAAAGCCCAAAAAGCTCCGCAATTGCTTCTTATTTTGGGGAACCGGCCATTTTCTAACCGCTGCTACCTTCTCGGGATCAGTAGCAATGCCATTCCGGGAAACAATATGTCCCAAATATTTCACCTCTTTACCGAAAAAGACACATTTATTGGGATTAACCTTTAAATTCACCTCCCTTAAACAAAGAAATATTTCTTTTAAGTTACTAACCATCTCCTCAAAATCTTTACCAAAAATGATAACATCATCTAAATAAACCAGGCATTTCTTTGAAATGAACTTATGTAAAACTTGCTCCATGATCCGCTCGAAGGTAGCAGGAGCGTTACAAAGTCCGAAAGGCATCACAGTAAATTGCCATAATCCCCTTCCAATCGAAAAGGCAGTTTTCTCCCTGTCTTCGGGACAAATCTTTATCTGCCAATATCCGCTCTTTAAGTCTAAAGTAGTAAACCAAGTGTTACCTGAAAGCTGATCCAGAATATCATCTATTCTGGGAAGAGGATAGGAATCTTTTACCGTTACGGAATTTAATTTGCGATAATCCACGCAGAATCTTATAGTTCCATCCTTTTTCCTTACAAGAACAGCTGGAGATACCCAAGGACTGGAAGATTCCTCAATTATATGATTTTCCTTCATTTCCGAAATAATTTTGTCCACCTCGGACCTCATCTCAATGGGAATTCTCCGGGGAACCTGCTTAATGGGGGAAGAATCTTTCACATTAATGACATGTTCCCCTACTTTGCAATTCCCGGCGGTTATAACTTCCGAAAATAAATCCCGAAATTCGCACAAAAATTCCCGAAAAATTTCCTTCTGTTTCACATCTAGTTCACGAGAATTCTTTTCAAGGAGCCCCTCCAAACTCGAAGGAACTCCGGAGTCTATAACCCGACCACATCTGCTTTCACTTCCTCCCTTGAAAGCAAAATCGAAAATGTTCTCTAATTTCAACTGTCTCAGAAAATCTACTCCCAAAATGCAATCGTCGGAAATTTCCGCGACGAGCATGGGAAATTTCACACAATTTTTCCCGATCCGAACTTCAACGACTGCCCTCCGTTTTATGGGAATTCTCTCCCCCGTCGGATATTTCAGTAAACAATGTTCAACCTCGAGATCCGCTTTTTCCACAAAATTCGGATTCAAGATTGTTACGTCAGAGCCCGTATCTATTTTGAAAACACAATTTCTCCCGTTTACCTCACCTTGATAACAGAAAATATCAAAACTTTGCTTAATTCTAGAAAATTTATAAGAATTTTTAACAACAGGGGCTCTCAACTCTTTAGCCGAACCCGCCCCGACAAGCTCGACTAAACTTTGTTTCCCGAACCGGTCGGGCACTCATGGCGAAAGTGACCCTTTTTCCCGCATTGCCAACATTCCTTATTGTCACTCCCGCGAAATTTGTTCCCTCTGACAAACTTATTTCCCCCCTCATTATTCCCGTTTTTTCTCTTCGCATTTTCCGTAACATCCTTCCTCTAGTTCCTTTTTCTCCACCTTTATTATAAGAATTTCCCTCCCTTCCCTTAGAGGGATAAAAATTTTCTCCTTTTCTTTGCTCGAAACAACTTTCCTGAATGGACTTTACGGCTTTCGCCCTTTCGATAGCAACATTTAAAGAAACGACCCCTTCTAGCTGGAGAGTCCTCTTAATATTCACTTCAGAGAGAGATGAAATGAATTGTGCACACGCGATTTTATCGCGAACGGAATGTTGGCACTCGGGATAGGCCAGCCGCGAGAGTCTTTCCAAATCTGCTCCGAGGGCAGCAAAAGTTTCCCCCAAACGCTGCCTCTTATTGGTGAACTGCGAATAGTAATTTTGGAGGGACTGCACCTCCCCGAAACGCAGCTCAAGCTTCGCCTTCAACTCCGCGAAGGACAACGGAACAGCCTCGTCGGCACAGGAGTCGAGAAGCGCGCGCGCTTTTCCTCGCAGACAGGACGCAAGCACGACCGCTTTCTCAGTATCGGACCACGAATTCGCGCGCGCGATCAACGCAAATTGCGAGAGAAACTCGCGGAGCGGCGCCGTCCCATCGAAAATATCGGGCTTCAACTTTAAATTCCGCGGTGCGTGCCCCGCACACACGCCCTCGCCCGCACCGACCAAACGCGAAGCGTCACCGCGATTTTCCGTCGGAGGAACATTATTAGAGTGACTTAGCTGTATCTGGAGACGCTCCTCGAAGCGCATTAAGGCCGCTTCCTGTTCGCTGAGACGAGCCTCGACGCTCGCTCGCTCCTGCCGTCGCTCCTCGCGCAGCTGCCGAAGCTCTAGAAGGACGGCCTCCAGGCCGCTGGATTCTGTAGCCGCCGTCACCGCGGCCTGCGAGCGAGTCTTCACCGGCGTGTGTGTGGTCGCCATCTCACACCAAAGACCAGATAACGCTTGTCGTCCGTCCAAGCCTCGGACAAGCCATTAATTATTTCAATACTTTTATGCACAGAATAATGAGAGGAATCAATTGGTGTAAAGAAAACACAAAGTTGTTTTTAAGAAAAAATATGTAATTGTTAGTTACAAATTGTTAGTTACAATATTTTTTCTTAAAAACAACTATGTGTTTTCTTGACACCAATTGATTCCTCTCATTATTCTGTGCATAAAAGTATTGAAATAATTAATGGCTTGTCCGAGGCTTGGACGGACGACAAGCGTTATCTGGTCTTTGGTGTGAGATGGCGACCACACACACGCCGGTGAAGACTCGCTCGCAGGCCGCGGTGACGGCGGCTACAGAATCCAGCGGCCTGGAGGCCGTCCTTCTAGAGCTTCGGCAGCTGCGCGAGGAGCGACGGCAGGAGCGAGCGAGCGTCGAGGCTCGTCTCAGCGAACAGGAAGCGGCCTTAATGCGCTTCGAGGAGCGTCTCCAGATACAGCTAAGTCACTCTAATAATGTTCCTCCGACGGAAAATCGCGGTGACGCTTCGCGTTTGGTCGGTGCGGGCGAGGGCGTGTGTGCGGGGCACGCACCGCGGAATTTAAAGTTGAAGCCCGATATTTTCGATGGGACGGCGCCGCTCCGCGAGTTTCTCTCGCAATTTGCGTTGATCGCGCGCGCGAATTCGTGGTCCGATACTGAGAAAGCGGTCGTGCTTGCGTCCTGTCTGCGAGGAAAAGCGCGCGCGCTTCTCGACTCCTGTGCCGACGAGGCTGTTCCGTTGTCCTTCGCGGAGTTGAAGGCGAAGCTTGAGCTGCGTTTCGGGGAGGTGCAGTCCCTCCAAAATTACTATTCGCAGTTCACCAATAAGAGGCAGCGTTTGGGGGAAACTTTTGCTGCCCTCGGAGCAGATTTGGAAAGACTCTCGCGGCTGGCCTATCCCGAGTGCCAACATTCCGTTCGCGATAAAATCGCGTGTGCACAATTCATTTCATCTCTCTCTGAAGTGAATATTAAGAGGACTCTCCAGCTGGAGGGGGTCGTTTCTTTAAATGTTGCTATCGAAAGGGCGAAAGCCGTAAAGTCCATTCAGGAAAGTTGTTTCGAGCAAAGAAAAGGAGAAAATTTTTATCCCTCTAAGGGGAGGGAGGGAAATTTCCCGCTCTTTTCAAATCCGGGGTCAAAAATAGGTGTTCCCATTTAAAAAAATCACTTTGACCTTGAAATAACCTTGAAAATCGAGTTCAAGGTCAAGGTCCTTGGCACCATTACGTAACCCCCTCTGTCCCCTTCTACTTTTGTCTGGACCATTTTTCTCTATCTGGCTTAGATTACGAGAAATTCAGGTGGAAAGATTAAAATGGCCCACCCTGTATATGGTGTGTATGTATGTATATATATATACAGGGTGACCCATTTTAACTTAGGCAGCCAAATAACTCGAAAAATAAGCACACTACGAAAAAATGTTTAGAATCAAAATTTCGTCATTTCGAGGGGGACGTACAATGACGTTAAAATCAGCCCCCCCCACCCCTCCCCCTGGGCGGTGAGGGGGGGCAAGTTTGAAATCTTAAATGGGAACCCCTATTTTTTATTGCATATTCGGAATCTTTGGCTAAAAACACATACAATTTGTCTGAAACATTTTTCTCGATTCATGATAGATGGCGCTGTAATCGACGAAATTCAATTTCTTCGATTTCTCTTACTGAGAACCCATGCTTACGATTCTGCAATAAATTAACAATAAAAATACTACGTTTTCATTGTTAATACTCGAAATTAGTCTTAAAACAAACTTCTCATTATTTTTTATTACTCATTAATTACTTCTCAAGAAACTGCTTTTAGCGTAACCCAGGAACAACGACGTGGACAGTTTTCTGTTCCCTTCGGGGTGCTTGATTAACGTGAGTCCCCTCGCCTCTCACAATTCGGGGTGCTTGAACGTGTGGTAACCCAGCCAGTGAAGGCAAGGTCGTGTGGTGACCCAACCAGTTAAGGCAAGGTCAAGTAGTGACCCAGCCAGTGAAGGCAAGGTCGTGTGGTGACCCAACCAGTTAAGGCAAGGTCGTGTGGTGACTCAACCAGTTAAGGCAAGATTGCATTGTTATCAGCTCTCTCCGCATGGAGGAGATGCTCAAAGTGTGCACCATTATTTTCTAAGGATAACAGTAATCGACGAAAACGAGGTCGAGGACGACGGGGACGAGGACGGAGACGGGAACGAGGGCGAGGACGACGGGGACGAGGACGGGGACGGGAATGAGGGCGAGGGCGAGGACGACGGGAACGGGGACGAGGACGACGAGGACGGAGACGAGGACGAGGACGGGGACGGGAACGAGGACGAGGACGGGGACGGGAACGAGGACGAGGACGGGGACGGGGACGGGAACGAGGGCGAGGACGACGGGAACGGGGACGAGGACGACGAGGACGGGGACGAGGACGGGGACGGGAACGAGGGCGACGACGACGGGGACGGGACGAGGACGACGGGAACGAGGGCGAGGACGACGGGAACGGGGACGAGGACGACGGGACGGGGACGAGGACGGGGACGGGAACGAGGGCGAGGACGACGGGGACGAGGACGGGGACGGGAACGAGGGCGAGGACGACGGGAACAGGGACGAGGACGAGGACGAGGACGAGGACGGGGACGGGAACGAGGGCGAAGACGACGGGGACGGGGACAAGGACGACGAGGACGGGGACGAGGACGAGGACGACGGGGACGGGGACGAGGACGACGACGGACAAGGACGGGGACGAGGACGAGGACGACGGGGACGGGGACGAGGACGACGAGGACGAGGACGAGAACGAGAACGAGACACAAGGAACGAGACACAAGGAACGAGACACAAGAAACGACTAGATCCGTGCTGGACTGGGACGATGACGATCGGAGATAAGACAGTCGCGACTCGCGACTCGACAAGGCGGGTTTGATTGCACCGGGAACGGTTGACCAATCACAGCTTTTCATTCTTATGAGGAATAGCAGTGATTGGTCAATGACGTCATGATCGCTCCCGGAACGATCAAACCTATTTCGCTCGAAAATGCTATTTTTTATATTTGTTTATACATTTATTATTTGCGTTATACAGGGTCCATTATAAAAGTAATGCGCATTGTCTGAGAAAAATAGATTTATTGATCGTAGCGGTACAAATGCTTAAAATTCTTCAAAATACTCCCCCCCTGAATCAATACACTTGCGGAGACGTGTCTGCCATGCCTGGAAGGCATGCTGAAACTTCTCGACGGGAATGTCTTTTAGGATCCTTGTAACATGCTTATGGATGTTTTCCACGGACTCCCAATGCTTTCCTTTCAGCTCTCTCTTCAGACGGGGAAACAAAAAAAAGTCGCACGGAGCCAAATCGGGACTGTAAGGGGGCTGGGGGACCACCGGCGTGTTGCTTCGGACGAGGTAGTTGGCAACGATGAAGGCCGTGTGGCTGGGGGCATTGTCATGGTGGAGCTTGATCGCGTCTTTGATGTCAGCCCTCACGCGCGCGACCCGGCGTTTCAATCTCTTGAGCACCTCCAGGTAAAAGGCTGAGTTGACAGTTTCTCCCTGCGGCACAAACTCAAAATGGACGATTCCTCGGACGTCAAAAAAGACAATGAGCATCGTTTTGATGCGAGACTTGCTCATTCGCGCTTTCTTGGGGCAGGGGGATGATTTTGTGTGCCACTCGCTGCTCTGCCTTTTCGATTCTGGGTCGTACTCGAACATCCAAGATTCGTCTCCGGTTACGACACAGTTAAGAAAGTCCGGCTCATTTTGAATCAAATCCAACAATTCTTGACAGCGCGAAATTCGAAGTTCTTTCTGTTCTTCTGTCAACACTTTCGGCACAAGCTTCGCACAGATCTTGCGTATTTGCAGATTCTCGGTCACTATCTCATGTACCGCAAATGTGGATATGTTTAGGGTGTCAGCGATGTACTGGATGCTCAATCGACGGTTGGAACGTAAAACTTCGTACACACGATTCACGTTTTCGTCGGTTCTGGCCGTTGTTGGGCGTCCAGACCGGGGTTCATCGGCGATCTCCTCCCGGCCCTCCTTGAACGCCTTGTGCCACCTCCCGGACTGTGACCTTGAAATGCAGTCTTCCTTAAACGCCTCTTGAAGCATCTGGAATGTTTCGGTTGCATTCTTTCCAAGCCGCACGCAAAACTTGATGGCGTATCGCTGTTCAAGCGAACTCTCCATCGCGCCGTGTTACAAAGACGAAAAACACACTTCACGCGGAGGCACGTCTTTCCACTCGGACTGCTCGGAGCAAACTGGCGACCGGCTGCCTTGGAAGGGCAGACCCCCCACTACATTTCCCGACTCATCTTACCCCGCTGCGATGGATATTCGCGTCACAATAAAATCATACGCATTACTTTCATAATGGACCCTGTATGTGTTCTGCATTAGCGCCGTAATTGACACAATGAAACAAGAAAAGATAATTTTATTTTCAAAGACATTATTGGTATTCATAGTCCGATCCGTCTTTAGATACCTTGGTTGCGTTCCTTTTAGATGCTCACGCGTTGAAAGCATCATTCTATCTTTGTTATTCATTACATTACATCGAAGAAGGATAGAATGATGATTTCAGCGCGATGACCTATATTCTTGTAGCTTACCTTGCAAGCTTTCCAAAACACTATTAAAATATTTTTTTAATAGTACTTTTCGAATTATAAGGCTTCACTTTTTTGCACAGAATAATGAGACGAATTGATGTAAAGTAAACACATATTGCCAGATAAGAATATGAATTTGAATATGAATTAGTAGTTACACATTTTTACTTTAACACAATTATAATACATTATAACACAATTATATTTATCCATCTCATTATTCAGTGCATAAAAGTATAAGGTAAAATTATCGAAAAAAAATATTTTACAAAATATTTATTTGTATTGTCAAAATACTGCTAAATAACTTTGAAACCTTATAGTTCGAAAAGATGAAAAATATTTTATTATATTAGTGTTTTGGAAAGCTCTCGAGGTAAGCTACAAGAATATGTAATGAAAAATATTGGGTTCCATTGAAAGGTGAACGTACAAACGACTATTCAAGGGCAAACTGATGACACCATCTTATGTATTTCTCAAAACCATACAACTTTTGTCTAAAACATTTGTCTGTAAAATTTATATTTTTCGAAATTTTTTAGGGTCCCGATATTTTTTCTTCCCTCTGTACGATACTGTGTGTATCGCTATATATGCGCGCGTAATAAAGTGTAGCACCGTCGCGCAAAACAAGAGATTATCACGCGAGAAACCGTGTGACAAACCGTGTTCCTACGTGCAATGTAGTGTAGTGTAGTGTAGTGTTGTGTTGTGTTGTGTAGTGTAGTGTGTTTTTAGTGTAAAGTGGAAAGTAGTTTTGTAGTGTTTGATTTCTGCCGAAGAAAAATGGGGAAAACGAGTGATGCGAAACATCCATACCCCAGTCGCCGTAAACTTTCTTTAAAGAAAGGATGGAGAAAAAGGTTAGTGATACCAATTTGTTATATACAGGGTGGACCATTTTAATCCATCCAGTCGAATATTTCGAAAACCAAGCCCGGGAGAGAAAAATTTTTCAGACAAAAGTTGTTTGGTTTCAAGGGGACCATAAGATGGTACCATTGGTTTGACCTTGAAGAATTATTTGAAAGTCACATGAAAGTCACCTCAATTTTTTTAAATGGCATCCCCTATTTTTTATTGCATATTCTTGTAGCTTATCTCGAGACCTTTCCAAAACACTATAAATAAATGTTTTTTCGTTAAATATTTTCCGAGTTATAAGGCTTGAAATAATTTCTTAATTTTACATAAACTATAAAATATCTCGTAAAATATTCACTTTTTGATGATCTTACCTCAATACTTTTATGCACAGAATAATGAGAGAAATTAATTGGTGTAAAGAAAACATAGTTGTTTTTAAGAAAAAATGTGCAATTTGTAATTAACAATTACATATATTTTCTTAAAAACAACTATGTGTTTTCTTTACACCAATTGATTCCTCTCATTATTCTGTGCATAAAAGTATTGAGGTAAGGTCATCGAAAAGTGAATATTTTACGAGATATTTTATAGTTTATGTAAAATTAAGAAATTATTTCAAGCCTTATAACTCGGAAAATATTTAACGAAAAAACATTTATTTATAGTGTTTTGGAAAGGTCTCGAGATAAGCTACAAGAGTATGCAATAAAAAATAGGGGATGCCATTTAAAAAAATTGAGGTGACTTTCATGTGACTTTTAAATAATTCTTCAAGGTCAAACCAATGGTACCATCTTATGGTCCCCTTGAAACCAAACAACTTTTGTCTGAAAAATTTTTCTCTCCCGGGCTTGGTTTTCGAAATATTCGACTGGATGGATTAAAATGGTCCACCCTGTATATACAGGGTGCGGCAGCATAACTTCCTTTTTTCAAAACTTAATAAAACCCATTGTATGAATCAGAACATTTTTATTTGTTTTTTATAAAGTAGGCGCATGCCTAAAGTTTTGTTTTACATAGTTTTGAAGATCAAATCAGGTAGATGACGTCCCCCATTCTCCATACACTGAGTAAACCGATTTCTGGCGTTTGTCATGACTCTTGCCAGCATAGCAGGCGTTATGTTGGCAATTTCTTCCTGGATGTTGGTCTTCAAATCTTGTAGGGTCCTTGGACGGTTCACATAAACACGGGATTTCAAAAAACCCCATAGAAAAAAATCATAAGGGGTCAAATCGGGAGAGCGGGCCGGCCACTCCAAATCGCCCCTAATTGAGATGAGGCGCTCTAGGAAGTGTTCCCTCAAAACAGCCATCGATGCTCTTGAAGTGTATGCCGTTGCACCGTCTTGTTGGAACCAAATGTCCCCTAAGTCCAACTCATCTAGCCGTGGAAAAAAAATTCCTGTAACATGTTTACATACCGGTCCGAATTCACTGTCACTGCGACTTCATTTTCCTCAAAGAACCAGGGACCAATAATTCCAGCTGAGGAAATTGCACACCACACTGTGACTTTAGGTGAATGCAAAGGCCTTTGATGCAATTCTCGAGGATTGGTGTCAGCCCAGTAGCGCATGTTTTGTCTGTTGACGGATCCACACAAATGAAAATGGGCTTTATCACTAAAAAAAACAATAGCATCCTCAGGAACGACTTCGAGAAGAACTTCACACGCGTTCATCCGAGAATTGAAGTCACGTTCAGAAAGTTCATGCACAATCGCCATCTTGTAAGGATGGAAATGAAGATCATCATTCTCCTCACAGAACGATCGGAAAGTCCAAGGGCAGACGCATGTTTGCGCGCAGAACGCCGTGGTGATCGCAACATTGAAGCTCTCACTGCCTCAATGTTTTCAGGTGATCTAATGGGCCGAGGGACTCCAGTTCTTCGTCTTGTCACACTTGCAGTTTGTCTAAACGTAGTGACCCACGTAACAATTGATTTCCGATCCGGGACAGGGGCCAACGGGACTAAATTAAAGCGATTCCGAAAGGCGCGCTGGGTTGCAATCACAGAACATCCGCTCGAAAAGTAGGTCTCAACGGCAAAAGCACGCTCCTCACTGTTCCAATGCATGATGACGACTGAACTGTGTCGAGACAAAACTTTATAGTCCCGCCTCTCGAACGAGACTACTAGCGCTCCGCTACGACATCTACCGACTGAATGGCACGCATTTTAAAAAAGGAAGTTATGCTGCCGCACCCTGTATATATATATATATATATATATATATATATATATATATAATTGCAGAGACTTTTTAACAATTTTGCGTTACAAATATATACTTTAAAATAAAAGTTTTAGTTTTGACTATATTCGATGCTAGAGCGAGAACGAGGAAGGAGCAAGCGAGATGGCCAACAGAGAGTTTCGAAGTCTCGTTCACGAGCCTTCCTCTTTCTCCAGTCTTTCGTATCATATTTCTTCTTACTATAGAAAATAAAATTTTTACATTTCGCATTTTATCGGACCGAAAGTAATTGTAATGGATTAACGAGATTTTTGCGATTAAAATGACACCAAACACGGTATAGATCGGATAATTTTTAATTAGATAAGTAATTAACATCTTGATTATAATCTAATTAAAAATTACCCGATCTATACCGTGTTTGGTGTCATTTTAATCGCAAAAGTCTCATTAATCCATTAAAATTATTTTTGGACTGATAAACTGCGAAATGTAAAAGTTTTATTTTCTATAGTAAAAAGAAATATGATACGAAAGATTGGAGATTAAGATAGGCTCGCGTCGAGACTTCGGAACTCTCTTTGATGTTTGGCCATCTCGCTTGCTCTTTATTCGTTCTCGCTCTCGCTTTCCTCACGCTCCAACGTCGAGGATTTTAAAGAACTCGTTTATCTATGAAAAGTAAACATGGAATAAAGTAAAACCTAGAACACTAATTTCGCATTTTATTGATTTGAAAATAATTTTAATGGATTAATGACATTTTCACGATTAAAATGACACCAAACATGACATAAATCGGATTACTTTTAATTAAATATGTATGGTTAATCTAGTTAAAAATTATCTGATTTATATCCCCAGTGAGAAATGACCATCAAATTGATATCGATCGATGCAATTTACATCAATTCGACGTTAATTCAATGTCGACTCGATTTCTTTGATAGATTTCTTCTCACTGGATCGTGTTCATTAGTGTGTGATTTTAATCGCAAATATCTTATTAATTCAATGAAATTATTTGAAGCCTATATATATATATATATACATATATACATACACATATACATATATATGTATGTATGTATGTACACAAATTTATAATGCGAAGATACGTCTGCGTTCTTCTAGCTAGCCGAGCGCCGGGCGCACACGTACACGGCTTTTTCCTTGTGTGCGCGCTACATCACGCACACGAGGAAAGAGCCGTGTACGTGTGCGCTTGGCGCTCGGCCAACTAGAAGACCGCAGACATATCTTCCGTCTCCGTCTCTCGCTCTCGCTGACACGCTTGGCGATCGAGATCGAAAATTATATCTCTTGCAAGGAGACGGTCGAGCTTTCCACCTGGATTTTAGTTGAATATTATATATATTTTTATACTCTTCCTACTAATATATTCACTTTTTTTCAACGTAAATAAATAATGGTACGAGTTATTGTACCATGTATTATATTAGTATTATATTAGTAGGAAGGGTATCAATATGTTACATAACTGATACCCTTCCTACTAATATAATACATGGTACAATAACTCGTACCATTATTTTCCTAGAAATAAAAATAAAGTCAGTACGTAATCTACCGATTCGATATACCTATTTTCAAAGTAATAAACGTGGTCGTGTTAGTAAGTCGAGCGGCTAGAATGTTGGAGATCTCGAGTTCGAAACCTTTCTTTTTTTCTATTTTTTTTTATGTCTTTAAATAATTTATGCAATATACTAAATTAAACCTCTATTAATCCTTAAAAAATATATAAATATAATTTTTTAATGATATTAATATAGGTTTAATTTTAATGTATTGCATAAATTATTTAAAGACACGTTGAAAAAAAGTGAACATATTAGTAGGCCTAGCTGTGATTGGCTAGCTGTGATTGGCCTGACGTTTCTCAGCAGTCGCGGTTGATTATCGGCAGCCTGATACGGGCTTAATTTTGTAATGATAAAATTTACTCTTCGGTTATCTCTCTATTCTTTTGATTTTCGATGAAACTCAGTGATTGGTATACTCGTAAGTCTGAAAATAATTTTACCATCGCGGCGATATCGAATTATTTTCTGGTTAACTGTATTTTCTTCCGAGAATTATGCAAAATTATGTACGAAAGTGACGATTGGATTTTTGAAATGAGTCTTTTAATTGTGCAATTATGTTGGAACTCGTCTGGTTGTTCTGTGATTAATGTATTTACACTCATATTGCTACTTGATCTGCACAGATAACTCCGGGTAGAATATTTTTCAGTAGTATTATTTGTAAAACGGACACAAATTGACACATACTTATCCATTGTCATCTAGGATGCTTTCAACGACGATAATATCGAGGAGGAAATCTGATTCTCGATGTCACAATGTCAAGAGAAACATCGTCGGTCATGCGTGTTAAAGTGTCAAGAATCATGAGATTTTGCAGTCATTCCCAATGAACAGTAAGTACTTTTGTTTGGCAATCGGAGTTAGATACCGTATCGAATGTCGAGGTTAACGATTCATCTTTCAAGAATGAGAACGCTGTGTCAGGAGTAAATCTGTTATTGGGGATTTTTCAGAAAAATAGTTGTCAGAGGAGACATTTGACTTTGCGAAAGAAATAGAAATGGTGATCCATCCATCAGGAGCACGAAGAAAGATTGAATGTTTTTAGTGTCTAAAGCAGATGCAACGTTGAAAGTGTTGGAGTATGGAACGTGCAGAAAGAAGAGTCGTGAGTGTTTATGGCTGAAGAAGGATATCTCTCTGATAAATTTGAAAAATGGAACGTTCCCTGGTCTGCCAGCTATTATGTATTGATGCTCAATATTTTCTGACAATCAAATGATAATTAAACGAAAGAAACGATAATATATTTCCAAAAAATAAAAATATGTGGGTTATGCCCATCTTATTGTTCGTAAAGAATAGTGAAAAAATGAAAAATTAATGAAATTTAGCCGGCATACCCACTAAAACCCCCCCGGGTCAAACGGACTAGGCCCTTAATGAGAGGGGGAGAGGATTCAAATGGCATACTTCTCTCCCCCTCTCGAGCTGGCCTGCACGGAAGAGGTCCGTGCAGGCCTCTTCCCGTATTTTTGGAGGAGGAGCCGTGAAACGGCTCCTCCTCCACCACGCTGCTAGTTATCGGCATAACCGAGAGCCCCCGCTCATAGCCGGTGTATTAGATTAGTGATCACCCCCAATCCCCCCCCAGATGTTATTGAAAGGGGGGTAGAATAAGGCACAAAAGCCCCCATGTTACATTCCGCCAAAACAAACTTGTCTGGGTGAAGCCCAGTCACCCCTGTACCTTATTAACTATACGGGGAAGGAATATATGGGAGAGGACAGCATGCACCTGATAAGCGCATGGCCGTCCCTCGCAATCCAATGTCTCCCCGTTCTTATATACTCCGCGGAGGCAAGAGCATGCCTTTTGGTAAAAGCTCTCGCATCCTCCTCATGCATTCGTTTTAGTAAGGGGACCAGGCATTCCGGGAGGATGTACCTGAAGTCTTCAGGACACAAAAATCTCCCGGACAACCACAGGTCTCCAAGCTCCCCGAACTCGTCTTTGAGTTCAAATTCCGCCTCCAAGTCCTCATGGGTGAAGCAGGGAACACGAGCCAACTCGCGAGCCCGCAACACCTTCGCTGACACCCACTTGGAGGCCTTGTAAACTTCATCGGATAGCCTATTGGGGCTGTCCGGGGGGAGAGAGGACGCAGCAGCAGCCTCCTCCCCGTCCGCCACTGTGGAAGGAGGGGAAGACCCCCCTTCACTACTTAGGGGAGAGGGAAAAGGTGAAGACAAATCCCCCTCCCTCCTCCTCGCAAGCTCAGCTTCAAGCTCCATAGCGAGCTCCTCCGACTCCGAATCCGGGGCGAATAGCCCAGGGAGGTATCGAGTCCCACGGAGGCCGCCCCCGGACTGGTACAAAAACCAGCCTCAGAACCGACCTCCGTAGGACCGTCCAATTGCGGGAGCGTAACCCCAGCAAAGGGCTGGGGACGCTCCCCGAGAACATCCGTGGAGGAGGGGTGAAGCCCCCTCTCCCTTCGCCCCAACTTCTCTGTCGGTCAGCCTACTAAGGCTGACCGAGGGGAGGAGGCGGGAGAGCTTCGCATCAGTAACTCCCGCCTCCCCCCCGTCCGAAATGGGAGGAGAGTTTTTCTCTCTCTTCCTGGTACTTCTACGGGGGAGAGGAGATTCCACTCTCTCCCCCTTACTTCCAGCCTCCTCCGTGAGCTCCCCAGATAGGGAGCCCACGGAGGGTACGCACACCACAGAGGCCTCCCCCAGACCGGCAGTAAGGCCAGCCTCGGGGACGACCTCCATGGGAACTTCCTCCTGGGGAGAGGTCGCCTCAACCGGAGGCGGAGGCCCCTCCCCAGGAACAGCCAGGGAGGGGGGTGAAGCCCCCCTCCCTTCCTCAAGAACAACTGGGGAAGGGGGTAAAGCCCCCTTCCCCTTCTTACGCTTCCTCCTCCCTCCCCCGCGACGGGGAGGGACCACGGGGCACCCGCTCCCACCGATACGGTGGCGAGCGGGTAGCCCCGCGTCGGCACACTGGGGGCAATGTGCGGCCGGCGCCGCACACGCCCCCACATGGTGCCCGTCCCCGCCGCACCGGAGGCAGGAACTGCCCCGGTCGACGGCGGACGGGCACCATCTTCGAATGTGCCCCCGCCCCAGGCACTTGAAGCACCTGGGGGGGGCACTTACCTCCGGGGAGGTCTGCGTCCCGACAGAACGGGACGCAGGCCTCCCTTTACGTCGAACTACCGAGGCGTAGGTCCCGGACAAAACCGGGCCTACGCCTCCCGAACTGCCCTGGGGGGCGCACCCCCCAGGGCAGGAACCCCTCGAAGAAGAAGGCTCCCCCAACACGTGGAGGAGCCAAGTACATACGTTCCGGACCAAGGTCCGGAACGCCTCATCATAGGCCGCAGTCGCATGATAGTGCGGGAGGCCTGCGCCGCACCCCCCGCACCGCCCGTCGTCCGATGACGACACGGGAGGGGCCGGGACACTACCCCCCCCCCCCGCGCCGACCCCTGGGCATCCGAGAACCCTGGGGTGGTAAGTTGCAACCATTTACATTACCCATCATTCATAAAAAGTGTTATTTTTTAACGTGGTTGTCTTCCACGGGAGGTTAAATCGGAGACTCCACTCCTAGGTCGGCTGGGATAACCCTCCTCACGAGCCCGACCTGCCCGGGTTTTTTAACATGGTTTTCCTTCCATGTGTGAGCTCTTAGACCCCTGGGATCTCTCCCAGGGGAGCCCCTCCACCACGGCAAGGTGGCTCACAACGGAGGGGAACTCTTAAAGGACCTGACCTGGGGGGGGGGGGGGGTATCCCACACGAACTTTGCGCTCCAATAAATCTTACTAAAATGTAGAAAATGAAAATTTTTAAACAATGTTAATTTTGAAAAATTTTGCTATAAAATTGCCTGTTTATCCTCAAAATACATGTTTTTAGCTTTATTCAACAATTTTTTTACAATAAAATATTCAATAGCGTCGTTATAAACACGCATTAAAAGACAATGGGGCATGTTCTATCCTCTGTGCCCTTTACGGAATTTTTTGGACGTGTGTGTCCCTTAAGGGTTAAAACAAAGCTAAATCAATTTCATATAAAGATATATTAAGTAATGTTAAAATGCATGTGCTTGAAGAAATAAATATATAGATGTGTAAGCAAATATTGTAAATAAATATATATTTACATGACTATAATCAATACAAGTTACATTAAAAAACAATACATCATAAGAATAAGTTGAAAATTATAGAATAATCTCATTCAGTCAGTAATCCATTCTATGTAGAAAATTTTATAAGACTTTTGTAAGATTCTAGTTAATTGGCCTCGGTGTTAATCTAGTCCTACAATGTAACAAATGGTTTAGTCTTTTAAGTGAAAACTAATGAATACTTTTTAAAGATATGGTGATAAATCCCTTCAAGATAAGAAGGCCTTGTTTTTTTTAAGATTTTTTTAAAGCAGCTCTTTTAAGCAGGTATTATTAAATATTTATTTTTCTAAATATTGTATCTCTCAAAAATTCTTTCTAATAAGTTAATCTTATTAAAATATATGTATACAAAAATACATAAAATATGTATGTATTGTTAAGGTCTCATAAAATTCTAATAAGATCTAAATCAAATACATAATAATACATAATAATCAAGCAACAGTTTTTATAATATTTTTAGTACTTGAATCAAAACCTCTAGTTTTTTATTTTATAAATTGTTTTATAATAATTTCACACAATAAATAATATAACTTGTTTTTGCTGTGAATTATATATTTCTTTAAAAAATATAATTCATAAAAATATACATTTTTAATACAAATGTACATTTTTATGAATTATATTTAAAAAAATATATATATTTATATAATTTACAACAAAAACATGTTTACTGTGAAATAAAACATATTAGTTTACATTTTAAAAGAAGCTAAAGATAAAAATTTTCAAATGTAATTCATAATTGAATCATAAAATATCATTAAAGTTAAACATATCATTAAAGTTATTTATACATGTATACATTAAGTCATAAAATGTTATTAATCACTAGATATCGGATATTTGGTGACTATTTTGTAGCCATCTGGACCATCATAGACTTAATAGACGGAGCCTTTTACAAAAAGCATGTGATAGGCGAACACTAACTTCGGAAAGTTTCGCCGATGCGACTCCGAAATATTCGGCTGTATCATATTCGCTATATCACTTACAACGAAATTGTCGAATATTACCGAGTTCCACCGAGTTTAACCGAAGTTAAGCGGGAAACACAGCCTTTTGCATAATGCATAATACATATGCATAAGAAATTCGATTGGTCGAATTCCTTATGCACATGCTAACGGACCAATCAAATTTCTTATGCATATGCGTTATGCGTTATGCAATGGTCTGTGCTCCCCGCCTTACGAGTTTACCAATAGCTGAGTCTTATTGACTACGTTTACACGACAGTCTAAAGCTGATTTAGTAACTAAATTGCATCCTAGTTAATGAATTCTTGCATCCAATTGGTAAATTTTTTTAGATCTAAAAGAATATACCAATTGAATGCAAGAATTCTCTAACTACGGTAGTTATTAAATCGGTTTTAGGCTGTCGTGTAAACGTAGTCATTGAGTTTCAAGTATAGAGAGATAACTGGAGTATAAATTTCAAGATTGGTCTAATTTTAAGCAAACGGCTAAATATATAGCCAATCACAGCGTTCGGCGCTAGAAAGAGACAGGGAGAACTTTTCGCATCCGTTTCTCTCTTACGGACAGCGGACAGTCTTTGCGCACGCCAATCTAATATCTCTATGCTTTTTATGCCTCGCTGTGATTGGTCAGGCGTGAAGGCAGTCGCGGTTGGCTGTCGTTAGCCTGATACGGGCTTAAGTGTGTAAGAATTTGACCAATCACAGTAAATTATTTTCTTCACATTTATTTGTGATTGGTCAAATACTTACAAACTTAAGCCCGTATCAGACTACCGACTGCAAGGCCGGCGCACTGTGATGAGACTTGTAGGATAGTGTCTCTGGTACAGGACACAGGACGTACAATGATTAATCCTGTTTAATTCAATATTTGAAGTATGCGACAAAGGATTTTCCATAAAAGATGCACTTACAATCTGGTCTTTATCTAAATATACGGCCAGCAAGTTTACTAGAGACATTAAAATATGATATTTATTCGATTACCGAGTATGTTGCAGTTTTTAGTAATCCTACGTCACGTAAAAGAATAACTACATTTGGCTCTAATATATATTTACGGCGGAATGTCACAATGAACAGTGTCTTCTGTACTACTCGTTGAATCTTTCAATATAACAAATGGATCACCGTGACTATGATTTACACAATCTAATACACCTGCTATAAACCTTACTCTTGTACTATTACAATGACTAGCATTTGCTCCGCCTTCAACGGTAAAAATTTCATAATTCTGTAAAAAAAAAAACTTTGACAGATCGTTCGACAAAAATTTCCAAGCTTTCGCTTTAAACACATTTTTCTCATCTTGGATTGATTTAATCTCTATGTGCCTAATTGCCACTTTATTTTTTTCTAATTTTTCAACACTGTTTACACAAGCTGCAGCAGAGATATTGTCGTTTTACACGTCTAGCACCAAGCCAGCTGGACTAGGAAACATTCCAATCAAATTTATCTCTTTCTGGAGTCTTCCTCAGCCATGAACACTCTTTTTTCTGGACATTTCACACTCAAACACTTTCGACACTTTGCATCGACACTGAAAACATTGAATCTTTCTTCATGTTCCTGATGGATGGATCATTCTCTATTTCTTTCTGCCAAAGTCAAATGTCTCTTGAGAAGTATTTTTCTGGAAAATCCCCAATTAACATGTCAGATTACTCCAAAAACAGCGTTCTCATTCTCGAAAGGTGAACCTCGTTCACTTCGACATTCGCTACGGCATCTAATTCCGATTGCCAATAAACAAAAGTACTCACTATTCCTTGGGAATGATTGCAAAATCTTGTGATTCTTGATACGTCTTTACGACGCTTGACAGACCTGAGTCTCTTGTTCTTCTTGACATTGCGACATCGAGAATGAGATTTCCTCCTCAATACTATCGTCCTTGAAAGCATGCCAGATGACAATGGATAAGTATGTGTCAAATTGTGTCCATTTTATCAATAACACTACTGAAAAATATTCTACCCCAATCATCTGTGGGAATCGAGTTGCAATAGGAGAAAATACATTACAACCACAGAAACAAACCAGACAAGTTAACGAATATAATCGTACCATTAAAAGCCTTACTTTAAAAATCAAATCATCACTTTCGAACATAAATTTTGCATAATCCTGGAAGGAAATTCTGTTAACCTGAAAATAATTCGATATCGCCGCGATGCTTTAAAGTATTTTCAGACATACAAATTTACCAATAGCTGAGTTTTATCGAATTTCAAGTATAGAGAGATAACTGGGGTGTAAATTTCATGATTGGTTTAATCTTAAGCAGACAGTTGTCCTTGTTGCCATTCACAGCGCTTGGATCGAAAAGACAGGATTTCTTTTCGCATACGTTTCTCTCGTTGACAGCGGACAGCCTTTGACGCGATGGATAAGTATGTCTATGCTTTTTATGTTCGTTGTATTGGCCAGAATTTTTACCGAATATCGCGGTTGGCTGTCGTTAGCCTGATACGGTCTTCAGTTTGTAAGTAATTGACCAATCACAGTAGATTATTTTCTTCAACATTCATTTGTGATTGGTTATTACTTACAAACTTAAGCCCGTATCAGACTACCGACTGCAGTTGGCGCACTGTGTTGAAACTTAACAGATAGCGTCTCTGGTACAGGACACAGGACATACTGACGACAATCATTAATTCTATTTCATTCAACGTTTGAAGTACGCGACAAAAGACTTTCCGTAAAAGATGTACTTACAAACCGGCGTCATCCGAATATACAGCCAGTTGAAAGAGACGCTTAAATATAATATTTTTCGTTACATGAATATGTTGCAGTTTTTAGTAATCCTACATCACGTCTAAAAGAATAACTGCATTTGGCTTTGCCGGGATAAGTTACGGCGGAATGTCACGATGAACAGGGTCTTCTGTACTACTCATTGAATCTTTCAATTTAACAAACGGATCATCTTGACTACGATGTACATAATCTAATACACCTGCTATTTACTTTCGTACTATTACAATGACTAGCGTTCCACATCAACGGTAGAAATTTTCCATTCTGTAAAAAAAAAACTTTTTGGCAAATCGTTCCACAAAAATTTCGAAGCTTTCGCCAAACAAATTTTTCTCATCTTGGATTGATTTAATCTCTATATGCCTAATTGTCAGTTTACTTTTTTCATTTTTTAACAAGTTTGTGTCAAATTGTGTTCGTTTTATGAATAACAGCTACTGAAAAATATTTATCTCCCCAAGTCATCTGTGCGAATCGAGTTGCAATACGAGTAAATAACATTAGTCACAGAACAACCAGATCACAAGTTCCAATGTAATCGTACGATTAAACGAGTCACTTCAAAAATCTAATCTTTACTTTCCAACATATAATTTTGCATAATCTGGAGGAAAATTCTGTTAATTTGAAAATAATTCGATATCGCCGCGATGGTTAAAGTGTTTTCAGACTTACGCGTTTACCAATAGCTGAGGCTCATTGAGTTTCAAGTATAAATTGACAAGATTCTTGACACTTTATGATGCTTGACAGACGAGTTGTCCTTCTTGACATTGCAACATCGAGAATGAGATTTCCTCCTCAATATTATCATCGTTGAAAGCATGCCAGCATGACGATGGATAAGTATGTGTTAACTTGTGTCCGTTTTATGAATAACACTACTGAAAGATATTCTATCAGAGTCACCTGTGCGAATCGAGTTGCAATATGAGTAAATACATTACAAACATAGAAACAAACCAGACAAGTATAACCAATATAATCGTACGATTAAAAGACTCACTTCAAAAATCCAATCATTACTTTCGAACATAATTTTGCATAATTTGGAAAGAAATTCTGTTAACCTGAAAATAATTCGAGATCGCCGCGATGCTTTAAAGTGTTTTCAGACTTACGCTTTACAAGTTTACCAATCGCTGAGTTTTATCGAGTTTCAAGTATAGAGAGATAACTGTGGTGTAAATTTCAAGATTGGTCTAATCGTAAGCAGGCTGCTAAAAATGTAGCCAATCACAGCGCTCGGCGCTAGAAAGAGACGGGAGATCGCCGTTTCTCGCATCCGTTTCTCTAACTTATGGACAATCGGACAAAGAGACGGGAGAATTTCTCGCATCCGTTTCTCTGGTGGACAACGGACAGCCTTTGCGCATCTAACATTTCTATGCTTTTCATGCCTCGCTGTGATTGGCCAAACAATTGCCTCGCTGTGATTGGCCAAACAATTGCCTAGCTGTGATTGGCCAAACATTTGCAAAGCTGTGATTGGCCATATTATTGCCTCGCTGTGATTGGCCATACTATTACCTAGCTGTGATTGGCCATACATTTGGCTAGCTGTGATTGGCCATACAATCGCCTAGCTGTGATTGGCCTGACGTTTGTCAGCAGTCGCGGTTGGTTGTCGGCAGCCTGATACGGGCTTAATTTTGTAATGATAAAATTTACTCTTCAGTTATCTCTCTATTCTTTTGATTCTCGATGAAACTCAGTGATTTGTATATTTGTAAGTCTGAAAATACTTTTACCATCGCGGCGATATCGAATTATTTTCTGGTTAACTGTATTTTCTTCCGAGAATTATGCAAAATTATGTACGAAAGTGACGATTGGATTTTTGAAGTGAGTCTTTTAATTGTGCAATTATGTTAGAACTCGTCTGGTTGTTCTGTGATTAATGTATTTACACTCATATTGCTACTTGATCTGCACAGATAACTCCGGGTAGAATATTTTTCAGTAGTGTTATTCTTAAAACGGACACACAAATTGACACATACTTATCCATTGTCATCTAGGATGCTTTCAACGACGATAATATCGAGGAGGAAATCTGATTCTCGATGTCACAATGTGAAGAGAAACATCGTCGGTCATGCGTGTTAAAGTGTCAAGAATCATGAGATTTTGCAGTCATTCCCAATGAACAGTAAGTACTTTTGTTTGTCAATCGGAGTTTAGATACCGTAGCGAATGTCGAGGTTAACGGTTAATTTATCTTTCAAGAATGAGAATGCTGTGTCATGAGTAAACCTATTATTGGAGGTTTTTCCAGAAAAATACTTGTCAGAGGAGACATTTGACTTTGTGAAAGAAATAGAGAATGATTCATCCATCGGGAGCACGAAGAAAGATTCAATGTTTTCAGTGTCTAAAGCAGATGCAAAGTCGAAAGTGTTTGAGTATTGGAAGTGCAGAAAGAAGAGTCGTGAGTGTTCATGGCTGAAGAAGGATTCGATAAATTTGGTTGGAACGTTCCCTGGTTCAGCTGGCTTGGTGCTAGACGTGAAAAGCGATAATATTTCTGTTGCATCTTGTGTGTAAGCAGTGTTGAAAAATTAGAAAAAAATAAAATGTTAATTAGGCACATAGAGATTAAATGAAATCCAAGGTGAGAAAAATTTGTTTGAAGCGAAAGCTTGGAAATTTTTGTCGAACGATCTGTCAAAAAGTTTTGTACAGAATTGTGAAATTTCTACCGTTAAAGAGCAAATGCTAGTTATTGTAATAATACGAGAGTGAGGTTCATAGCAGGTGTATTAGATTACGTAGATCACAGTCGCGATGATCCGTTTGTTTTATATTGAAAGATTCAACGGGTAGTGTAGAAGGCACTGTCCATCGTGACATTCCGCCAACAACAAACTTGTCCCGGCCAAATTAGAGCCAAATGTAGTTATTCTTTTACGTGATGTATGATTGCTGAAAACTACAACATACTTAGTAACGAATAAATATCATATTTTAGTGTCTCTGGTAAACTTATTGGTCGTATGTGCGGATAAAGGCCGGATTGTAAGTACGTCTTTTACGGAAAGTCTTTTGTCGCGTACTTCGAACGTTGAATTAAATAGGGTTAATGATTGCACGTCAGTACGTCCTGTTTCCTGTTCTGTCCTGCATCTTGTACCAGAGACACTATCCTATGAGTTTTGTTGCGTTGCGCCGGCTTCGCAGTCGGTAGTTCGATACGGGCTTGAGATATTTGTGAGAAATTGAGCAATCGCAGTCGAATATGAAGAAAATGATCGACTGTGATTGGTGAATTTCTTAGAAACTTAAGCCTGTATCAGGCTTAACCGATAGCCAACCGCGACTGCCGACACACACGCGTTTGACCAATCACAGCGAGCCAATTTACTCCCTAGTTATCTCTCTGTACTTGAAACTCGATAAAACTCAGCGATTGGTAAACCTGTAAGTCTGAAAACACTTCTACCGTCGCGGCGATATCGAATTATTTTCAGGTTAACAGTATTTTCTTCCGGATTATGTAGAAAGAATTATGTTTGAAAGTGACGATTGGATTTTTGAAGTGAGTCTTTTAATTGTGCGATTATGTTGGAACTCGTCTGGTTGTTTTGTGGTTAATGTATTTACACTCATATTGCTATTTGATTTGCGCAGATAATTCGGGGTAGAATATTTTTCAGTAGTGTTATTCTTAAAACGGACACACAAATTGATACATACTTATCCATTGTCATCTAGGATGCTTTGAACGACGATAATATCGAGGAGGAAATCTGATTCTCGATGTCACAATGTCAAGAGAAACATCGTCCGTCATGCGTGTTAAAGTGTCAAGAAGAAGAATCATGAGATTTTGCAGTCATTCCCAATGAACAGTAAGTACTTTTGTTTGGCAATCGGAGTTAGATACCGTAGCGAATGTCGAGGTTAACGATTCATCTTTGAAGAATGAGAACGCTCAGTGTCAGGAGTAAATCTGTTATTGGGGATTTTCCAGAAAAATACTTGTCAGAGGAGACATTTGACTTTGCGAAAGAAATAGAAATGGTGATCCATCCATCAGGAGCACGAAGAAAGATTGAATGTTTTTAGTGTCTAAAGCAGATGCAACGTTGAAAGTGTTGGAGTATGGAACGTGCAGAAAGAAGAGTCGTGAGTGTTTATGGCTGAAGAAGGACTCGATAAATTTGGTTGGAACGTTCCCTGGTCCAGCTGGCTTGGTGCCGGACACGGAAGACGATAATATCTCTGCTGCATCTTGTGCAAGCAGTGTTGAAAAATTAGAAAAAATAAAATGGCAATTAGGCACATAGAGATTAAATGAAATCCAAGGTGAGAAAGATTTGTTTGAAGAGAAAGCTTGGAAGTTTTTGTTGAACGATCTGTCAAAAAGTTTTGTACAGAATTATGAAATTTCTACCGTTGAAAGCGGAGCAAATGCTAGTCATTGTAATAATACGAGAGTGAGGTTCATAGCAGGTGTATTAGATTATGTAGATTATAGTCAGGATGATCAGTTTGTTTTATATTGAAAGATTCAACGGGTAGTGCAGAAGGCACTGTCCATCGTGACATTCCGCCAACAACAAACTTGTCCCAGCGTATTAGAGCCAAATGTAGTTATTCTTTTACGTGATGTAGGATTGCTGAAAACTACAACATACTTGGTAACGAATAAATATGAATATTTTAGTGTTTCTGGTAAACTTACTGGCTGTATATGCGGATAAAGACCGGATTATAAGTACATCTTTTACGGAAAGTCTTTTGTCGCGTATTTCAAACGTTGAATTAAATAGGGTTAATGATTGTACGTCAGTAGTCCTGTTTTCTGTCTTGTCCTGCGTTCTGTACCAGAGACACTATTCTATGAGTCTTTTTGCGGTGCGCCGGCCTCGCAGTCGGTAGTCCGATACGGGCTTGAGATATTTGTGAGAAATTGAGCAATCGCAGTCGAATATGAAGAATATAATCGACTGTGATTGGTGAATTTCTTAGAAATTTAAGCTCGTATCAGGCTTAATCGACAGCCAACCGTGACTTCCGACACACACACGTTTGGCTAATCACAGCGAGCTAATTTACTCCTCAGTTATCTTTCTCTGTACTTGAAACTCGATAAAACTCAGCGATTGGTAAACCTGTAAGTCTGAAAACACTTGTACCGTCGCGGCGATATCGAATTATTTTGAGTTTAACAGTATTTTCTTCCGGATTATGCTTGAAAGAATTATGTTTGAAAGTGACGATTGGATTTTTGAAGTGAGTCTTTTAATCGTGCGATTACGTTGGAACTCGTCTGGTTGTTCCGTGGTTAATGTATTTACACTCATATTGCTACTTGATTTGCGCAGATAACTCGGAGTAGAATATTTTTCAGTAGTGTTATTCGTAAAACGGACACAAATTGATACATACTTATCCATTGTCATCTAGGATAGGAGCTTTGAACGACGATAATATCGAGGAGGAAATCTGATTCTCGATGTCACAATGTCAAGAGAAACATCGTCCGTCATGCGTGTTAAAGTGTCAAGAAGAAGAATCATGAGATTTTGCAGTCATTCCCAATGAACAGTAAGTACTTTTGTTTGGCAATCGGAGTTAGATACCGTAGCGAATGTCGAGGTTAACGATTCATCTTTGAAGAATGAGAACGCTCAGTGTCAGGAGTAAATCTGTTATTGGGGATTTTCCAGAAAAATACTTGTCAGAGGAGACATTTGACTTTGCGAAAGAAATAGAAATGGTGATCCATCCATCAGGAGCACGAAGAAAGATTGAATGTTTTTAGTGTCTAAAGCAGATGCAACGTTGAAAGTGTTGGAGTATGGAACGTGCAGAAAGAAGAGTCGTGAGTGTTTATGGCTGAAGAAGGACTGGATAAATTTGGTTGGCGTTCCCTGGTCCAGCTGGCTTGGTGTCGGACACGAAAGACGATAATATCTCTGCTGCATCTTGTGCAAGCAGTGTTAAAAAATTAGAAAAAATAAAATGGCAATTAGGCACATAGAGATTAAATGAAATCCAAGGTGAGAAAGATTTGTTTGAAGAGAAAGCTTGGAAGTTTTTGTTGAACGATCTGTCGAAAAGTTTTGTACAGAATTATGAAATTTCTACCGTTGAAAGCGGAGCAAACGCTAGTGATTGTAATAATACGAGAGTGAGGTTCATAGCAGGTGTATTAGATTATGTAGATTATAGTCAGGATGATCAGTTTGTTTTATATTGAAAGATTCAACGGGTAGTGCAGAAGGCACTGTCCATCGTGACATTCCGCCAACAACAAACTTGTCCCAGCGTATTAGAGCCAAATGTAGTTATTCTTTTACGTGATGTAGGATTGCTGAAAACTACAACATACTTGGTAACGAATAAATATGAATATTTTAGTGTCTTGCTGGTAAACTTACTGGCTGTATATGCGGATAAAGACCGGATTATAAGTACATCTTTTACGGAAAGTCTTTTGTCGCGTATTTCAAACGTTGAATTAAATAGGGTTAATGATTGTACGTCAGTAGTCCTGTTTTCTGTCTTGTCCTGCGTTCTGTACCAGAGACACTATTCTATGAGTCTTTTTGCGGTGCGCCGGCCTCGCAGTCGGTAGTCCGATACGGGCTTGAGATATTTGTGAGAAATTGAGCAATCGCAGTCGAATATGAAGAATATGATCGACTGTGATTGGTGAATTTCTTAGAAATTTAAGCTCGTATCAGGCTTAATCGACAGCCAACCGTGACTTCCGACACATACGCGTTTGGTCTAATCACAGCGAGCTAATTTACTCCTCAGTTATCTCTCTGTACTTGAAACTCGATAAAACTCAGCGATTGGTAAACTTGTAAGTCTGAAAACACTTGTACCGTCGCGGCGATATCGAATTATTTTGAGTTTAACAGTATTTTCTTTCCGGATTATGCTTGAAAGAATTATGTTTGAAAGTGACGATTGGATTGTGAGTCTTTTAATCGTGCGATTATGTTGGAACTCGTCTGGTTGTTCCGTGGTTAATGTATTTACACTCATATTGCTACTTGATTTGCGCAGATAACTCGGAGTAGAATATTTTTCAGTAGTGTTATTCGTAAAACGGACACAAATTGATACATACTTATCCATTGTCATCTAGGATAGGAGCTTTGAACGACGATAATATCGAGGAGGAAATCTGATTCTCGATGTCACAATGTCAAGAGAAACATCGTCCGTCATGCGTGTTAAAGTGTCAAGAAGAAGTCATGAGATTTTGCAGTCATTCCCAATGAACAGTAAGTACTTTTGTTTGGCAATCGGAGTTAGATACCGTAGCGAATGTCGAGGTTAACGATTCATCTTTGAAGAATGAGAACGCTCAGTGTCAGGAGTAAATCTGTTATTGGGGATTTTTCAGAAAAATATTTGTCAGAGGAGACATTTGACTTTGCGAAAGAAATAGAAATGGTGATCCATCCATCAGGAGCACGAAGAAAGATTGAATGTTTTTAGTGTCTAAAGCAGATGCAACGTTGAAAGTGTTGGAGTATGGAACGTGCAGAAAGAAGAGTCGTGAGTGTTTATGGCTGAAGAAGGACTCGATAAATTTGGTTGGAACGTTCCCTGGTCCAGCTGGCTTGGTGTCGGACACGAAAGACGATAATATCTCTGCTGCATCTTGTGCAAGCAGTGTTAAAAAATTAGAAAAAATAAAATGGCAATTAGGCACATAGAGATTAAATGAAATCCAAGGTGAGAAAGATTTGTTTGAAGAGAAAGCTTGGAAGTTTTTGTTGAACGATCTGTCAAAAAGTTTTGTACAGAATTATGAAATTTCTACCGTTGAAAGCGGAGCAAATGCTAGTCATTGTAATAATACGAGAGTGAGGTTCATAGCAGGTGTATTAGATTATGTAGATTATAGTCAGGATGATCAGTTTGTTTTATATTGAAAGATTCAACGGGTAGTGGAGAAGGCACTGTCCATCGTGACATTCCGCCAACAACAAACTTGTCCCAGCGTATTAGAGCCAAATGTAGTTATTCTTTTACGTGATGTAGGATTGCTGAAAACTACAACATACTTGGTAACGAATAAATATGAATATTTTAGTGTCTCTGGTAAACTTACTGGCTGTATATGCGGATAAAGACCGGATTATAAGTACATCTTTTACGGAAAGTCTTTTGTCGCGTATTTCAAACGTTGAATTAAATAGGGTTAATGATTGTACGTCAGTAGTCCTGTTTTCTGTCTTGTCCTGCGTTCTGTACCAGAGACACTATTCTATGAGTTTTTTTGCGGTGCGCCGGCCTCGCAGTCGGTAGTTCGATACGGGCTTGAGATATTTGTGAGAAATTGAGCAATCGCAGTCGAATATGAAGAATATGATCGACTGTGATTGGTGAATTTCTTAGAAACTTAAGCCCGTATCAGGCTTAATCGACAGCCAACCGTGACTTCGGACACACGCGTCTGGGCTAATCACAGCGAGCCAATTTACTCCCCAGTTATCTCTCTGTACTTGAAACTGGATAAAACTCAGCGATTGGTAAATTGTAAGTCTGAAAACTTTTACTTTTACCGTCGCGGCGATATCGAATTATTTTCAGTTTAACAGTATTTTCTTCCGGATTATGCTTGAAAGAATTATGTTTGAAAGTGACGATTGGATTGTGAGTCTTTTAATCGTGCGATTATGTTGGAACTCGTCTGGTTGTTCCGTGGTTAATGTATTTACACTCATATTGCTACTTGATTTGCGCAGATAACTCGGAGTAGAATATTTTTCAGTAGTGTTAAACGGACACAAATTGACACATACTTATCCATTGTTATCTAGGATAGGAGCTTTGAACGACGATAATATCGAGGAGGAAATCTGATTCTCGATGATTACAATGTTAAGAGAAACATCGTCCGTGCGTGTTAAAGTATCAAGAAGTCATGAGATTTTGCAGTCATTCCCAATGAACAGTAAGTACTTTTGTTTGACAATCGGAGTGACCGTATCGAATGTCGAGATTAACGATTCATCAAGGAGAACGCTGTATCAGGAGTAAACTTGTAAGTCAAATATCTCTGGTAAATATGTCTGAACCGCCATCGACTTTTTATGCACATGCTAGTTGCTCCGCAATCGCATTTGACTGCGTTACACCGAACATCTGGCACTGTGCATCCTGTTTGAATATAGAGCGCCATTTTAAAGTATGATTTACTTAAAAATTATAATATTTATTTTTATCTTATAATATTTTAGAAGTTGATTAATATGAATGAGTCAACTAAAAACTAAATTTGCCGCAAGAATATCACTTTGGTTATTACTTGTAAATGATGAATTAATTAAGAAAGAGAAAATTCTGATCAATAAGACACAGTTAAAGTGGTGGTAGGGAACAAGTTAAAATATCGTCTAAAGTTTGTTGACACAAAAATCTTAATATGCGTTGTGGATGCGTTCTCTGCATTAAAATTGACATTCATTTCTCTTGTGATTGGAATTTCATCGAAGTTGACAAAATTGAACTCGTGAATTTCATTTGGAAAAAGATTACACGTTGTTTTCTTCGCCAAGATGTCTTAATTGTTCTCTCTTCTTGTTAAAATTCTACGAAAATCTACTTAATTAATTAGCTTATAATTTGCATCCTCGACGATGCTCGAACTTTCTACATTGGGGATAAGATACTATTTAGAGAATCGAGCGGTTTTTAGTTAGCGTTAAGTAACACGTACTCTCTTTCTTCGCTTGAAAGAATTTGAATCGATTAGCTAAAGTTAATCGTCAGTTTTCCCAACATATCGAATGAGTGAATAGAGAAGAAAGGGAACATGAAACACTATTAACTCGGGGATAGTTTGACTAGGATTAAATGATTGTATGGAGTGATTTTTACACTCCAATTAAAAGTCAGTTGTTGTTAATTATATATTATTGACTGTTTTAATAATTTATTAATATTTGAGGATATTATGTATATAGATTTACTCAATATTTTCTGATAAGAGCAATCAAATGATAATTAAACGAAAGAAACACATTAAACAGCTTAATATGACATATTTCCAAAAAATAAAAATATTAATTAATAAAATATTTTGTTATGCCCAGAATTCATCCATCCATGTTCCCGATGGATGGATCATTCTCTATTTCTTTCGCAAAGTCAAATGTCTCTTGAAAAGTATTTTTCTGGAAAATCACCAATTAACAGATTAGGTTACTCCAATTACAGCCTTCTCATTCTCGAAAGGTAAATTGTTAACCTCGACATTCGCTACGGTATCTAACTCCGATTGCCAAACAAAAGTACTCACTATTCATTCGGAATGATTGCAAAATCTTGTGATTCTTGATACTTTACGACGCTTGACAGATGAGTTGTCCTTCTTGACATCGCGACATCGAGAATGAGATTTTCTCTTCAATATTATCGTCGTTGAAAGTCTATGCCAGATGACGATGGATAAGTATGTGTCAATTTGTGTCCGTTTTACAAATAATACTACTGAATCTTATTAAAATATATGTATACAAAAATACATAAAATATGTATGTATTGTTAAGGTTTCATAAAATTCTAATAAGATTTAATATAATCAATACAAATAAATAATAATATATAATAATACATAATAATCAAGCAACAGTTTTTATAGTATTTTTAGTACTTATCAAAACCTCTAGTTTTTTATTCATAAATTGTTTTATAATAATTTCACAGTAAATAATATAACATGTTTTTGCTGTGAATTATATATTTCTTTAAAAAATATAATTTTTAATAAAAATATATATTTTTAATTTGTAATGTACATTTTTATGAATTATATTAAAAAAATATATATATTTATATAATTCACAAAAACATGTTATTTACTGTGAAATAAAACATATTAGTTTACATTTTAAAAAAAGCTAAAGATAAAAATTTTCAAATGTAATTCATAATTGAATCATAAAATATCATTAAAGTTAAACATATCATTAAAGTTATTTATACATGTATACATTAAGTCATAAAATGTTAATCATTAGATATCGGATATTTGGTGACTATTTTGTGGTCATCTGGACCGTTTTCAAGCAGGGACGGCCATTTTGTGGTCCTATTTGGGGATTATTTCATGTGGCGACGGGTATTTTGTGACCCTTTGGGCCGTTTTCGTGCAGGGGCGGCCATTTTGTGGTCCTCTTGGACCGTTTTCATGCAGCGGCGGCCATTTTGTGGTTCTCTGAGCCGTTTTCGAGCAGGATGCGGCCATTTTGTGGCCCTCTGGGCCGTTTTCATTCAGCGGCGGCCATTTTGTGGTTCTCTGGCAGTTTTCGAGCAGGGGCGGCCATTTTGTGTCTTTCATTTAGCGAGCCATTTTGCGGTCCTCTGAGCTGTTTTCATTTTTTCATGCAGGTCATTTTGGGCCTGTTTTTTCGTGCAGATGCGGCCATTTTGTGGCCCTCTGGGCCGTTTTCAAGCAGCGGCGGCCATTTTGTGGCCATCTGGGCCGTTTTCATGCATTTTGTGCGGTCATTTTGTGGGCCGTTTGCATTTGCAGCCCTCTGGCGTTTTCATTTAGCGGTGAGTATTTTATGGCGTTCGTGGCCGTTTTGAAGTAGGGCGGCCATTTTGTGGCTATATTTTTCATTCAACGACGGGTATTTTGTTGCTCTTTTCGTTCATCTATCTTTTGTGGTTGGGCTGTTTTTATTCAACGGTGAGTATTTTATGATCTTAACTTTCGAACAGGAGCGACCATTTTGTGGCTATTTGAGCGGCTGGGCCGTTTTCATTGAGCGGTGACGATTTATTGGTTCTCTGGGCCTTTTTCAAGCATCATTTTGTGGCTATCTGGGTCGTTTTCATGCAGATGTGGCTATTTTGTAGCTATCTGGGTCCAGTTTTCATGGGCCTTTTTCAAGCATCGGTGAGTATTTTGTGGCTATCTGGTCCGTTTTCATGCAGGGCGGCCATTTTGTGGCTATCTGGGCTCTTTTTATTCAACGACGGGTATTTTGTGGCTATTTGGGCTCTTTTCATTCAGCGGCGGGCATTTTGTGGTCGCTTGGGCTGTTTTCATTCAACGGTGAGTATTTTATGGTCTATTGGGCAGTTTGCGAACAGGGGTGGCCATTTTGTGGCTATTTGGGCGGTTTTCATTTAGCGACTGCCATTTTGCGGCTCTCTGAGCTGTTTTTATTCAGTGGTGTGTATTTTGCGATTTTTTGGGCAGTTTTCATGCAGGAGCGGCCATTTTGTGGCCTTCTGAACTTTTTTCGTTCAGATGTGACTATTTTGTGACTCTCTGGGCCGTGTTCATTCAGCGGTGACGATTCATTGGTCCTCTGGACCCTTTTCAAGCAGCGGCGGCTATTTTGTGGCTATCTGGGCCGTTTTCATGCAGATGTAGCCATTTTGTGGCTATCTGGGCTGTTTTCATTCATCGGCGGTCATTTTGGCATGTTTGAAGTATGCGACGAAAGACTTTCTACAAAAGATGGACTTACAATCCGGCTTATATCCGAATATACGGGCTGTAAGATTACTGGAGTCATTTAAATATAATATTTATTTGCTATGAAATATGTTGCAGTTTTGGGTAATTCTATACTTAAAAAATTACCTTTTTTAAAAAATGTAAAAAAAAGGTGGTCTAAGTCTGCGTCAAAAAGTATTTTTACAAAATAGTATAATATTATTAAGCGACTGCTATTAAAAAACTGATTTCCAAAATAGTGTAATTTTAATTTGCACAAGTTATTTTAATTATAGCGGCCATTTTGTACAAAAATAATTATATCAACAAATTGTGCTAAGTAAAAATAAAAATTTATAACGATTCATATTTTAATAAGTTCAAGCAGCGGCGGCTATAATATAAAAATCTGGGCCGTTTAATGAAAATGTAGATTTTGTGGCACTGGGCTACAAAATATGCTATTTTAAAAATTAGCATGCACCAAATCTTTTAATTAAATTTTGTTAATTTTGTTGTTTATAAAGTAGTAAGAGATAGCAATAATTATAATAATAAGAGTAATAATAGTAATAATGATATTGATAGGAATAAGAATACTAATAATAAGGATAATCTAAATAAGAATGATAGTAAAGATAATAAAAAGAGAGAGAATGATTTGAATAACTCGCGCGGATTATTGTTCTTGCTGATTTATCGTTGATTAAGTTATCGTAAGTAAGTTCTTCTTCTAAATTGTCGGTTCCTCGAAATGGAAAATCCGTATTAAGTTGTAACAGTGGATTTCTGTGAGCTGCGGATAGCCGCGGTTATCCAAAGTTCGGGCGGTGGAGTCGAAGGCTGAGTGAATTAGGCGTGCGTTTAATATCGTATGACTATGTTTATTAAAATACTACGGCTTATACACTAACTTACATGCTAACTTATTCCTACTATATACAAGTCCGGTATTGCCGGCTTAATGTTTCGCTATTGGCGCGGGTGCGCGTGAACGCCGCTTAACGGGTTCGGCTCGGTTCGCCGGAGATCGTCGGTGCGCTCTCGGAGTTCGGTCTCGCGGCGGAGATCGGGCGTGTTCGGCGGGCTTCGCGGTGTTCCGGCGGCGCGGGCCGCCTTGTAACGCTTCGTTACAAAGTGCATCAAAAAGACTATCAATTAAAAGTTAAGATCCATGTAAATTTAAGGGATCGTCTTGGCTTAGGTGCTCTAGCAAATTGTCGTTGAAAAAGGGGATTGTATCCTCGTCCTCAATGTTTTGCGTAGAGAGGAACGGGAGGATCTTCTTCAATCAATGGCGCGGAAAGAGAATGAACGGAAACTGGTGAATAAGAAGGAGCGATGTCTTCCGGAATTGGAGAGAGATTTGGGGGTAGGTCGTTTGCTAGAGGAAACTCTATGATGTTACGCGTTGGAGATCTGGATCCATGAAATTCTCCTGGGATTATTAAAGGAGGAGGTGTCGTGGATGAAAAAGTTATAGGTCGCGGTGTGACAATAATCGTATCGAAAGATAAAAATGCTGGGGCTTCAATAGCTCTTGTATTAATTTCTTGAGGAGTTAAAATGTGGATTGCGTTGCGGACATTTCTATGCGCACGTTTATGACGGATGATGCGTCTTGGAGCCGTTGGGAAAGCTCGCCTAGTTAATTGATTTACCCGTGTTCGCGGGGCTACCATCTGCCATTTCAAAGTTATAAATAGGTTTCGTTTTTTAATAAAAGATTAATCGAAAAATGAAACTGTTCACTCACGTTGGCGGTACGTGTTAAATTCGTATAAAAGGTGATTAGAATTTTTGGATGCTGGGTTCTTACAATTTCCATTACCTATAGATTTAGATTAGTGTTAGTTTTAAGATTAAAAGTGTGGGAAGGATAACTAGTAAGTAGTGCGAGGTAATAGGTGGCGCGTCGGCGCTTTATTGAGTTTCCGCGCTTGGCGAGTTTTAGTTTCCTAGTTCTAGTTTTTGTTGATGTAATACGTGTCATCATCCTCCCAATTCCTTTTACATCCATCTCCAATAATATTCTTGTGGCCAAATATATCTTTTATAATATTCATCGTGTATGGATCTTTATCAATTCCTACAAAGGAAAAATAAGAAGACGGATGTTGAAATATTGGAGTTGGAATGCTCTTGAGATTGAAAGGGAAAGTCTCTCACAAACTTCCTTTCGAAGTTATTTTTTATTTAAACAAATTTAATGAAAAGAATTACTGCAACTTTGACAACAAATCTCTTGAATCACTTGAAGGAAATGGTGCTGGGTCGCTAATCGACTCGGATTCTGCGGCAGGCGCTTACTCTGCCTTTTTGTCTCAGGAATTTCATATGATATATGCTATGGTGCAATACTCAGCACTACATGCAAACCAAGGACTCGTTTACGAGAACTCATTTACACCAGTAGTTATATGTCACATGTGGCACACAAGAGGTACAGAGCTGCTGTATGTTTGTAGCAATTATGAAGTTAATTAATTAAAAGAGACTTTAGGATTGTCACAAGAATAATAAATGTATGAATACGTCAAAGGACTTGTACTAGGAGATAAATAAGAATAGTGGGATTAACCCTCCGAGAACACACCTCTTTTTTCAAGCATGAAGAACACTCTGGGTCAATCTGACCCGACGCTAACTTTAAGAGTCCGCCATTTTAAAACGACGTGTTCGATCGGCTTGAAAAAATTCCTGGATATACTTGAAACTTGAATAAATGATGTTGTAAATATTAAAACTGTTTTTATAAATATTAACATATCTAAAAAAATTGTCGAAAAAAAATTTTTTTTCAAAAAATTTTTTTTACATAAAACTATAACTAGGTACAGAGGGCGCCGATCCCGCCAATTTTCAAAATCCCTTTAAGATATTCTTACTCAAATTTAAGGTACGGGTCAAATTGACCCAGTGTGTTCTCGAAGGGTTAATAAACTGAATTATAATTGCGTAATATTCTATCTTTGGTACACACAAGTTAAGGTTTTAATAGATTCGAGAATTATTAAATAATATATATTATTGATTAATTAAGGAAATACATAAAATAATATATGTAAGAGCTCACACATGGAAGGAAAACCATGTTAAAAAACCCGGGCAGGTCGGGCTCGTGAGGGGGGTTATCCCAACCGACATAGGAATGGAGTCTCCGATATAACCTCTCGTGGAAGACAACCACGTTAAAAAATTACATTTCATGGACAGAGATGACTAATAAAGAGTTGAACGTACCGCCCCAGGGGTCTCGGAGCCCCAGGGGCCGGCGTGGGGGGGGGGGGTAGAGTCCCGGCTCCCCCCACGTCGTTATCGGACGACGGGCGGTGCGGGGGGTGCGACGCAGGCCCCCCGCACTACTCTGCTACTGCGGGGAGTGATGGAGTCTTCCGGACGTTTGTCCGGAAGGCTGTTGAGGTGTTCCTCCTCCTTTTAGAGGAGGAACTGGGTTGCAGGAGGTGTGCGTGCTCGGAGGGTTTCGTCCCCCCGAGTTGCTCGGGAGGCGTAGGCCCGACTTCCTACGCCTCGGCGGTTCGAGGTGTGGGGAGGCCTGCGTCCCGTTCTGTCGGGACGCAGACCTCCCCGGAGGTAAGTGCCCCCCCAGGTGCTATAGGTGCCTGGGGCGGGGGCACATCAGAAGATGGTGCCCGTCCACCGTCGACCGGGGCAGCTCCTGCCTCCGGTGTGGCGGGGACGGGCACCATATGGGGGCGTGTGCGGCGCCGGCCTCAGTGTGCAGACGCGGGACTACCCGCTCGCCACCGGATCGGTGGGAGCGGGTGCCCTGTGGTCCCTCCCCGTCGCGGGAGAGGGAGGCGGAAACGGAGGAAGGGGGGCTTCACCCCCTCCCCCGTTGTATCTGAAGATGGGTCCCCAGAGGACGTTTCCATGGAGGTCGTCCCTGAGGCTGGCTCAGATGCCAGCTTGGGGGCGACCTCCGTGGAGTGTTTGCCCTCCATGAGCTCCCCTTCCGGGAAGCCCATGGAGGTGGCGGCGGAGGAAGAGAGGAGGGAGGAGGAATCCTCTTCCTCTCTTATGGGTGGGAGGGAGGGGGAGATGTCTCCCCCCTCTCCGTTGTGGTGGAAGAAGGGGAGGAGGTGAGGGATGGTGATGATGCCAAGCTCTCCCGCCTCCTCCCCTCGGTCAGCCTTACAAGGCTGACCGAAAAGGAGGTTGGGGCGGCGGCCCCTCTGGTCGCCGCCCCTCTGGCTAAAAAGGCCAGAAGTGATGGGGCCAAGGGGGGAACTGAGGTTCCCCCCATGGCGGTGATAGAAGAGGTGGTTGCTGGTGGCGTACTCCCGGGGCCGGTTTCTGGGAGGAGGGTGGGGAATAGGGGGGGAGACCAGTTTCCTTCTCCCTCCTCCACCGCCCCTCTTTCAGAGTTGTCCGGTCCTGAGATGACGTCATTAGCAATATTGAGCACCAGGTCGTCCCTCCAGATCATCGGGCGATCTGGGGGTTGCTCAAAGAGAAGGTGAAATGCGGAGACCCTCGCGTCGCCGAGGGTCTCCGCATAATCAAGGGAAGGAGCGATGGCATCAATTTTGATGCCATCGCCCTTCCTGAGGGCGCCGATAGCATCGACGTGGTGAGGGATGCCGTCACGAAATTGGCAGTGGAGCACCCAGGCTGGGAGCTCCGCTGCCACGTGACGGCGATCCCGGTCGAATATCGGCGCCCTAAGACTGTTAAAGTTGCCTCGACGCGGGCATCGGGGGCAAGTGCCGTCAAGGCGCCCCCCGGTGCCCGCCTCGAGACAAATAGATTCTTCTTGATAGGGGTGGAGGAGGGGGAGAGGAGTCCTCCCTCCCCGGTGGACCTCCACCCCCGAAAAAAGAAGAAGAAAAAAGATAAGGTAAAGGGGTGACTGGGCCTCACCCAGTCACCCCTTTTAGCCCCCCACAACATCGGGGGGCACTTGTGTCATTCCCCCCCTCCTAACATCTGGGGGGGGATTGATGGGGACTGCTATCGGCCGGCCGAGAGCGGGGGCTCTCGGTCGTGCTGATCCCCCCCAGCGTGGTGGAGGAGGAGCCGCTGGTCACGGCTCCTCCTCCAAATTACGGGATGAGGCCCGTACGGACTTAATCCGTGCGGGCCAGCCTGAGAGGGGGAAAGAAGCATGCCATAAGGCGATTCCTCTCCCCCTCTCATTAAAGGCTAGGTCCGATGACCCGGTGTGGTTTTAGTGGGTATGCCGGCAAGTCTCTTTCTCGACTTGCCGGTGACTCCCACATAACCCCTGGAGTTCCCCCGAACCCCAGGGGTACCTATAAAAGGTTTCCACATCGTCAACAAAAAAAAAAAAAAAAGGTTGCCCCGACTTCCTTCCTGGGGATCCAGGGCACCGACCCCGGGGTCCCATTACGCGATTACGAAGTACCCTTTCGGGCACTTCGTACTCCAAATTCGGAACAGAAGCCCCAGCCAATACAGCGCTTGCCGAATCTTGGGGGAAGGTGTTTGCTATTAATTCAAGGGGAGGGGGAGCACGTTATGATTAAGTTGTAGAGACAAAACTTTTTGTAAATTACTTTCACAAATTATCAAAACTTTTTGTAAATTACTCTCACAAATTACTCTCACTCGATTAACACAATACAGATTACGCGATAACGAATTCACTGATTTACTGACTCACTACCGATTCACCGATATCAAAAATTACTTTAAAAGAAACGCGAATGCAAATAGCACATGACTCGACGCGAAGCGACGGACCGCGGAAACTGCGTGACAACCACAAGAGTTATGTTGACAGTTGACTAGCGCCACGCAAGTCGCAGCGTGTGGCGCTAGTCAACCCTTGTGGTCGCGCAGTTTCCGCGGTCCGTCGCTTCGCGTCGAGTCATGTGCTATTTGCATTCGCGTTTCTTTTAAAGTAATTTTTGGTATCGGTAAATCGGTAGTGAGTCAGTAAATCAGTGAATTCGTTATCGCGTAATCTGTATTGTGTTAATCGAGTGAGAGTAATTTGTGAGAATAATTTACAAAAAGTTTTGATGTGTCTCTACAACTTAATCATAACGGTGCAGCAGTTAACACGTAGCATGAGGATTCGCTACGTTGCTACAAGGTGAGTGAGTAAATGGGTGACAGAATGAGAGAGTGCATAAGTGTTTGTGTAAAAGAGAGAAAAAGAGCGAGAAAAAAGTGTATGCGTACATACGTGCATGTGTATAAATGTCTCTCCCTCCTTTTCTCCCTCTTTCTCTCTTTTTCTCTCTCTCTCTCTCTCTTTTTATGCACACGCATTACACACATCGTGTGTAGCAATCAGCTGATTGCAGGGTTCAACGGCCGGCGAACCGGAATAACTTTTTGTTATTAAAGTTATTAAAGTAATTTTGTTATTAAAGTAAGTTTATTTTAAGGAACACGTATTCCTGACATAATTCTAAGACACCTTCTTCTTTATCAAAATTTTATTTAAGGCATAATTTTATGTCATAAGATTAAAATAGCGACTCACGCGGTGGTAATCATCCGTCGGGCGGTCAACTGAACCCGCGTTACGCTCGCGGTGCGCCGCTCCTGCCTGCCTTCTGTACTCGACGCGTGATTTCCTAACTATTTTTGCTTATAACTCGAAAACTAAGCTTCAAATCAAATTTTGATAAAGGAAAAATCATCTTAGAATTGTGTCAGGAATACGTCATTTTACAGATGGAAGGTTATTTTGGATCATCCTGTATGTATTATACTAACGATTAAATAGGATTTTAAGCGAAAATTGAATATAATTGCAAGCGATAATAAGTTTTGAAATTTTCTGGCGGGGACGTAACACTGGATACAAGTTAAATGCGCGGGGGGTCCAGGGGGCGAAGCCCCCTGGTGGAGGGTTGGGGAGGCTTCGCCCCCCACTGTTACAAAACGACTTCTATTACGAAAAAAAATTTGTCGTCGCGTACGATTATATACATTAATTTTATATGATATTTAATATTTTATGTTTTATGATTTGTTTAATAAATTATTTTTAAATTTTATACTAATTAATTTGTTACTAGTTGTTTAAGAAAGCTTTGTAGTTTCACATAAATATTATAATATTCGTTTCTCGAATAGTCTCCGGAGCGAGCTGTTCCGCATACCAGGGCTCTGTTTACCTCTGTTTATTTTATTTTTTTTTTATACCTACAACTAGTCAAAATCGCAGCTGTAACTCGTTCCGTGACGGATTGTCGAAATCATATGATTATATAACGGTCGAAAAGTAATTTAATGTTAATTAAAAGCATATAAAGTGAGTGGAAACATTTAATGCAAGTGGAGAGCATTTAAAGTGAGTTGGAAGCATTTAAAGCAAATTGGAGGCATTTAAAGCGAGTTGAAGGCATTTAAAGCGAGTTGGAGGGCATTTAAAGCAAGTAGGAGGCATTTAAAGTGAGTTGGAGGGCATTTAAAGCGAGTAGGAGGAATTTAAAGCGAGTTGGAAGGCATTTAAAGCGAGTCGGAGGCATTTAAAGCGAGTTGGAGGGCATTTAAAGCGAGTCGGAAGGCATTTAAGGGGGAAACCTCCTTTATCGGGACAAAAAAATCGTTTTTTTGGAAATAGTCTTAATTGATTGTTAAACTATTCAAGAATATTCCCTGAAAATTTCAAGTCGATATCTGCAGTATTTACGAAGTTACGTAGTTAAAGCGGACGGGTCGGGTGACGAGTTCAGACGGGCCTGGCGACCCTCGGGCGGTCGCGTTTATACTTGCGTTCTCGGCGCGTGTTTATACCTGCGTTCGGAAAGTCTTTGCTTTCATCTCTTGTGGAGTGAATACGTTACTGAATGCAGCATGACTTCGTATCCGAAAGCAATACACGGACAGTCCGGACGTTCAGCGAGGCCTCGAAAAAGGAAATCTCCTTGGAGTAAAAATCAAGAAAAAGAAGCCGAAGAAGAGGAAATTAGTAACACGAGTGCTTCGAGTAAAAAACTAAGCGGTGCTAATGTTTTTGACGCAGAAGTGAATAGGGCTCATGCGTATAAAATTATAGAATTTCTAAGCGTTTTTCAAACGCTCGTGCAACTGCTTATATGTCGAAAGTGCTTGAAAAATGTCGAATTCAGAGAATCGGGAATTCGTGGTTTCGGTTTTAATATAGTTGTGTTGTGTTTTTGTGGCTCTACACAGATTAATTCTGGACCTCTTATAAATACCGGTTATGAAATTAACAGAAGAATAGTTTTTGTTATGAGACTTTTAGGCATCGGACAAGAAGGCATCAATATTTTTGCTGGACTTATGGATCTCGGTACAGGTTTGAGTAACAGTGCGTACGAGAAAATTGTGAAACACCTGTATGATGCAGTAAAGTTTGTCTTTGATGCTACATGTCTGAAAGCAGTTGATGACGAAAAAATATTAAATGAAAAAAATGGAAGACCAAAATTAAAATTTCATGTGTCTGGGGATGGATCGTGGAAGAAAAGAGGTTTTACGTCGCTGTTAGGTGTTACAACTCTAATTGGTAATTTTACCGGAAAAGTAATCGATCTTGTTGTTAAAAATTCAATATGTAAGGTTTGCACATCATGGAAACCAAAAGAAGGTACTGATGAATATACTGAGTGGTACGAAAAACACGAAGAAGAATGCCTACTAAATCATTCCGGTTCATCAGGGAAAATGGAAGTCGATTCCATGAAAGAAATGTTTTCCAGATCAGAAGAAAAGTACGGCGTTCAGTACGTAAATTATATAGGCGATGGCGATTCAAAAACCTTTAAAGCTATCTTAGACTTGAATCCGTACGGCAATGACTGTCGTGTAAAGAAAAGTGAATGCGTTGGGCATGTCAAAAAACGAATGGGCACAAGACTTCGAAATGTAAAAAAAGATAAGAAGCTCCGAGGACGTGGAATGTTGACCGATGTACTGATAAAAAAAATAACTCGATACTACGGATTAGCCATACGTCGAAATACTGATTCGGTCCAGGGCATGAAAAAAGCCATTCAAGCAACACTCGATCATCTAACATCCACCGATGAGACACCGAAACACGGAAATTGTCCGGCTGGAGCTGATAGCTGGTGCAAGTGGCGCAAGGCTGAGGCAGCAGCTTGTGCAGCGTCATTTAAACATCCCCCTCCTCTTCACCCAAATGTTGAGACACATTTGCAACCGATCTTCGACGATCTTTCCAATGACAATCTTTTGGAAAGGTGTTTAGGCGGTTACACGCAAAATGCGAATGAAAGCTTTAATTCTACCGTTTGGCGTTTATCGCCTAAACATATTCACAGTGGAGCAAAAATCGTCTGCATTGCTGCGTATATTGCTGCATCGATATTTAACAAAGGCTACAATGCAGTGATAATGATGAACAAATTGGGTATCGAAATTGGGATCCAAGCACACAATTTTGCCGTAATGAATGACGAGAAGCGAATCAACAGACAGAACCGCCGAAGCTATAGCAGCTCAAAAGAGACAAGAACGGTTCGTAGAATGGAGATGATGGCTCAAAAAGAGTTCTACGAGGAAGAGGAGGGGCTACTTTATGCAGCTGGAATCGCTGATTAGCGTGAGACTGACGTAAGTTGTGAATATGTAGTATTTTTATGTATCCAAAACTTTAAACGTGTTTTTCTCGAAACACCTTTTTTCAATTTTGTGAACACGATTAAGAGAACTCTACTGAACCGATTTGGCTTGATGACCTCTCATTTTAAAGATAATTAAATTCTCTTCGATGTGACATTAATTGTTTTTTGAAAAAAAAATTTTTTCATATTTTTTTTGTATTTTAAAGTCAATTTTTTTTAACGAAAAACGCACTTTAAATTTTAAACTGTGTAAAAACATGCAATTTCGACTTTTTCTTTAAAAATCGAAATGTCACATAGAAGCTAGTATCATAAAGATTTCAAAAAATTTTGTTTTTTTTGTTTCAGACCAAAATTAAGGACGCTACAGTGTTCACAGCGGAGACACTCCATAAGCGAGACGATATCAATATGGCGTCCGTTTTTATAGTAAATATCTTTTTTTTTTTGAAAAATTCCTGTGTACTCTTCGATTGTGTATTAAATTGTCATAAAAATTTCAAAACGTTTCAAGTTATTATACCCGAGAAAAAAATTCGTGAAAATCATGTATTTTTCGACCGTGTAAAGGAGGTTTCCCCCTTAAAGCGAGTCGGAAACATTTAAAGCGAGTTGGAGGCATTTAAAGCGAGTCGGAGGGCATTTAAAGGGAGTAGAAAACATTTAAAGCAAGTCGGAGGCATTTAAAGCGAGTTTGAGGGCATTTAAAGCGAGTCGGAAGCATTCAAAGCGAGTTGGAGGGCATTTAAAGTGAGTTGAAGGTGTTTAAAATGTTTGAAGGCATTTAATGCGAGTTGAGGCAAAAACAAAAATCGATAAAAATTAACAGGCACCATTCGATGTGGGCTGACCCTCAATTCAAATCATACAACCCTGGGACGGACTTTGCATCCCCCCTCCCTTACAGGAGGTATTTTGGGGTTCGAGGTTCCTCGCTAATTGGTTGGGCTAGGTTAACTCCTGGCCCAATCCGGAGGACCTCCCCCCATGGGAGAGGGACCCTCCTCTTTTACGGGAGGTACTCTCTCTCCCACGCGAGGGACGATTGCTGGGAGAGCTTCTCTCTCCCAGTGGGGGCCAGCCGAGAGCGGGGGCTCTCGGCTGATCTGTCCCTCTTAGGGAGGTGGGGAGCTGTTGGAGCCCAGCTCCCCCCCCCCAAATTACACTCTTGGTGAGGCCCTTAGCCACTTGGGCCAGCCCATGAGGGGGAGAGACGTATGCCATTAGGTGATTCCTCTCCCCCTCTTTACAAAGGCATGGGAAGGCTATCCCGGGGTTGTTTTAGCGGGTATACCGGTAAGTCTAGGTTCTTTCTGGCTTATCGGGGACTCCCGCATAACCCGTGGGGTTCCCCCGAACCTCGCGGGTATCCATAAAGGATTTCCACCTCGATAAAAAAAAAAAGGCACCAATCGATGTAGAATCGCGAGAAACGTGTTTTGGACTTATGAATTTTTTACCAATTTTTTATGTTTTTCGGAAATTTTTCCAAGTTCAAGACAGGTGAAAAATTGATCAAAATCGATCAAATTTGATACATACCAATCAATGTAGAATCAAGTGAAATGCATTTTGGACTTGTAAATTTGTCATCGATTTTTTGATTTTTCTTTGAAATTTTTACAAGTACCAAACGCGCGCGGGGGTCCAGAGGGTAAAACCCCCTGGTTGGGGTTCCAAGGGGCGAAGCCCCTTGGTGGGGGGTTGGGGGGCGAAGCCCCCCCACTATTACAAAGCAACTTTTGTTATTTAAAAAAAAAGAGTTTACTCGACGAGTGTACTGTTACGTCCCGCGGTTCAAAATAAAATAAGATAAGACAAAGTAAGATGAATTCTATGTTAAAAGTAATCGCGAGTAAGGAGTCTCGAATTAAAACCAATTGAACTGATCCGCGGTCCGCAAACTTTTCCTTCACGGGTGCTACCTCGGTGTACCCGCGGAGGTGCTCTCCTTTATTGATTTTCGATCAACCCGCTTACACAGGTTTTATCGGGGATTGGCGAGAGCTGTCGTCACAGAGAGGTCAAATGAGAAGAATGAGATTTGTTGAAATAATTAATTAATTACTCTCTGTTGGTCCGGGTTGACCATCTATTTAAAGTAAATCGAAAAGAGATAATTGGTTTATAGCGATTTAAAACTCAAGAATACGTTATTAAATAAGGATGACAGCAGTGTTAACAGAATTATGAAATATTCAAATTAATGACATCCGTATAAAGTGTTCAATAGGCACATGAAATATTCAATCAAAAAACATTAGACACATGAAATATTCAATCAATAAAGAATAAACACATGAAATATTCAAATTAATAAAAAGGTTAACAATAATAATTGACACAGGGTAGTTTTAAAATATTTTATTTCTTCAGGCAGAGACAAGTTGCTAGCGCGAAAGTAAAAGAGAAAACGAAAGATACTAATAGAAATAAAATTATCAATAAAACAGATGAACAGTTATAATAATAAAGGAAAGCTTCTGTTGACGATAGAGGTACATGAATTTTAAAATATTAATTTAATTCTTCGAGAAGCTTGCTTATTGTGGCTGAGAGAAAAATTTAGGATAGTTACTCTAAAGGGATTATTATTATAGGAAAGGTGACGGCCTCAGGCTCACGCCACCCGGTCGAAATCCACGGCCCTCCACCTAGCTCTGCTAGAGTTTATGGTACACGCAAATTTTCCGGAAACCACGGCCCTCCACGTACGGTAATCAAACCGAGGCTTATGGGCGCACGCGGCAGAAGGGTAATTAGTAGAGTCTTGCAGTTCAAATGGAAGTAAAATCTGATTGTTAATATTGTGAAAAAATGTAAGAAAAAGGATGCGTAGAAAAAAGGATTGTCAGCCGTAAAACAAATCGTGGGGGTAAATGTCCACTGTAACACTACTGACACGTAATGACTTGAGAAATTGAATATACATATATCGAAACAATCACAAAGGGAAAATGTAATAATTATGGATTTAGCGCGTCAATTGAGAGAGAGAGAGAGAGAGAGAGAGAAAAATATGAGATACTGAATGAAATATGTATGTTATTAATAATATTTAAAAACTCAATTGGCGGCAATAATTTAATATATAAATTCTTTTGGAAAATCTAGCAACTTGTTTTATTCTTCTGCCACTTTTCAGCTGTTAGAATAATTATTATTAAAGGAACTTGGGTAAGGATGACAATAATAAATATAAGATAATTCTTGGCGTGAATTAATTACTGAATGCAAAATTTAAATATAATATCTCGATGGTCTAAATTCTCAATTAAATGACACATAAATTAATTATTGTAATGAGGTTTTGTCTTGTTTCATGAGGTAAAGAATATTTAACTTAAAATCAACGTAGAATATTAATAACAGTAATTTAATGTAAATGGAAAATCAAAATGTTGAAATATAATTTGGTAGAACAATCTCTATTTCAATTAAAGTTACATGAAATATATAAGTGTACAAATTTAAAGTTATTATTCAAAAATTTCCATATGAATATAATTATGATTCACGTCATAGGCATATGTTAAATTTCGATACACAATAAAATATTGAAACGCACAATGATTAGATTTTAATAAGTTACTGAACATGTATGAACATTCGAAAATTTATTTTAATTTATGACAGAGTCAAATGCTTTTATATGAATTCAAAGTTAAACACAAATGGTAATTGAAAAGTATTTTAAAGCATATGGATATATATATATATTTTAATGAAATTGCAGAAGCAAAGCTATCAATAGTTCATAAATAGTTCATAGATGTTCCGTATTAGAATTCTTAATATTAAGTTACAATTGTAGAAATTACAAAATCTCAAGTGTTCAAATATATTTTCTGATAAATTATCACAATAATTAATTGAATTAATAATAAAGGAGTGTACAGCGATTCTCTGGATATGATTCCGCGGTTGTAATTTAATAAAAATAATGAATTCGAAATTTTTGACGAATAGAGGTAGTCTAGTGATATAGGCTTAAGACATAAATATGTAAAACTTCATTAATATGGTTTATATAATTGAACACTTGTAAAAAGGCACAAGATATAAGTAAAATCGGCCGTTTTGATTAACGCTAGCGCGCTTAGGATCCAATAATTATGATTTCGAAAAATTTTATATGAATGCTAGAGACATGGTTATATAAGGTATAAGGTATAAGAATTAATGAAAATCTTAAATTGAATAAAATTGACTTGTTGAATAGCGTAATCAAGTGTGGTTATTAACAATGAAAAGAGAATTGACAAAGTTTATGGATATTAGAACTTGTAAATAAGTGACATAATAATAACAAAAATCAAGTGCCACGAAATGGCGGATTTTAACAATGACTCGGTTCGGCCGTTATAACTAACGAACGATGTGTACAAAATAAAGAATAATGGACTTACGGTGGTTGCTTTATGATAACTTTTATACCAAAATATGTCACGTTTAATTTCGTGTCCTTCCTCTCGTGACAATATCTTTGAGTACGATTGGCTGATCTGAGTAAAATCTCTTATGATTGGTAATGAGATAACTCCTTTCCTTTACACTAAAAACCTCTGATCCTTCTGACAATGATATAATGTACGTTCACACTGACTTGAAATAGTATAAGTATGAGTTCCTTTATAAATTCAAACTGACGAAAAATTTCTAAGTTCCTTTTTTCTTTTAAAACTCGCGCGTGCTCACTGCCTCGAACTCTCGCTTCTTTCTCAAAATAATCTTAAGTCTTTTATAATTGAAAAACTGGAGCTCGTCTTTTCACCTTTAACTCTCACTTCTTTCTGTCGATCTTTTTCGCTCCTCTTGATGAGCTACGGCAGATTTTCCGAGCCCTCAAGATTTCAACGGAGGGGGTGTACATAGAGTAGGGAGTATGCTCTTAAATGTAAAACGTAAAGGGTAGGAAATCGTGACGTACGGCTCTACGTCATGTTAACTTGCATCAGCCTGGTGACGAATAGTTTAGTAAATTATAAATGCAACCCGAGTATTTTTCTCGTCTTATCTGTCAGACGTTTTGGCGTCTTGCAACTTTGAATTCAACAATTTTTGCGCGGTGGTATGAGGCGGCAAGAATTGTTGAGACTTATTAACTTTGATAAAGGGTGAAAGGAATATTTTTCCGTCAAGGCTGTGGCAAGTGAACAATAATGTTAACTTATTCGTAAGAGTACAATGTGAATAAATTAATGATTCGCATTGAGCATTAACAATAGTATGAGGTATATAACGTTGCATAAGATGACAACGGAAAATTAATGATAAAGTACAACATATATATTTTAATAATAATAAAAGGAGTAATTTAATTAAAAAAAAATGTTTTGAATAATTTATAAAGCGTGGTATATAGTAAGACTATTACAAAGGAGTTGCATTTTAACAAAGACATAAGAATTGCATGTGTAGGAGGAAGATAGTTCAATTGAATATGGTATATGAGTAGTAATGCATTAGACAAGGTAAGTTTAATAGAGTTATGTATAGTAGCGGTACGCTAGCAATAGAATATGATTTTATACGAGTGCGAGAAAGTAAGCTTAATAAAAGGAAGCGTAAGAAATTATACGTGTGAAACAAGGATAGTTTAATAAAAGCAAAGCACTTGGAGGATTAGCCGAGCAGAAGTGAAGCATAATTAATTGGTTAATGCAATTAAATTTTAGTTACTTTATATAATAATTACATGAATTAAAAGTTGTGGCGATTACATATCGCCACATATTCCACCGAAAATATTATAACGTGTAATACACCAAAAGAGGTCGAATAACGAGCATACGGGTACATACAAACACACGGAGACTCGCGACAAAAGACGGGCCAACAAACACCAACGGCAACAGATTTAAGGATCGAAAATAATAAATATTCGGGAAGTTAGAGAGGTCTTCGAGGAGACAAGAGAGAGTCGGGAACGTTAATCCTGCGAGGCGACACGGCATTCGACCAGTACCTGTTATCGCGAGCAGACGTATTTTCGTTGTACATAGTATAATAAAGACATTTAGAATATTAACGGCGAATACTGAGATAGACTCAAATCCATCCTTTTTATTTCTCCGTACGTCCCGCTTGTATTAGCGTGCACACTCGACGCGCTAAAAAGTAATTTAAATGTTTAAGTATATAATTAAAATATACAGGGTGTCCCATTATAAAACATCCAGTCGAATATTTCGAAAACCAAGCCCGGGAGAGAAAAATTTTTCAGACAAAAGTTATTTGGTTTCAAGGGCCCCATAAGATGATACCATTGGTTTGACTTTGAAGAATTATTTGAAAGTTACATGAAAGTCACCTCAATTTTTTAAAATGGCATCCCTTATTTTTTATTACATATTCTTGTAGCTGACCTCGAGAGCTTTCCAAAACACTATAATAAAGTATTTTTTTATTAAGTATTTTCCGAGTTATAAAGCTTGAAATAATTTCATAATTTTACATAAACTGTAAAATATCTCGTAAAATATTTACTTTTCGATGATCTTACCTCAATACTTTTATGCACAGAATAATGAGAGGAACCAATTGGTGTCAAGAAAACACATAGTTGTTTTTAAGAAAAAATATGCAATTTGTAACTAACAATTACATATTTTTTCTTAAAAACAACTATGTGTTTTCTTTACACCAATTGATTCCTCTCATTATTCTGTGCATAAAAGTATTGAGATAAGGTCATCGAAAAGTAAATATTTTACGAGATATTTTACAGTTTATGTAAAATTAAGAAATTATTTCAAGCTTTATAACTCGGAAAATACTTCATGAAAAAATACTTTATTATAGTGTTTTGGAAAGCTCTCGAGGTCAGCTACAAGAATATGTAATAAAAAATAGGGGATGCCATTTAAAAAAATTGAGGTGACTTTCATGTAACTTTCAAATAATTCTTCAAGGTCAAACCAATGGTATCATCTTATGGGCCCCTCGAAACCAAATAACTTTTGTCTGAAAAATTTTTCTCTCCCGGGCTTGGTTTTCGAAATATTCGACTGGTTTTATAATGGGACACCCTGTATATCTAACGCGGGTATATCGTAACCCTTTTTAGCCCTTTTGTATTTTGTAATTTTTATGTGAATTTCTTATCTATTCTTTGCACATTTTTTTATAGAATATATTTATCTGTATATTAACGAAATTAAAACATAAAATACTATGCAAAATATGAACATATGCTAAAGGGTAAAAATTAAAACTTAAGAACAAAAGAATAATACATGGAATAGTGAAATTAAACATTATAGAGGATATATGTTTATGTCAAACAATAGTTTAAAGAAATAATTTGTAATATCGTGAAGTTGTAAATAGACATTAATATAATTCGATAATGAATATACTAGATTTGTTTTTGTATTTGATTTTAATTTTATAATTTTTATCTGGTTTTCCTACCTTTTCGACGCCGCTTATTAAAAATGATTATATATACGTACTGTGGACTTGGTTAGGAGGAGCGAGTGGGAGCGTGTGTGAGTAGCGAGCGAAAAAGGTGAATTGCGTGTTAAAGCGGATAATAAAGGTAAGAGAGGGGAATAAATAGGTGAAGGAGAGAGTTTGGAGGAGAGCGTAGAAGGGGAAGTGGAGGGAGGACGATAGTCGTAGGGAATAAGGTGTGAGCGAAGACGGAAAGAGTGGGCGGGAGATTTTGAGGTTAAGGAAAGAGGTTAGGGTAGTAATAATGCGGAGAATCAGGGAGGAGAAAGGGGCGAAAGGCGTGAAGGAAAGCAGGATAAAGGAACAAGGAAAGGGGATGGACGAGGAAGGAAAAAAGGAAAAGAGAGTAAGTTTTAGAATGGATATGGAGGAGGATAGAATGAGGGAGATCTGCAAGCAGGAGCTGGGTAAATTAAACGAGGAATGGGATAGGAAATGGAAGGATTTAGAGGTAAGGATAGTTTTAATGGAAAGATTTATGGTTGAGCAAAGGGAAGAGAATAGAAGGAGGGAGGAGGAGAGGAGAAGAGAGATGGAGGAGCGGACGGGCGGCAGGGGGGGATCGGAGGGAAGCACCGGGGGAAGAGAGTCGGTGATGAGTAGTCGGGGAAGTTTATGGGGAAGTATGGCGAGTACAGGGGAAAGGAGTGAGAGCTTTAGTGAGAAGGAGTTGGGAGTTCTGAGAAGGATGGCCAGAGACAAGGAAAGGGAAGAAAAAAGAGCGAATTTTATAATTAGAGGTTTGGAATGGGAAGAAATAAATGAGAGGGGTGGGATAGAAAAGTTAGTCTGGGAAAAGTTAAGGGTAGAGATAAAAGTGAGAAAGAGCTGGAAGAGCGGAAGAGTAATAGTGGTGAGCTTGGAGAACGAGGAAATGAAGAAGGAAGTCATGAGGAAGAAAAATAGGTTAAAGGGGGAGAACTTCTTTATAGAGAATGACTTAACTTTCGAAGAAAGAAAAACACAGGAGAAGATAGGAAAATGGGCAAGGGTGGAAAGGGATAAAGGGAAGAGAATAAAGATAGGGTATGATAAAGTTAAAGTCGAAGACAAGTGGATATGGTGGAAAGAGATAGAAAGCGGTAGAGGAGTAGTAGGGAGGGAAGAATTATTGAGAGAGAGAGATAGGAAGGAGAGGGAGGGAGAAAGGAGTCGGAAGGAGATAGGAGAGGAGAGGGGAGAGGAAGGAAAGAGAGAGGAGAAATCTTTTGGATAAGCCAAGAAGAGGAGAAAGGGGAAGAGAGAGAGGAGGAAGAGAGGGGAGAGGGAGAGGGGGAGGAAAGGGAAAGGGAAAGGAGAGGACAGGAAGGAAATAGAAGGATTTTATTCTGGAACGTAGAAGGTATAGGGAAGCAAAATAGGGATTTTTGGAAATATATCGAGGAAAGGGATTTTATAAGTTTAAGCGAGACATGGGTGGAAGAAAAAGGATGGGAAAAGATAAGGGATAAGTTACCGGTTTCACATATATGGAAGTGTAGTTACGCAACAAGGGATAAGAAAAGAGGAAGAGCAAAGGGGGGATTTATAGTAGGGATAAGGAAGGGATGGGGAATAGAAAGGGAATACAGATTCAGACAAGTGGGTAAAGGGGTGGTGGTAAGTAAAATTAAGGAAATGGGGGAAGGGAGAGGTTGGGTAATAATCTCAGTGTATAACACGGAGGAATGGAATGATTTTGAGGAAACTCTGAGAGGATTAAGGGAAGAGTATAGAGATGAAAGGATAATAATAGGAGGGGATTTTAATGCGAGAATAGGGGAAGAGGGAGGGAATGACGATGAAGGATGGGAACTGGAAAGATGTAGTAAAGACAAAAAATTGAACAGTAGAGGAAAAGGATTGATTAGATTAGTAGGAGAAATAGGAAGCTTCTTCCTAAATGGAACTATGGTAGGTGACAGGAAAGGTGAATTCACATACGTAGGAAGTAAAGGATGTTCTGTAATAGATTATGCGATTGTAATGGATAAGGATTCTAACTTTGTAAATAGTTTTAAGGTAGAGGATAGGGTGGACTCGGATCACATGCCCATAGTAGTGGAAATAGATACGGGACAGAAGAAGAGGAGAGAGAAGAGGAAGGAGAAGAAGAGGAGAGAGGAGGAATCAATGCATGAAGAGAAGAAGAGTGTGATAAGATGGGATAAGGAAGCGCTGGAAATATTCAAGGAAAGGACGGAGGAAACGGAACAGAGGAGATGGGAAAGGAAAGAGGAGGAAGCATCAGTGGAGGCAGGTTGGCAGAAACTAAAAGACCTGGTATTAGGAGCTATAGTTAAAAAGGTAATAAGAAGAAGAGAAAGAAAGATAGGATACAAGAAATGGTGGGATAGGAAATGCACAAAAGTGAAAAGGAAAGCGCACAGATATCTGAAGTTATGGAGAAGAGGAAGGATAAGTAAGGAGAGATACATGGAGGAAAAGAAGAGGATGAAGGAGGTGATGGAAGAAAAAATTAGGGTGAAGAAAACAGCAGAAGAGGAGGAATTAAGGAAGTTGAGGAACAGTGCGGAAGCTTGGGAGTTTATAAACAGGAAAAGAGGAAAGAAGAAAGGAACAGGGGACAAGGTAGAGAAAGAGAAATGGGAAGAGTACTTTAAGAAGATGTTGGAAAGTGAGAAGGAAAGCTATCAAGGAAAACAAAAGGAAGGAAGTGAAAGAAAAGATGAGGAGGAAGACGTGCGCTCAGTCAAGGTGAAGGAGCAGAAAGGAAAGAAGGAGGAGGAAATTGATGCGGAAGAAATTGGGAATGTAATAAGGAGAATGAAAAACAAAAAAGCAGCAGGGGTAGATGGAATACCCATAGAGGCATGGAAATTCGGAGGGAAAATGGTGAGAGAAGGAACAGTTGACGTAATAAGACAAGTGTGGAGGGAGAAAAAGTTGCCAAAGGATTGGAAATTGAGCGTGTTAGTGCCGATACATAAAAAAGGAGAGAAAGATAAACCGGAGAATTACAGAGGGATCTCTCTTCTGTGCACCGCTTACAAGATATTCGCGGAGCTAATAAGAAGGAGGTTAGAGGAGGAGATAGAAAGGTTGGAAATATTGCCAGAGAGCCAAGCGGGCTTTAGAAGAGGAAGAGGAACGATAGACAATATCTTCATACTGAACCACGTAGTGCAAAGAGAAAGAAGAAGGGAAAGAATTGAAGATAGGAGGATATACGCGATGTTTGTAGACCTTAAAGCAGCTTTCGACAACGTAAGACGTGAAAAATTGTGGGGAATAATGAACCGTAAAGGTATCAAGGCAGGAATAATAGGAAGAATCCAAGAGGTATATGAAGAAACGAAATCGACGGTAAGAACAAAGGAAGGGCTGACAGAGGACTTTAGAACGAGAAAAGGACTGAGGCAGGGCTGTGTGATGAGTCCTATATTGTTTAACATTTACATTTTGGATTTAGATAGCGAGTTAAGGAAAAGAGGAATAGGTGGAGTGAAATTAGGAAAAGAGAGAATATGGTCACTGGCATATGCGGACGACATGGTCTTGATAGCAAAAAATAGAACTGCCTTGCAGGATATGGCGGGAACGTTAAAGGTTTTTGTTAAGAATCTAGATTTAGAACTAAATGTGGAAAAAACGAAGGTAATGATATTTAATAGGGCGGGAAATGCAAAAAAGGAAAAGTGGAAATGGAAGGATAAAGAGATAGAGGAAGTACAGAATTTTAAGTACCTAGGTTTTAATTTCAATAAAAAAGGAAATTATAAGGACCATATCAAGGAATTAGGATTGAAAGGAAAATTGGCAGCAAATAAGGTTTGGGGACTAGGAGAAAGGTTATGTAGGAAGGACTTTGCTAGACGGAGGATGCTCGGTAGCTATCTGGTGAGAAGTGTGATGGAATTCGGGGTGGAATTATGGGGATGGGAGGAAAGAAAAAATCTAGAAAAGGTAATGATGGACTACACGAGATGGGTTTTTAGGCTTGATTTCTGTACACCGAGATATATAATAAGGAGGGAATTAGGAATGGAAAAGTTGAGAATTAGATGGGGACTAAGGGCAAGGAAATTTGAGGAGAAAATTAGGGAAATGGAGGAGGGGAGGTGGGTGAAGAGATGTTGAAGGGAGAAGCAGGAGGCAGGCTGGAGGGATGTGTACGAAAGAGAAAGAGAAAGGTACTATAATAGGAATGGGTGGGGAACGACAGCAGTTGATAGTATGGCTAGGGAGGAAAGAAACATGAGGAAAGAATTAGGGACAAGGGACAGAGATATACAGAGACAGGAAGAGGATACTAGGATAGGAGAAGCAAAATATAACAGAAAGTACAAAGAAATAGAAGTTGAGGGAAGGGCTCCGGAATATTTAAGAAAGGGGTGGGGAGACAAGGAAGGATGGGAAGGCATAAGAGCTTTGATGAAGGTAAGATGCGGAAACCTAGAGGAGAATAATAAATACTGGTTAGGGAAAGAAAAGAGAAGGTGTGTTTTCTGTAAATCAGGAAGAGATAACTTGGAGCATTATGTAAAGGAATGCGAAATAGTGAAGGATTGGTTTATAGAACTAGGAAAGAGCCCGAAGGAAAGAGAGAAGGAAATAAGGAACGAGAAGTTAGATAAGGGAAAGGGGAAGGTTCTCATAAGGTTATGGAAGGAGAAAGAGAAAAAGAAAATAGAAGGAGGGTAGCTTTAAGATAACTGGCTGTGAGCAGACTGCGATATTTCAGCTAGATTTAGATATAGATATAGATTTAGTTATAGATATAGATATAGAGGTAGAGGTAGAATTAAGAAAGAAAAGAAATCGACTTAAACGAAAACGAAAACGAATGAGTAGCAAGAATAACGTTGGATGAAAGCAAGATGCGACAGGGCAGGAATATAAGCGATGGAACGAAAGTGGAGCGAAAAGGCGAGGAATGGGAATGAATGAGTAGAATTGTTTGTAACCAAGTCCCTCTTCTTGGCACAAAAGCTTTGAAGAACAACAATAATAAATAAAAATATATACGTACTGTATGTTATTATAAATATAGCATATGGTATTAATTAAAGTTATAGTAATTGGCATTCTGTGCCAGTGATAAAAATATGTATATATATTGAGACTCTTTATGCATGGAAGTTGCGGCACATACTGGGTGAGACATTAGTAACAATTTTAATTGATATAATTAAAGTTTACATAGGTTTTTTAGATTTTACGTTTTTCTTCCTTTTTATTTGTTTTCTAATATTCTTCCGTCTTTCCAATAGCAACGCCTTGTTGCCTATTAGATATGTATATAGCAAGAATACTATAAAACAGCGATTTGTAGAAAAATATATTAATAACAAAATAATGTATTAACATTTAATTAATAATAAAATAGTGTGCTAAAATGGTAAGTATTATAGGAAATAATGATTCTAATACTGAAATATATATATATATATCTATGTATAATAATGGAAAAAGGAAACAGATAATTTGCAATAATGTAAAATTGTGAGTAAGTATCTAGTAACGCAAAAATTATAAAATAAGAGAGTTTTTCTAATTTTAAAAATTGGCGGGACGTCACAGTACGATACTACACTACGAAAAGCTATATAAACTTTTCGATGAAAATCGAACATGATGAGACAGACGGACGGATAGACAAACAGATAGACCCCTGAGACGCAATGAGAGAAACGGTGAAAAATGTATGTTCATATTCAAACTTGAGAGATCACGTATAATAATACAACGACGTGAATAATGGTCTGATCTGAAGACACGACATACATGTCGTCGAAGCGATAAGTATGACACGTATAACATTCCTATCCTATCCTGTCCTACGATATGAATTTCCACTAGATGGATGCGATTAATAATCGCTACGTGTAAAAACAAAAGTCTTACGAACTCGCTAGTAATATTCCATATCTAGGAAGGATCATCGTCATCACACGGATTCAATAGAACGTTCTTCTCACGTACAGTAGTGAAGCATCGAAGAAGGCGAGCAATCCAACAACATTATCTCGATAGGCAATTTCGATAGAGAAATACAGAATGTGTGTTTCGGACCTATAACACGTTTCGATAGGCACAAAGACTAAATCTTCCAATGATGGTAAAGAGCAAACAGCAGTGAGAGAATGGAACAATTTTTAAATCTGCCAACCTCAGGCTTCGGATTTCAGGCACTCCATGTAATCTCCGGTGGACGATCAGAAGCAGAGAGAAGACGATTATGTGGGTATACCAATAGAGAGGATAAACAATCGAGAGATAGACAAATGTGTCGAGGACTCGTCAATTTTACACTTGTTTTTTTAAGTATCACACCAAGTCATGAAAAATCCACTAAAATCGATACGTCTTCGTGATACGGAATGGATCAGCAAGGCTTCAACGGTAATTTACCAAGTATATATTCAAAGTCACAAATACGATACAAGTCTCAATATATATATTTATACAGTTTTCTTCACTCAATCGAGATCGGGACGTAAGTCCCATGTGCAGCGCGTGTGGAAAGCAACGACAGCAATGCGTGCGATGTAACACGCATAACACTGCCTTACGCTGCTTCTCCATGTGTCCATCATTGCACTACTTATGTTGCACACAGGCGATGCAATGCAGCGTGAGGAAGACTCGGCGGAGCCCTTGGTTCGCTCGCGCGAACACATACCATCACCTGAGCAGGGTTAACCGAGCATTCAAATTCTTGTTTCATCTCACTCTCAAGAGTTCATTCATTTAGACGAATTCAAGAGAGAATCCAAGTTAAAAATTCATCAAAATAGATGCGTTCTTATTCCATCTATCGATAGACAATTTCGACAAACACGTTTCATGATTTTTTTTTTGAAATTTTTACAAGTGTTACGTCGTTTTAAGAATATAATTTTTTCTATTTTCGAGTCAATGCATGTAAGCAATCAACCCTGGAAACGGAAATCAGGTTGTGCAGTTTTAGGAGGGAGGATCGGATAGTGAGAGGGGAGGACGATTGGGAATCCGGTCCCGAAGAGGTCGCGGAGTTTATAAGCAAATCTACGGGGATCGCCTTTGGAAATATTTTTATAGTCAGGGAATTTGAGGGTGATTTCTAATTTGTTGAGAACATACGCAGGGACTCTCGATTGTTTGAATCTATTTTCTAGTAGTGCTAATTTTTGAAATAAGGGAAAAGGATCCTGGTTTGAAATAATAGCAGTTTTGATTTGAAACTTTAATCTCTTCATTTGCACTCGTCGCGTCCACCTTTGGAAGGCATGAAAGAAAAATAGTTACAACAAAACGCACCAAGAAATTGTTATTGCGAGGACGGGGGCCACACTTATTGGCAGCAACAATCGTAACAACTCCTTAAATATCGTTATGTTTAATGTAAATTAACAAGAATTTAACTCGAGGCAAGGCAGAGATTTAAGTTCAGTCAGAATTATTATAATATATAAATGGTATTTGAATTTATTAAAAGAAAAGAAAAGAAACCAAAATATAAGATATTATAAAAGATGCTACGTAAACTACTAAGAGAGTGCAACTATATGGTTCTCACTTTGAATTAAAATTTGAATTAAAATTTGAGGACTCGAAAGAATTAAGGGTATTGCGAGCCGTGTTCCGAACAGTGATGTGCTGTCGTGGGATTTTTTCTCGTACAGGAACCTTCGTGCGCATGCGTAAGCTGACGTCACGGCTAGACGTCGGCTGCTACCACAGATGTATCTAGGCGTACTGTAACGGATCTATGGTAGTTTTCCCGCATTTTTAGTGATACATTACATATTTTTATAAATTTTCTTATTACTATTTATATTGTGAGAGGTCAGGAAGTCGAGCTGGGGAGGAACCGTGGGGATTTCTGGATCTGGATTCGGTTTCTCTGGTTAGACTGTGCTCTAATAACTCAACTTGTATGTTTTTCCTTTGTATTTCCGAACACATATATCAAGGTAGCGATCGCGCATTACAACCTCCGTCGCTCACGTTACCCAAAACTCTTCTGAAGCATCCATTACCTCTCGTCCTGTCCTCGCACTTCACTCCCGCCATCTCCACGAGACCCATCACACTCAAACGCTAGGGAGAAACGCTAGGGAGAAACGCTAGGGAGAAACGCTAGGGAAGCGCAAAAGGCGGTAGGGGAAAGGCTTACGCCTTACAGCATCGGCCATTCCTGATACCGACATTCGCCCCGAATGATATTTAAGAATAACGCATATAAAATATAAATCATATAGAAAATAACGATGCAATAACAAATAGGAATGCGATAATGTAGTAACCAATATTAACTCATAGGTGAACTAAAACTATCAAATTTAAAATCGCAAAATGAAATAACATTGTAATTCTTACAACTAACGAAGTAATGCTCAGCATTATCAAATGATTATAACCTAATATTAACGCAAAGACAAATATAGTAATATCGCTTAACATAACTATGAAGTAGAATCTGTTGGTTTGGCCCAAGGTTTAATACGATCTGGTGATAATATTGAATTATAAGGACGGGAACTAATATTAAATCCAGGAACGTCTTGCACTACGTATCTATTCTTATTAAGAATTTTAGTCACAATATACGGGCCTTTATACGCAGGTTTAAGTTTTCTATCCTCACCCTGTTTAAGGATAGTGTCTTTAATTAGGACATAATCCCCTATATTATACAAGGACGGCTTTTTATGTTTTTTGTCATATTGTATTTTGTTGTATTTCTTAACTTTATTCGTAGTATCGACAGCTAATTTTCTTGCTGTTTCACGATCTACTTGAATGTCAAAATCAGGTTCTACAATGTTAGTAAAACAACGGATAAGTTCTGCATCTGGATGATTACGCATTTCGACTCCGAACAATAGCTTAGAGGGAGTAGCCCCTACTGAAGAATGATACGTATTATTTATAACGTATTGTACCGTATTTACATGGGAACTCCATGTCATATCGTCTTCAACAATTTTTCGTAGCGAGGATTTTAAAAATCTATTCACTCTCTCAACTAAACCATTCGCCCAAGGCGCGGCTACTGCAATTCGGCGATGTTCAATGTTAAATGATTTCAGGAAATTTGCGAATTCCTGTGAGGTAAACGCAGTTCCTCTGTCTGAAATTAACACGGAAGGAGAACCGAAACTGTGAAACAAATATGTAAAATTTTTAATTGTTTCGCGAGAACTAGTAGATTTTGTAGGAAAAAGCCATGTATAACGGGAGAACGCGTCAATAATAAGCAATATGTGTTTATATCCGTCAAAGGATTCTTTAAGAGGTCCAAAATGATCGGTATGAAATATCTTAAACGGTAAATCAGGCGTATCCGTTATTTGGAGGTCACCTTCGCGTGAATTTACCGATGAGTTAGCTAGCAAACATACTAGACAATTTTCCAAGTAATTTTGAACCTTTTTCTTGAGAGAAGGAAACCAATAATTTTCACTGATTCCTTTGACGGTTTTTTCTAGCCCGCAATGAGCCATATCATCATGGTAAAAACGAATGATATTATTTATCATTATATCTGGTATGACAAAACGTGATTTATCTGCGCCTTTTCTAAAAATTAGACCATCCAGTAGTTCGAACTTCTCATCTTCGCTCGATTCTAGGTTTTTTGCTAAAGCTTTGAGTTTAGGCTCTTGTAATTGTCGAAACAATAATTCTTTTTCGAGAGGCATTGACTCGATAAAATGAACAGCCCGACTAAGGGCATCGACGTGTAACATACGACGACCTTCACGGTGAACTATTTTGAATTTATAGTTCTGAAGTTTGAGGATCCATCGTGCAATACGAGGATTTATATTTGCTTTGTTAATAGCAAAAACCAACGCATGACAATCAGTAACAATAGTGAATTCTAATCCATACAGATATATATGATATCTTTCAATTGATTTGATTATTGCAAGCATTTCAAGTTCAAAACTATGATAATTCATCTCAGCTTTGTTCGTACTTTGACTATAGAAAGCTATAGGAGCCCAATGGTTAGTTTTCTGTTTCTGAAGAAGAATTCCCGCGACGGCTATTGCACTAGCGTCTGTATGTAACTCGGTTTCAAGGTCGGGATTATACAGTTGTAATGTTGGGTAAGAAATCAGCTTCTCTTTCAATGTGTTAAACGCTAAACGGCAGTCATCGTCAAATTTAAATTTAACTGATTTTCGTAAAAGGAGATGAAGAGGTTTAGCAATGATTGCATAGTTTTTGATAAACTTTCTAAAAAAATTTGTAAGCCCAAGGAATCTTTGCAATTCAATAACTTTAGATGGTTCAGGAAAGTTTGCGATGGCTTCGGTATGTCTCGAACTTAAAGTAATCCCGGAAGGGGAGATAATATATCCAAGGTATTCAATGGATGTTCTCAAGAAGAGACATTTGTCGTAATTTAAATAAAGGCCAAACTGTTTGAGTCTAATTAGGACTTCTCGTAAAACAATAAGGTTTTCTTGAATCGTAATCGACGGTATAAGTATATCGTCGATATATATGATGACTTTATCTTCTCTTATCAGCGCTTGGAAAATCATGACAAGGCGTTTTTGAAATTCCGCGGGGGCTTCGCAAAATCCAAAAGGTAACCGGAGAAATTCGAACTGACCGTCCGGGGTTGCAAATGAGAAAAACTTAGTGTGATCCGGATGAATTTTAAGTTGATGAAAGCCGTCTTTGAGGTCGAGAAGAGTGAATACATTTTTATTACTCAGACGCGCTAAGCAATCCTCTATAATGGGAAAAGGATAATGCTGTTTGATCGTTCTATTATTTAACGGACGTAAGTCTATACAAAGTCGCATAGCACCGTTCTTTTTCCTAACTGGGACTACGCGAGAACAATATGGTGAACTACTTTCCTTAATAATGTTTCTAGATAACAGGTCATCCGTAATTTCCCTTATTTGAAGCTTTTCATTATATGCAAAACGTCTAGGTGAATATGCGAAAATTGATTCATCCTTTAAATTAACCTTAATAAAGTAATCATCTTTTATAATAGGAACCTTTATTTTTTCTACTTCTTGAAAGACCGAAATTAATTGCTTTTTAATGGAGATATCGGCATCAATATCAACATCGGAAAGAATATTATTTATTTTACGAGACTCGGTTTCAACAATATTGGTTGATGCAATTTCAGAAAATAGATATACTCGACTAGCTAAATTTTCGCTAGCAGGATGAACCGTAGTTGAAATTTTGTGTTCATCAAAGAAATCTCTGCCAATAATTAAATCAGTGGAATTATTTGAAAAAACAAAAAAAATAATATTCGCAGAAAAATTTGGCAATAATTTTAATTTAATAATTGTTGAAATTATTCCTTTAATATCAATTGGGATGCCATTTATTGCATTAAAAGAATGTTCGACATTTTGTAACGAAACAGAGAATCGAAAAATTTATTGTAAACTGAAATTGACATAAAGGAGACCGGACTTCCCGTATCTAATAACGCTAATCTATCGCAAGCGATGCCATTAATTTCTTCGATAACTAAAAATGGTGAATCGGTAACAATTTCTTTATTGCTAGAAGAGTTGACGCATGCTACCTCAGCAGATGTCGTGGACGTGTTCTTTGAAGACACCTGTATCGCAGCAATAGGCGTTGTAGATGACTGATTAGATTGCCCCGGCTTACTAATTCGTTCTTTCTTTTGAAGTTTAAAACAATTTTCTTTGTTATGATTCCCTTTGTGGCAGAATGAGCAGAACACATCCTTTGTTGACTTGGGTTGATGTTCCGTCTTGGATTCTGTATTCTCGGAACGATGATTTGCTTCGTTTTCTCTCGATTTACCAAACTTAGGTTTAAAGTTAGGCCGGGACGCAGACCTCCCCGGAGGTAAGTGCCCCCCCCAGGTGCTTCAAGTGCCTGGGGCGGGGGCACATTCGTAGATGGTGCCCGTCTGCCGTCGACCGGGGCAGTTCCTGCCTCCGGTGCGGCGGGGACGGGCACCATGTTGGGGCATGCACGGCCTTGGCCGCGCATTGCCCCATATGTGGGGAGGCTGGGCTACCCGCCCGCCATCGTGTGGGTGGGAGCGGGTGCCCAGTTATCCCTCCCCGCAAGGGGGGGGGTAAGAAGAGAAGGAGGAGGAAGGGGAGGGGGGCTTCACCCCCTTCCCCGGTTGTTGTGCCTGGGGAGGCCTCCCCGATTGGGGGGGATAATCCTCCACAGGATGAGAGAATGGAAGTGGTGGGCTTTCCCTCACGGGAAAGTCCACCCCAGGAGGAAGAAATGGAGGTGGTGGGCTCTCCCTCGCGGGAGAGTCCACCTCTCCGGGCGAATTCTCCCGCGGGGGTTGTCGCCGTGGATGAAGACGACGGATCTTCCGTCGCTGACACGGTGATAATCTCCGTGGGGGGGGCCTCCATGGGGTCTCCTGCGGGAGTCCCCATGGAGGTGGATGGGGGGGAGGAGTCCTCCCTCCCTCCCACTGAGGATGATGAGGGAAAGGGGGAGAGATCCCCCTTCTCTCCCAGAGAAGAGGGCGGGGAGGAGGGAATTAAATCCCCCTTCCCCCCCAGGGAATTGGAGGTGGGGGCGGCGGCCCAGTTGGACGCCGTCCCCCGGGCTTTCAAGCTCAATGTAAAGAAGGTGGGAGCGGCGGCCCTTCAGGACGCCGCCCCCCTGGCCAAAAAGGCCAGGACTGGTAAAGCCAAAGGGGGAACTTTGGTTCCCCCTAAGAAAAACGAGGATAAGGGGGGGATTAGTCCCCCTCTTAAGGAAAAGGAGGACCCGGTGGCATTGGTGGTGCTCCCAGGACCGTCGTCCGCGAGGGGGGGTGGGAGTGGGGAGGAGAGACCTGTCTCTTTCTCCCTCCTCCACCGCCCCTCGTGCATAACGTTGAGGTCCTGGGATGATGCCATCAATGCCATTGAATATGGGACTATGCCCCCACACTATACAAAGTTATGGGGACTGTTTCGAGAGGAAATGGCGCGCGAGGACCCCCTTTTGGCGGGGGGTCTTCGCATGATCAACTTTGATGCCACTGTCCTTCCCTGCGGCGCGGATAGCGTCGATGCGGTGAAGCGCGCCGTCACAAAGATGGCGGCGGAGCACCCAGGCTGGGAGCTCCGCTGCCACGTGACGGCGTGCCCTGTCCCGTATCGACGCACTAAAGAATATTATGCCAAGCTCGCCTCGAGGGGGGTGTCGGGGGCGGGTGCCGTTAAGGCGCCCCCTGACATCCGCCTCGAGGCGAATCGGTACTACCTGAAAGGGGTGAAGGGTCCATCGTCTCCGGTGGACCTTCACCCCAAGAAGGTAAAGAAGAAAAAAAAGGTGGTTGGGGGCCTTAAGCCCCCAGCTATTTCTTAGCCCCCACCATAACATCGGGGGGCCTTTCGTGCCCTCCCCCTCTTAACATCTGGGGGAGGGCTGGGGGGGAATTATATCGGCCGGCCGAGAGCGGGGGCTCTCGGTCGTGCCGATCCCCCCCAATGTAGAAGGGGAGAAGCCGTCGAAGCCCGGCTTCTCCCCTCATTAATGAGTAGGGGCCCTCAACCTTAAGTTGAGGGCCAAGCCTGAGGGGGGGAGAGAAGTGTGCCATTAGGTGTTCCTCTCCCCCCCTCATTATGGCTCGAGTAGGCTGTTCCGGGGTGGTTTTAGTGGGTATGCCGGAGGGGAACTTCTTTCTTTCCCCTCCGGTGAGTCCCACATAACCCGTGGGGTTCCCCCGGACCTCACGGGTATCCATAAAGGATTTCCACCTCGTCACCAAAAAAAAAAAAAAAAAAGGTTTAAAGTTAGGCGATCTCCTATCCCCTCCGTTGTGAGCCACCTTGCCGTGGTGGAGGGGCTCCCCCAGGAAACTCTCCTGGGGGTCTAAGAGCTCACACATGGAAGGAAAACCATGTTAAAAAACCCGGGTAGGCCGGACTCGTGAGGTGGGTTATACCAACCGGCCTAGGAGTGGGGGGCTCCGAAATAACCCCCCCCTGGAAGACAACCAGGTTAAAAAATTACGTTTTTGTTTATGGATATGTCGATTAATATGAGAAGTAACGTACCACCCCAGGGGTCTCGGAGCCCCAGGGGTCGGCGTGGGGGGGGTAGAGTCCCGGCTCCCCCCACGTCGTCATCGGACGACGGGCGGTGCGGGGGGTGCGGCGCAGGCCCCCCGCACTATCCAGCGACTGCGGCCGTTGACGAGACGCTTCGGACATTAGTCCGAAGCGTGTGTACCTGGCTCCTCCAGATCTTGGGGGAGTCACCACCGAGGGGTTTCTGCTCTGGGGGGTGCGCCCCCCAGAGCAGTTCGGGAGGCGTAGGCCCGGTTCTTACCCGGACTTACGCCTCGGCTGTTCGAGGTAAGGGGAGGCCTGCGTCCCGTTCCGTCGGGACGCAGACCTCCCCGGAGGTAAGTGCCCCCCCAGGTGCTTCAAGTGCCTGGGGCGGGGGCACATTCGTAGGTGGTGCCCGTCCGCTGTCGACCGGGGCAGCTCTTGCCTCCGGTGCGGCGGGGACGGGCACCACGTTGGGGCATGTGCAGCGCCGGCTGCACATTGCCCTTTGTGTGCCGACGCGGGGCTACCCGCCCGTCATCGCGTTGGCGGGACTGGGTGCCCCGTGGTCCCTCCCCGTCGTGGGGGAGGGAGGAGGAAGAGGAGGAAGGGGAAGGGGGCTTCACCCCCTTCCCCGGTTGTACTTGAGGCGGGGAGGGGGGCTTCACCCCCCTCCCTGGCTGTTCCCGGGGAGGGGGTTTCACCTCCTCCCCCGGTTGTATGTGAGGAGGGGAGGGGGGCTTTACCCCCCTCCCTGGCTGTTTTTGGGGAGGAGTCCCCGCCTCTGGTTGAGGCGACCCCTTCCCAGGTGGACGTACCCATGGAGGTCGTCCCCGAGGCCGGCCTCTTTGCCGGCCCGGGGGAGACCTCCGTGGTGAGTTTGCCCTCCATGGACTCCCTATCAGGGGAGCCCATGGAGGTGAATGAAGGTAAGAAGGGAGGGGAGGAAACTCCCCTTCCCCAAAGGACAAGAGGAAAGAGGGGGAAGAAGAATTCCCCCCCTATCTCGGATGGCGGGGAGGAGGCGGGAGTGGCCGACGCTAAGCTCTCCCGCCTCCTCCCCGCAGTCAGCCTCACAAGGCTGACTGACAAGGAGCTCGGGGCGAAGTCCCTCCCGGACACCGCCCCGTTGGCCGTTATTTCGGCAGAGACTGAGCCTCCTAAGGAGCTTGGGGCGATGCCCCTTCTGGACATCGCCCCGCTGGTTGTAGAGACTGAGCCTCCCAAGGAGACAAGGAAAATTCCTTGGGAGTGGTGTGTGGAAGAGGTGGGAGCAGAATTGGGGGCCATCTTCTTGCGCCTCCAACTTTGTCCCCCTGTTGTTAAGGTTTCCGGGAAGTATCCGGAAATGTCTTGGGCGACTGTCCCCACTCCCCCCCCCTACGTTCGGTTTGGGACGGGGTGGTGGCGGCGGTAAAGGAGCGGGACCACTCGATCGCCGGGGGACTATGTGCGGTCAACTGGTCTAAGGGACGTATCGATTTTCTTGCGGACGTCCTTTCTCGCGGTAGGGCGGGCACCGCACGGCTTATTTGGGAGACAGTTTCGGCTGTCTCCAAGGATAACCCGAATTGGGGTTTACAGTGTGAATGCCTGTGGGAGGTTCCCCCTATGGGGAGCACTGATGTGGAGGAGCTGGAAGGCGGGACGAAAGAGCCTCCTTCCAGCTATACGCTAGCAGCAAACCGCTTCTTCGTCGCGGGGTGGAAGGAGGGGGAGGATCTTCCCCCCCCAGATCTCCACCCCAGAAAGACGAAGAAGCGGGGGGCTAAGACTCAGAAGTAAGGTGGCTGGGGGCGGGGGCCGCCAGCCACCTTAGCCCCACCAACACCTGGGGGCGGCCCCTCCCTCCTAACATCTGGGAGGGGCGGGGGAAGGCCGAGGTGTCCCGGCCTTCCCCAGTGTAGAGTTTTTTATAATACCGGGGAGGGAGTGCTATTACGAGACCCTGGCACTCCCTCCCCTCGGGATTGAGGCCGCCTTTGGGCGGCCACGCCTGAGGAGGGGCTGGATGAATGCCTATGGTGATGCCCAGCCCCTCCTCACTTTAGGCTAGGATGGACACCCCCAGGGGTTTTAGTGGGTATGCCGGAGGGGAACTTCTTTCCCCTCCGGTGAGTCCCACATAACCCGTGGAGGTCCCCCCGGACCTCCCGGGTATCCATAAAGGATTTCCCCTGGGATACCAAAAAAAAAAAAAAAAAAAGGCGATCTCCTATGTACATCACTGCATGCTGCAGTGATATCATGCATTTCTCTTAAGAATTGATTAAGAGATTTAGCTCTCAAAACAGCAGCGGAAGTCCTTAAAGCAAAGCTTCCAATTCCTTTGATTAATAATTGAATACAATCTTCATCCGATAGTTTAAGGCATTTCATTATAGCCAATTTATCCATTGCGTATTCTTGGAAAGTTTCCTTCGGGAAATTCCATCTTCTTGCGTTGACTTTTTGTATGACCTCATTGAACAGGATTCTTCTTCTGAAACGATCGGTTAATTCCATTTTAAAAGTAGACCAACAAGTGTTAACGTTACCTGAAGTCATGTCCAACCATCTGCGTGCTGTCTTAGCTAATTTGGAAGTTGCTGTCGCCAGTCTTATTATTTCTGAGAATCCATGAATATCAGCAATACTTTCAAGTTTTTCCAACCATAATTCAACGTCTTCTTCCTCTGATCCAGTAAAGTTAGATATCTGCGTAGACAGGAATTTAATTGAGTTACCTGTAGCCGAAGAGAATCTTTCTTCCTTTTCCACATTATGTGCAATATTGTTTTGCGCATTGCTTTGAATCTGATTTTGAATAGGTCCTTGGCAAAGCGACAAAGCAGATAATAATTGGTCTATCATATTTTGTTGTGTTTGAAGTTGTTTCTCCATTATTGCCAAGGTACTTTCATTATTCTGTGATCTGAAATGTATCGGTGAGTTTCGTTGAACATCATTTTCATTAAATACCTGAGCAGAACCATTAGGTGATCTTGTTTCTCCAATGGCTGTTTGCGTAATAGTTTTCTGTTGAGCAGCTTCTTTATTTGATACTTGAGTAGAAACATCCGTTAAATTAGGTTTATCTGGAATGGATTCTATCTGCGTCTGCTTATCTCGTATTTCTCCCAGGGGACCATTTTGTTCTAGATGATCAAGGATTATATCGATGCATTTATTTTTAGTTTCTGGAGCTTTCTTATATCCATATCTGAGAATTTCTTCTTTTAACTCTTTGAGAGTTAAATTATTCAGGCGATCTCTATCCATGCTGTTACGTGACACTCGTTGATGCTGTTTATTTTTATTCACAAACAGCTATTATCCTTAGTAATATGGCTTTGCACGTCAAGACTTTTCAGAAAACTGCGTGAAGACCGTTGATGTCGTTGTACGAACACCCGCACATACACGAACAGCTATTATATTTAGTAATATGGCTTTGCACGCCAAGAATTTTCCAGAAAGCTGCGTGAAGACCGTTGATGTCGTTGTACGAACACCCGCACATACACGAACAGCTATTATATTTAGCAATATGGCTTTGCACGCCAAGAATTTTCAGAAAGCTGCGTGAAGACCGTTGATGTCGTTGTACGAACACCCGCACATACACGAACAGCTATTATATTTAGCAATATGGCTTTGCACGCCAAGAATTTTCCAGAAAGCTGCGTGAAGACCGTTGATGTCGTTGTACGAACACCCGCACATACACGAACAGCTATTATATTTAGCAATATGGCTTTGCACGCCAAGAATTTTCCAGAAAGCTGCGTGAAGACCGTTGATGTCGTTGTACGAACACCCGCACATACACGAACAGCTATTATATTTAGTAATATGGCTTTGCACGCCAAGAATTTTCAGAAAGCTGCGTGAAGACCGTTGATGTCGTTGTACGAACACCCGCACATACACGAACAGCTATTATATTTAGCAATATGGCTTTGCACGCCAAGAATTTTCAGAAAGCTGCGTGAAGACCGTTGATGTCGTTGTACGAACACCCGCACATACACGAACAGCTATTATATTTAGTAATATGGCTTTGCACGCCAAGAATTTTCCAGAAAGCTGCGTGAAGACCGTTGATGTCGTTGTACGAACACCCGCACATACACGAACAGCTATTATATTTAGCAATATGGCTTTGCACGCCAAGAATTTTCAGAAAGCTGCGTGAAGACCGTTGATGTCGTTGTACGAACACCCGCACATACACGAACAGCTATTATATTTAGCAATATGGCTTTGCACGCCAAGAATTTTCAGAAAGCTGCGTGAAGACCGTTGATGTCGTTGTACGAACACCCGCACATACACGAACAGCTATTATATTTAGTAATATGGCTTTGCACGCCAAGAATTTTCAGAAAGCTGCGTGAAGACCGTTGATGTCGTTGTACGAACACCCGCACATACACGAACAGCTATTATATTTAGTAATATGGCTTTGCACGCCAAGAATTTTCAGAAAGCTGCGTGAAGACCGTTGATGTCGTTGTACGAACACCCGCACATACACGAACAGCTCAAAAAAAGAAAACAACCAAAAAAAACAACAAAATCCAGAAAATTAGATATAGGCTATCCCACTTCTGAAGCTGTGAGAGGTCAGGAAGTCGAGCTGGGGAGGAACCGTGGGGATTTCTGGATCTGGATTCGGTTTCTCTGGTTAGACTGTGCTCTAATAACTCAACTTGTATGTTTTTCCTTTGTATTTCCGAACACATATATCAAGGTAGCGATCGCGCATTACAACCTCCGTCGCTCACGTTACCCAAAACTCTTCTGAAGCATCCATTACCTCCCGTCCTGTCCTCGTGTGGGCACTTCATGTCCACCATGTTGGCACGCCTGGTGCGGCCATCTTGTTACGCATATTACCACCGATATTCACTGTTTGTCGGACCTTCGTCCTAGTCAGTCATTCAATAAACAGCACTAGTTACCACAGTTTAAGTGTGTGCTCTTTCAAGCCCTATCACGCATTAATAGTATTAGTGGGAATACCTAAACTGTATTATCGACAATCCCCACATTGGTGACCCCGACGTGATCTGGGCAGCGTACCCGACGTGATCTGGGCAGCGTACCCGACGTGATCTGGGCAGCGTACCCGACGTGATCTGGGCAGCGTACCCGACGTGATCTGGGCAGCGTACCCGACGTGATCTGGGCAGCGTACCCGACGTGATCGGGGCGTGCAGTGCAATTATCCAAGCATTTACGTCTTGTGGTTGTGACGCAACACGACGGCCCGAAGTTTCACCGGGCGAGTACTTTGTAAAAAGCTGAGTGATCCAGCGCATGGGTGTGTCGCAGTGCACTCAGCCTGAAATCTTGTGGGCGAGTAGCTTGTAAGGACATTTGTGCGACGCAGCGTGTGAGCAGTACGGACCACACGCGCATCCCACCCATTTCCGACCGGCATCATAGCCCGGGCGGCATCGTTTACGGGAAGCAGCCTCCCGACAGCGGCATTCAGGGAAGGCCATCACGGCAGAATTCAAAAAACTGGGGCGGTCCGGCACGAAGTGACGCAACATCGTCACCGGTGAGGGCATCCACCATCAAGGACCTAGGTCAACGTCGCGGCATTGCATCATCCTCAGGTTTGAGCCAGTGGGATCAGCGTCGTCGCCGTCTCCAGCGTTTCCAGCGAGGTACACGATCGCCGTGGACACAGCGGTCGGTTAATTTTACGCGCGGCGTAGCGACGCCATTTTCATATGTCACGTGAGTCCCGCCGTAGTGATATCCAATACGCGCGGCATTGACGCCATTTCAAAAGTCACGTGACTCCCGCCAAGTGCTATCCAATACGCGTTTGCGACGCCATTTTGCGCAGCGTGCACCTCCCGCTGTAGCGTTACCCGTTGCGCGTCGCAGTGACGCCATTTCAAACTTCGCGCGTGTCCTGCCGGTGCGTTATTCGTCGCGCCAACCACATCGAGATCTGGTATAGGATCACATCCTTTATTTTCCTGTTCTTGCAATTACTGGTTGGCCTGTCATTTTTGCTACGCGCAACCAACGCGTGATCCGTCGCGCCGACCACATCGAGATCTCTTAGATCATCACATTCTTTCTCTTTCCATCCTAGCGATATTGCTGGCTGGTTTATCATACCAGTGACCGCGCGACCGTGCTCGCATATGTATGCTAAGCGTGTTTCTTTTAATTAAGGCTTCGTGCGATCCTACCGGCGCGCATGCGTGTAGACGCACGTATTTCATACAGCGATCTCGAACTTTAAGGATCGACACGCATTTCAAACTCAGTTTTGCCGGTGTGGCGACTCCAGTCGTGTGCACTTATTTGATTTATAAATTCAATAACCGGGCATTATGGAAGCCTCCGCCATGGAACAGTTGCAAGAGCAACTAGCTGCTCTTCAAGCGGCAGTTCAAAGAACACAAGAGCAGGCCAGCTCTAACGTGGTACATGTCGATTCTTATAGAATACCGAAAATTCCACCTTTTCTAATTAGCGACCCAACCTTATGGTTCATTCAAGTAGAAGCCACGTTCGCCACCGCGCGCATCTCAGATCAGAAAACCAAAGCCCATTATGTGATCATGTCACTCGATGCGGAGGCTATGGCGTGTTGTCGCGATCTCGTCGCGGAGCCTGATCAACCTGATCTCTACTCCAAGCTAAAGGGTAGAATCATAGAGAATTACTCGGCTTCGGCCGAAAGTCAGCTCCGCAAATTGCTCAAAGGGCAAGTTCTCACCTCTGGGAAGCCCTCTCAGATCCTCACCCGATTGCGCAATTTAAATCCGGACAATCGCTGCGACGAAGCGGTTTTAAAGACAATATTCCTTGATTATTTACCGCAGCATATCAAAAGCATCCTCATAGCTTCCGAAATCACAGATCTCTCCAAGCTGGCCAAAATGGCCGATAAAATAGCGGAATCGGCTGAGGAATCTTCGCGATGTCTAACCGTCGCCACTACCGCGCAGGTGCGTCCGTCTGATCTCGAACTCAAAGTAGAGTCATTAACAAAAAATATGGCGGATCTCATGACTCAATTTAAACAGATGACAGATCTTGCGACTCAAGTAAAACAATTAACGGCTCTTACAGCCCAAGCACAACGGCCTAGTAGGTCAAAGTCACGTGATCGTGACTCTCCAAGCAGAAGTCGCGAGCGCTCCAAGAGCAGACGTCCAAAGATCTGTTGGGCACATTACATGTACGGTACCGAAGCACGCGCTTGCCAGGGTACTGATAAAATTCCCTGTGCTTGGCCCAAACCCAAGTCCAGCTCGGGGGAACAATAAGATCTGCTGCCACTGAGGCGAAGGTAGTAGATCAATCCTCTAACGCTCGCCTCCACGTTCGCGATCGCAATACCGGGGAAACATTTCTTATCGACACCGGTGCGGACATTTCATTATTGCCTGTAGGCAACAGAACCGAAAAGAAACTTAGTGGTTTCAAACTCTACGCGGCAAATGACACACAAATTAATACCTACGGTGAATCATTGCGGACTTTGCATCTCGGTATCCGTCCAATTACTTGGAATTTTTGCATTGCATCGGTTCCGTACCCTATCATTGGGGCCGACCTGATCAAGCACTACGGTCTCTTGCCCGATCTCAAAAACCAGAGACTGATAGATCCGTTATTCAATTCGTACACCAAAGGTAATGTCAAGCCAGCGCCAATTTTCACTGTTAGTACAGTCAAACCCGCCTCGCGTTTCGCGCATATTCTAACAGAATTTCCGGAGATTACGGGTCTCGAACAAACGGTTTCGTCAACCAAAAATGATGTTCAGCATCACATTGTTACAACAGGCCCTCCGGTGGCGGAGCGTCCCAGGAGATTAGCTCCTCACAAATTAAAAGCAGCCAAAGCCGAGTTTAAACGTCTAGTTGACCTCGGAATCTGCAAACCTTCCAGCAGTCCGTGGGCAAGCCCAATACACATGGTCCCAAAGAAAGATGGGTCATGGCGAATTTGCGGCGACTATCGTCGACTCAACGCAATCACGGTTCCGGACAAGTTCCCCGTTCCGCATATCCACGACTGCTCTTCCCACCTTCGGGGAAAGATAATTTTCACCAAGCTTGATCTTCATCAAGCATATCATCAGATTCCAATCGCGCCCGAGGATATCGCCAAAACGGCCGTTATCACACCCTTCGGGTTATTTGAATATATTTCTATGACTTTCGGTCTTAGAAACGCCAGTCAAACTTTTCAGCGACTAATATTTCGCGCCCTAGGTGACTTAGATTTCGTCTTCGCGTTCATTGACGATATTCTCATTGCGTCAACAACGATAGAAGAGCATGAAAGTCACTTACGCATAGTTTTCCAACGGCTTAAAGAATTTCATCTGCGTCTAAATATCGATAAGTGCCTTTTCGGGCAGGCAGAATTACAGTTTCTTGGCCACATTATCAATAGCGAAGGTTGTCGACCTGAAGCTAACAAAGTTAAAGCAATTTCCGAGTTTCCTCGACCGCGTACAATCATAGAATTGCGCCGTTTTTTAGGACTCGTGAACTTTTATCGAAAAAGCTTGCCAAATGCAGCCAGCATTCAAGCACCACTCAATGGATACCTCCTTGAGTCCAAAAAGAATGATAAACGCGTCATTTCTTGGACGCCAGAAGCTGAACAAGCTTTCCAAAAATGCAAGGAAGATCTTGCCCAAGCCACCATGCTATTCCATCCGGATGATAAGGCAGAAACTCGCCTGGTCACGGATGCGTCTGATTTTGCAATGGGAGCAGTTCTCGAGCAACGGCTCGACAATACCTGGAAACCTCTTGCTTTCTTCTCGCGCAAGTTTAGCCCGTCTCAATGTAATTACAGCGCGTATGACAGGGAGTTAACTGCGATTTTTGAGGCTATTAAATACTTCCGGTACTTTTTAGAAGGTCGCGATTTTAAAATCGTCACAGACCACAAACCGCTCATTTACGCATTTATGCAACGCTCTGACAAAGCTTCGCCTCGCCAGCAGAGGCAACTCTCATTCATTTCCCAGTTCTCAACGCGTATAGCACACCTCTCAGGTAACGAGAATATTGTGGCAGATTCTTTATCCCGCGCCGAAACCATCCGGTTGCCCGTGGAAATTGAGTTAAATGAATTAGCTGAAGAGCAAGAGCGCGACAATGAATTAAAATCTATCCGCGATACTCCGGATTATCCGTTAACATTGAAACGTATTCAATGGGGTCCCACCCATACCACCCTTCACTGCGAAATAACCGGTGAGGCTATCCGCCCATACATTCCAGCATCGCTTCGCGAGCGCGTCTTTCGCATGTTCCATTGTGCAGCTCACCCAAGCGCTAAAGTCACCGACCGCATCATACGGCAACGATACGTATGGCCGAATATGCATCGTGATATCACTATGTGGTGCAAAAATTGTTTAGATTGTCAACAATCAAAAATCTCGCGGCACGTCCAACTCACTCCTGAGAAATTTATTACGCCTGACGGCCGTTTCGAGCATGTGCACATGGACATCATTGGCCCAATGCCTATCTCAGATGGGTACAAGTATTGTTTAACGATGATCGATCGTTTTTCGCGATGGCCGGTAGCGATTCCACTTAAAGAAATCGACGCGATTTCTGTCACACGAGCGTTCTACGACAACTGGATAGCGATCTTCGGGGCTCCCAAAACGTTAACCACTGATCAAGGCAGTCAATTCGAGTCCCAACTCTTCACGGCTTTACTCCAGCTTATTGGCTGTCAGAGAATTCGTACTGCCGCTTACCACCCTGCCTCCAACGGCATGATCGAACGATGGCATCGCAGTCTCAAGGCTGCAATCATGTGCCATGCAGATGCAAATTGGACGCGTGTGCTCTCGACAGTACTATTAGGTTTACGCACTCATGTCCGTCTCGATACCGGCGCATCTCCGGCCGAATACGTCTTCGGAACAACCTTACGTATTCCGGGGGAATTTGTTCTCCCAGAGGACTTCACTCCAGACCCCCATGTGTTCGTCGAGGAATTTCGCGAGCATATGCGCCAAGTCAAACCGGTGCCGGTATTGCACAAACACAAAAAACGTGCATTCGTTTTTAAAGATTTGAGTACGTGTACGCACGTATTCCTTCGTGTGGGGGGTATTAAAAAATCTCTCGAGCGCCCTTACACCGGTCCGCATCGCGTCATCGAGCGCATTTCCGACCGTAATTTTATTATAGACGTAAACGGCGACAAGCGTACCGTATCTGTTGAAAATCTAAAACCCGCATACTTCGTACCTGATAGCGGTAAGGAAATTGTTACGGACTCAAATTCAAACCCAACGTCTAGTCTAAGTGAAAGTTCCCAACCAGCGCTTAAAACTTACGAGCGACCTAAGCGTAGAGTTACGTTCGCGCAATAACATTTAATTTAAGAATATTTATATCGTCTGTAATTTTTTAAATAATTTTTAAGTTGTTGCGTACGGATTGTTATCTAATATTAAGTCAGATATACGTAATTTTAAGTATAGTTACGAAAACATTATAACTGCTATCTCAGCACGACACACTCCTGTGATCTTAGAATTAACCATAGCATAAGTTACCTTTGTGTTCATAGAGTTAAACATAATATAAGTTACCTCTGTGATCGTAAAATTAAGTTTAGCATAAGCATAGTATAAGGTACTTTTGTGACTGTAACATCTAGCATAGCGTAACATATTTTATATATCTCGTTGTCACTCCGGGGGGAGTACTGTGGGCACTTCATGTCCACCATGTTGGCACGCCTGGTGCGGCCATCTTGTTACGCATATTACCACCGATATTCACTGTTTGTCGGACCTTCGTCCTAGTCAGTCATTCAATAAACAGCACTAGTTACCACAGTTTAAGTGTGTGCTCTTTCAAGCCCTATCACGCATTAATAGTATTAGTGGGAATATCTAAACTGTATTATCGACAATCCCCACACTCGCACTTCACTCCCGCCATCTCCACGAGACCCATCACACTCAAACGCTAGGGAGAAACGCTAGGGAGAAACGCTAGGGAGAAATGCTAGGGAGAAACGCTAGGGAAGCGCAAAAGGCGGTAGGGGAAAGGCTTACGCCTTACAGCATTTAATGTATTTTATTTCTTTAATCTAAACTTTTTTCTCTCCCTGCAATTTCTTTCATATTTCTTTTACCGCTGGGATCTAACGATACCTTATATTTGATTATCATAGATACATTACTGAGGATTCAAAGCGTTTGCTTAGTGCGCAGCAACTTTATTCCCACGACAGCCCATCACTGGTTCCGAATAGCGTTGCGCTTGAATAGCGTTGGTTGATTCGATTGACTGAAGTGTCTCGAAAAAACTATATGTCTCTGCTTTTTGGCAGCTTCTTTTATACTTTAGTAGATCTCCTCTCAATAACCAATCAGCGCTTTTCAAGTTTGGAAAAACCTATACTCGCACTTGCTTACTTAAGATAAGAAAAGGGAGAGCAGAGTTCCGCGTAAGCCCAACTCCTGACTACGACCTACGGAGTCTTGACTTAGTTCTAAAAGTTTATTAAAACTATATATCAATAATAAAAATTTGATTAGTTTGTCTAGTCTATGCTTATCCTTATGCGAAAAGAGTCTATCAGGTTCTTGAATCATTGTTCTATCTTTTCTAGATCTTGAGATATTTCAACAAGTATTATTTTAATGTGATTTTAATTATTTGCTCGTCCTCGCATACAGAAAGATTTCTATCCTATTGTAGGCGAGATAAGTCTTTTGCGTGGCGTTCCGTGATCAGAACGCCCGGCCGCCGTCTGTTCACATGCGGAAGGAAACAATAGCCCTCGCGATCGACCGCTTCTCGCCGTTTTAGGCGTCTCGAAAAAAACAAAACCTAGTGTCGCCTAGCGAAGAAGGCTCCGGAACGAGTCAGTCTCACGCAGCCTGCGCTATCGAACGGTCCTACGTGTAGTCTCATTTTTTTTCGGCTCTAAATACGGTGCTTCTGTATCTTGAAATATAGTTGAGCCTATTATTATTCCAGCATCTGTTTACGAGCCCCTTCTCTCTGTCCGTCCGATTATCCTGTCCACTATTAAATTCCCCTATACTATTGTTAAAATTACTTAGCTATTGTAGATGCATGCATATTTTACAAAAGAGTTTCTTGAGAGAAAGAAAAAAAAGAATTAAATTTCTAAATAATTTCTTAGTTCAAAAATGATTTGGTCGTAGCAGTCGTGGTCTAACGCGTCATCGGTGCCCGTCTCTTATCTTAAAGATAGTTGAGCGTATAAACATCGATACCGGTGAATAAGACCCTATGGAATGCTCGAAAGGAAAATTTAGATAAAGTTTTAGAGAAACTCTTTTGTAATAGCAAAATATTTATATATATTAAGAGAAAGAGGTTTACTGGGATGTAACACAAGTACTATCAACTGAGTTAAAAATTGACTAAAAATTGAAAGGCACAGAGACAGGCCCATCTCCCAAAAATAAGATAAGATGGAAAGGAAAAAGAGAAGGTAAGAAAGTAAACAGCAAGCAGCAAACAGTAAAACAGCAACGGGAGAACGGCTCGGTCGCACGGTCGGAAATGACGCCCGCGAATATTAGCTCGGTAGCACCGCCGGAGGTGACGCCCGCGCTCGGTCGCACGGTCGGAGGTGACGCCCGAGCTTGGTCGCACGGTCGGAGGTGACGCCCGTGCTTGGTCGCATGGTCGGAGATGACGCCCGCGCTCGATCGTACGGTCGGAAGTGACGCCCGAGAATCTTCGCTCGGTCGCACCGCCGGAGGTGACGCCCGAGCTTGGTCACACGGTCGGAGGTGACCCTCGAGAATCTTCGCTCGGTCACACCGCCAGAGATGACGCCCGAGCTTGGTCGCACGGTCGGAGGTGACTCCAGAGAATCTTCGCTCGGTCGCACCGCCGGAAATGACGCCCGTGCTCGGTCGTACGATCGGAGGTGACGCCCGCGCTCGGTCGTACAGTCGGAGGAGACGCCGAAAATCTTCGTTCGGTCGCACCGCCAGAGGTGACGCCCGAGATTGGTCGCACGGGTTGGAGGTGACGCCCGCGACCGAGGCTTGGTCGCATTGCCGTAGGTGACGCCCGTGATCGAGGCTCGGTCGCATTGTTGGAAGTGACGCCCGCGACCGAGGCTCGGTCGCATTGCTAGAGGTGACGCCCGCGACCAAGCTCGGGCGTCACCTCCGGTGGTGCGACCGAGCGAAGCTCGGGCGTCACCTCCGGTGGTGCGACCGAGCTGAAATTCTCGGGCGTCACCTCCGGTGGTGCGACCAAGCTCCGGGCGTCACCTCCGGTGGTGCGACCGAGCTCGAAGCCGACGCGACCGAGTCGGGCGTCACATTTGGCGACCGAGCCTGGTGCGACCGAGCCTCGGTCGCGGGCGTCACCTTCTCGGACCGAGTCTCGTCGCGGGCGTCACCTCCGGTGCGACCGAGCCTCGGTCGCACCTCACCTTTGGCAATGCGACCGAGCCTCGGTCGCGGGCGTCACCTCCGGTGGTGCGACCGAGTCTCGGTCTCGGGCGTCACCTCCGACAATGCGACCGAGCCTCGGTCGCGTCACCTCCGGAGGTGCGACCGAGCGAAGATTCTCGGGCGTCACCTCCGGTGGTGCGCTCGAGCGTCACCTCCGGTCTCGGGCGTCACCTCCGGAGGTGCGACCGAGCGAAAATTCTCGGGCGTCACCTCCGGTGGTGCGACCGAGACCGAAAATCTCGGGCGTCACCTCCGGTGGTGCGACCGAGCTCGGTCGGGCGTCACCTCCGGTGGTGCGACCGAGCCTCGGTCTCGGGCGTCACCTCCGGTGGTGCGACCGAGCCTCGGTCTCGGGCGTCACCTCCGGTGGTGCGACCGAGCCTCGGGCGTCACCTCCGGTGGTGCGACCGAGCGAAGCTCGGGCGTCACCTCCGGTGCGACCGAGCGGTCGTGTGCGTCACCTTTTCGGGCAACACGAAAATTCTTCGCTCGGGTCACCTCCGGTGGTGCGACCGAGCTCGGGCGTCACCTCCGGTGGTGCGACCGAGCTTCGGTCGCGGGCGTCACCTCCGGTGGTGCGACCGAGCTCGGGCGTCACCTCCGGTGGTGCGACCGAGCGAAAATCGCGGGCGTCACCTCCGGCAATGCGACCGAGCCTCGGTCGCGGGCGTCACCTCCGGTGGTGCGACCGAGCCTCGGTCGCGGGCGTCACCTCCGGCAATGCGACCGAGCTCTCACCTCCGGTCGACCAAGGGCGTCACCTCCGGTGGTGCGACCGAGCCTCGGTCGCGGGCGTCACCTCCGGTGGTGCGACCGAGCCTCGGTCGCGGGCGTCACCTCCGGCAATGCGACCGAGTCTCGGTCGCGGGCGTCACCTCCGGTGGTGCGACCGAGCCTCGGTCGCGGGCGTCACCTCCGGTCGACCGAGCCTCGGTCAATTTCGGGCGTCACCTCCGGTGGTGCGACCAAGCTCGGTCGTCACCTCCGGTGGTGCGACCGAGCGAAGACAATTCTCGGGCGTCACCTCCGGTGGTGCGACCAAGCTCGGGCGTCACCTCCGGTGGTGCGACCGAGCGAAGATCTCGGGCGTCACCTCCGGTGGTGCGACCGAGCGAAGAGTCTCACCTCCGGTGGTGCGACCGAGCTTCTCGGGCGTCACCTCCGGTGGTGCGACCGAGCTCGGGCGTCACCTCCGGTGGTGCGACCACCTCCGGTGGTGCGACCAAGCTCGGGCGACCGGTGGTGCGACCGAGCGAAAATTCTCGGGCGTCACCTCCGGTGGTGCGACCGAGTCTCGGTCGCGGGCGTCACCTCCGGTGGTGCGACCGAGCGAAATCGGGCGTCACCTCCGGTGGTGCGACCAAGCTCGGGCGTCACCTCCGGTGGTGCGACCGAGCGAAGGTCGGGGCGTCACCTCCGGTGGTGCGACCGAGCCTCGGTCGCGGGCGTCACCTCCGGTGGTGCGACCGAGCCTCGGTCGCGGGCGTCACCTCCGGCAATGCGACCGAGTCTCGGTCGCGGGCGTCACCTCCGATGGTGCGACCGAGCCTCGGTCGCGGGCGTCACCTCCGGTGGTGCGACCGAGCCTCGGTCGCGTCACCTTTGGCAATGCGACCGAGCCTCGGTCGCGGGCGTCACCTCCGGCAATGCGACCGAGTCTCGGTCTCGGGCGTCACCTCCGACAATGCGACCGAGCCTCGGTCGCGGGCGACCACTTCGGGCGTCACCTCCGGTGGTGCGACCGAGCGAAAATTCTCGGGCGTCACCCGGTGGCAATCGACCGAGTGGTGCGGTCGCGGGCGTCACCTCCGGTGGTGCGACCGAGCGAAGGTTCTCGGGCGTCACCTCCGGTGGTGCGACCGAGCGAACGGGGCGTCACCTCCGGTGGTGCGACCGAGCTCGGGGGCGTCACCTCCGGTGGTGCGACCGAGCTCGGTCGTCGTCACCTCCGGTGGTGCGACCGAGCGAAGATTCTCGGGCGTCACCTCCGGTGGTGCGACCAAGCTCGGGCGTCACCTCCGGTGGTGCGACCGAGCGAAAATTCTCGGGCGTCACCTCCGGCAATGCGACCGAGCTCGGTCGCGGGCGTCACTTTTGCAAATGCGACCGAGCCTCGGTCGCGGGCGTCACCTTTGCCAATGCGACCGAGCCTCGGTCGCGGGCGTCACCTCCGGCAATGCGACCGAGTCTCGGTCGCGGGCGTCACCTCCGGCAATGCGACCGAGTCTCGGTCGCGGGCGTCACCTCCGGTCGCGACCGAGCCTCGGTCGCGTCACCTCCGGTGGTGCGACCGAGTCTCGGGCGTCACCTCCGACAATGCGACCAAGCCTCGGTCGCGGGCGTCACCTCCGGTGGTGCGACCGAGCGAAGATTCGCGGGCGTCACCTCCGGTGGTGCGACCGAGCTCGGGCGTCACCTCCGGTGGTGCGACCAAGCTCGGGCGTCACCTCCGGTGGTGCGACCGAGCGAAAATCGCGGGCGTCACCTCCGGTGGTGCGACCGAGCGAAGATTCTCGGGCGTCACCTCCGGTGGTGCGACCAAGCTCGGGCGACCGAGTCCGGGGTCGACCGAGCGAACAATCTCGGGCGTCACCTCCGGCAATGCGACCGAGTCTCGGGGGCGTCACCTCCGGTGGTGCGACCGAGCCTCGGTCGCGGGCGTCACCTTTGCAAATGCGACCGAGCCTCGGTCGCGGGGGCGTCACCTTTGGCAATGCGACCGAGTCTCGGTCGCGGGCGTCACCTCCGGCAATGCGACCGAGCCTCGGTCGCGGGCGTCACTTTTGCAAATGCGACCGAGCCTCGGTCGCGGGCGTCACCTTTGGCAATGCGACCGAGCCTCGGTCGCGGGCGTCACCTCCGGCAACCGAGCGACCGAGTCTCGGTCGCGGGCGTCACCTCCGGCAATGCGACCGAGTCTCGGTCGCGGGCGTCACCTCCGAAATGCGACCGAGCCTCTCGGGCGTCACCTCCGGTGGTGCGACCGAGCGAAGGTTCTCGGGCGTCACCTCCGGTGGTGCGACCAAGCTCGGGCGTCACCTCCGGTGGCTCGGGCGACCTCCGACAATGCGACCGAGCCTCGGTCGCGGGCGTCACCTCCGGCGGTGCGACCGAGCGGTCGCGGGCGTCACCTCCGGCAATGCGACCGAGTCTCGGTCGCGGGCGTCACTTTTGCAAATGCGACCGAGCCTCGGTCGCGGGCGTCACCTTTGCCAATGCGACCGAGCCTCGGTCGCGGGCGTCACCTCCGGCAATGCGACCGAGTCTCGGTCGCGGGCGTCACTTTTGCAAATGCGACCGAGCCTCGGTCGCCGGCGTCACCTTTGGCAATGCGACCGAGCCTCGGTCGCGGGCGTCACCTCCGGCAATGCGACCGAGTCTCGGTCTCGGGCGTCACCTCCGGCAATGCGACCGAGCCTCGGTCGCGGGCGTCACCTCCGGATGCGACCGAGCGAAGATTCTCGGGCGTCACCTCCGGTGGTGCGACCAAGCTCGGGCGTCACCTCCGGTGGTGCGACGGGCGTCACCTCCGGCAATGCGACCGAGTCTCGGTCTCGGGCGTCACCTCCGACAATGCGACCGAGTCTCGGTCGCGCCGGCGTCACTTCGTTGCAAATGCGACCGAGCCTCGGTCGCGGGCGTCACCTTTGGCAATGCGACCGAGTCTCGGTCGCGGGCGTCACCTCCGACAATGCGACCGAGTCTCGGTCGCGGGCGTCACTTTTGCAAATGCGACCGAGCCTCGGTCGCGGGCGTCACCTTTGGCAATGCGACCGAGCCTCGGTCGCGGGCGTCACCTCCGGCAATGCGACCGAGTCTCGGTCTCGGGCGTCACTTTTGCAAATGCGACCGAGCCTCGGTCGCGGGCGTCACCTTTGGCAATGCGACCGAGCGAGGGCGTCACCTCCGGTCGACCGAGCTCGCGTCACCTCCGGCAATGCGACCGAGTCTCGGTCTCGGGCGTCACCTCCGGCAAATGCGACCGAGCTCGGTCGCGGGCGTCCGGCAATGCGACCGAGCCTCGGTCGCGGGCGTCACCTCCGGCAATGCGACCGAGCCTCGGTCGCGGGCGTCACCTTTGCAATGCGACCGAGCTCGGTCGCGGGCGTCACCTCCGGCAATGCGACCGAGCCTCGGTCGCGGGCGTCACCTCCGGCAATGCGACCGAGTCTCGGTCGCGGGCGTCACCTTTGGCAATGCGACCGAGCCTCGGTCGCGGGCGTCACCTCCGGCAATGCGACCGAGTCTCGGTCTCGGGCGTCACCTCCGGCAATGCGACCGAGTCTCGGTCGCGGGCGTCACTTTTGCAAATGTGACCGAGCCTCGGTCGCGGGCGTCACCTTTGGCAATGCGACCGAGCCTCGGTCGCGGGCGTCACCTCCGGCAATGCGACCGAGTCTCGGCTCGGGCGTCACCTCCGACAATGCGACCGAGCCTCGGTCGCGGGCGTCACTTTTGGCAAATGCGACCGAGCCTCGGTCGCGGGCGTCACCTTTGGCAATGCGACCGAGCCTCGGTCGCGGGCGTCACCTCCGGCAATGCGACCGAGTCTCGGTCTCGGGCGTCACCTCCGACAATGCGACCGAGCCTCGGTCGCGGGCGTCACCTTTGGTGGTGCGACCGAGCCTCGGTCGCGGGCGTCACCTTTGGCAATGCGACCGAGCCTCGGTCTTCAGCTCGGGCGTCACCTCCGGCAATGCGACCGAGTCTCGGTCGCGGGCGTCACTTTTGCAAATGCGACCGAGCCTCGGTCGCGGGCGTCACCTTTGGCAATGCGACCGAGTCTCGGTCGCGGGCGTCACCTTTGGCAATGCGACCGAGTCTCGGTCGCGGGCGTCACCTCCGGCAATGCGACCGAGTCTCGGTCGCGGGCGTCACCTTTGATAATGCGACCGAGCCTCGGTCGCGGGCGTCACCTCCGGCAATGCGACCGAGTCTCGGTCGCGGGCGTCACCTCCGGCAATGCGACCGAGTCTCGGTCGCGGGCGTCACCTTTGAGTCAATGCGACCGAGCCTGCGGTCGCGGGCGTCACTTTTGCAAATGCGACCGAGCCTCGGTCGCGGGCGTCACCTTTGGCAATGCGACCGAGTCTCGGTCTTGGGCGTCACCTCCGCCAATGCGACCGAGTCTCGGTCGCGGGCGTCACTTTTGCAAATGCGACCGAGCCTCGGTCGCGGGCGTCACCTTTGGCAATGCGACCGAGCTCGGTCGCGGGCGTCACCTCCGGCAATGCGACCGAGTCTCGGTCGATGACAATGCGACCGAGCCTCGGTCGCGGGCGTCACTTTTGCAAATGCGACCGAGCCTCGGTCGCGGGCGTCACCTTTGGCAATGCGACCGAGCCTCGGTCGCGGGCGTCACCTCCGGCAATGCGACCGAGTCTCGGGCGTCACGAAATCACTTGCCGCAAATGCGACCGAGCCTCGGTCGCGGGCGTCACCTTTGGCAATGCGACCGAGCCTCGGTCGCGGGCGTCACCTCCGATAATGCGACCGAGTCTCGGTCGCGGGCGTCACCTCCGCAATGCGACCGAGCCTCGGTCGCGGGCGTCACCTTTGCAAATGCGACCGAGTCTCGGTCGCGGGCGTCACCTCCGGCAATGCGACCGAGCCTCGGTCGCGGGCGTCACCTCCGGCAATGCGACCGAGTCTCGGTCGCGGGCGTCACCTCCGACAATGCGCGAGTCTCGGTCTCGGGCGTCAGCCTCAAATGACGACAATGCGACCGAGTAAGTCGCGGGCGTCACTTTTGCAAATGCGACCGAGTCTCGGTCGCGGGCGTCACCTTTGCAATGCGACCGACCCATCGGTCGCGGGCGTCACCTCCGGCAATGATCTCGTCGCGGGCGTCAATAACCGAGTCTCGGTCGCTGGGCGTCACTTTGCTTGTATGCGACCGAGCCTCGGTCGCGGGCGTCACCTTTGGCAAAAAATGCGACCGAGCCTCGGTCGCGGGCGTCACTTATGCAATGCGACCGAGCCTCGGTCGCGGGCGTCACTTTTGGCAATGCGACCGAGCCTCGGTCGCGTGCGTCACCTGCGACCGAGCCTCGGTCTCGGGCGTCGCCTCCGAAAATGCGACCGAGTCTCGGTCGCGGGCGACACTTTTGCAAATGCGACCGAGTCTCGGTCGCTGGGCGTCACCTTTGATGCGTGACCGAGCCTCGGTCGCGGGCGTCACCTCCGGCAATGCGACCGAGTCTCGGTCGCGGGCGTCACTGCCTCCGGCAAATGCGACCGAGCCTCGGTCCTCGGTCGGGCGTCACCTTTGGCAATGCGACCGAGCCTCGGTCGCGGGCGTCACCTCCGCGAATGTGCTTTGTCGATGGTTTGGAAGAGTCATCCGTAAGCGACCGTAAGAATGACCGAAACCACTCGGCGGCGAAGCGTTCATGAGACGTCACCTTTGGCAATGCGACCGAGCCCCGTCGCGCACGCGGACCTTCGGCGCTTCAGCAACAGTCTAAGCGACGTGGGCGTGACTTTAGTCAAAGATAATACGCCGAAAACCGCTTGACGGTCGGTCGAGTAACCGGATAGTGCAATGCTGTGAGAGCGCGCATGAACGACTTAAGGTCATTCTAGTAAAATGCGACCGAGTCTCGGCTGTGACAAAGTCACGATGGTCGGTCGATGGTCGTTGCGGCGTTCACCGCGTGGCGAGCGACCGTGCCTCGGCCGCGGTCGCACGACCGGTTGTGCGGTTTCGGTTGAGTATTATAAGAGTCTCGATGCACTCGGCTCGCCAGTCGGACCAAGTCTCGATGGTCGATATTTCGGCGCTTCAGCCCGTAAGCGACCGTGCGAATGACCGCCCGTCGCCGACCGCTTGTGCGGTCGGTTGAGTATTATAAGAGTCTCGATGCACTCGGCTCGCCATGAGTCGTGCGACCAAGTCCCGATGGTCACGATATTTCGGCGCTTCAGCCCGTAAGCGACCGTGCGAATGACCGCCCGTCGCCGACCGCTTGTGCGGTCGGTTGAGTATTATAAGAGTCTCGATGCACTCGGCTCGCCATGAGTCGTGTGACCAAGTCCCGATGGTCACGATATTTCGGCGCTTCAGCCCGTAAGCGACCGTGCGAATGACCGCCCGTCGCCGACCGCTTGTGCGGTCGGTTGAGTATTATAAGAGTCTCGATGCACTCGGCTCGCCATGAGTCGTGTGACCAAGTCCCGATGGTCACGATATTTCGGCGCTTCAGCCCGTAAGCGACCGTGCGAATGACCGCCCGTCGCCGACCGCTTGTGCGGTCGGTTGAGTATTATAAGAGTCTCGATGCACTCGGCTCGCCATGAGTCGTGTGACCAAGTCCCGATGGTCACGATATTTCGGCGCTTCAGCCCGTAAGCGACCGTGCGAATGACCGCCCGTCGCCGACCGCTTGTGCGGTCGGTTGAGTATTATAAGAGTCTCGATGCACTCGGCTCGCCATGAGTCGTGTGACCAAGTCCCGATGGTCACGATATTTCGGCGCTTCAGCCCGTAAGCGACCGTGCGAATGACCGCCCGTCGCCGACCGCTTGTGCGGTCGGTTGAGTATTATAAGAGTCTCGATGCACTCGGCTCGCCATGAGTCGTGTGACCAAGTCTCGATGATAACGATATTTCGGCGCTTCAGCCCGTAAGCGACCGTGCAAATGACCGTTTGTCGCCTACCGCTCGTCTGGCAGGTTGGGTACTATGAGAGGCTCCGTGCGAATTTTTCGACACAATCTAGGAGCATATGTTTTATACATATATATGTTACACATATATGAGATGGTGCGTGAAGAGACACGACTATGCATCGTCTCACGGCATATTTTTGGAATAAAGCCAGTTGAGCGATCCGAGAATAATTTTCTTTTGGTGGATAATTTTCTGTTTGGTGGATTGTCAAAGAACAGCGAAGTGTACAAGCATTTTTTTTACGAACACTGCATTGTCACGAGTCGGCGTCGAAAGACCGAATGGCTCATATGTGGCGCGCATATGTAATATGTTGGACGCGCGGTTCCACCGTTGCGCTTACCGAACATCAACTCCACCAAGCTTGCTTGTATACCGTAGCGAAATTTGACAATCGGTGGCTCGCTTCACTGGCGACAGAAAAATGTTATACCTCTGAGCGTCGATCTGGCGTGAGGGTTGAGCGACGTTATAAGAAATACGTTTCGCTACTATAGAAGAATGAGAACGAAGAATGTGATAAATAAAAAGATAAACAGGTCTGTGGGAGCCCTGGGGATGTTCGAAGCTTGAGTTCGCCTTTGCTCGCTTGAACGCTCCAGGGTGCTTAAAATAGTACGGGCCGTCTCTAAGGCGCGCATTCGTCCTTGTCCGGTGTCCCATTTCGATGGGTGTATCGGGTCCGTGAAACCGACTGGGTGTCTCATGCGGAGATGCAGCATACCCAGTTGCATTAGCGGCCTCGACCCGGCAGGATGTTTGCGAGAGACGGTCTAAGAGTATTTCTCGCTTGAGCTGTAGTATGCTGCCTACAGCGAGAGTGAGAAATGCTTGCCGGATTGCCGTGTTGGCCGTCCGGCTCGGCTCCAGCCTCAAAAAATTTTGAGAATCTGGAAATCCCTTAGGACCGTTTATCATGCACAGAGAGAGAGTGCGAAAAGACATATTATGGATCTTTGTAGATCTTTGAAAAAGAAGAGGTGTCCTAAGAAATAAAAATGTCCGAAACCATAAACCAACTTGTGGCGGCGAAGCGTTCAAAGCGGCGTCGCCTTCTATTGATGATGATGTCAGCATTTCCTATCATTGTGAAGCAGAATTGGACAAGCGTTGGATTGCGCTCACCTGCTAAGAGCAGGGAGCATTAGACCGTCGTGAAACAGACAGGTAAATTTTTACCTTTTCCGATGACTGTAGTCATTGTGATTGCAATCCTGCTCAAAAAATAAATATTGAGTTGACGCACTAGGTGCGAAGCTACTATTGTGTGAGATTATACCTGAACGCCTATAAAGCCATATGTGGCAATGATATCTTTCTTATGGAGTCTCATGTGTCAAATGGCTCGAAATAACAATGACACTACTAGGCGATCGGTCACAAGACTGGTCGTCGCATGCGAGCTTGGTTCACCGCGTGGCGGCGCTGTTTTCCGTCGATTGGAATTGACGGCTTACGACGGTACGGCACGTCTAACGGTTGAACGTGAGTTTCGCAAGTTGAGACTTTGAGAAAAATCGTCCGTAGGACGACTAAAAATACCTGGCGGGGTGTTGTACTCAATGTTGAGCCGGTTACCACGCTGCGTTCCGTTGAAACTCAACCCTTGGCTGGGGGGGAATCGTCTTGTTGGATAGACGAGACCCCCAAAGAAATAATGAAAGCAACACGCCGCGCGCGGACTTTGTTTGTGCAGAGACAAAGCAAAGCAACACGCCGCGCGTGGTCTTTGTTGTGGAGACAAAGCAACACGCCGCGAGCCAACTTTGTCGTTGCGGCGACAAAGCAACACGCCGCGCGTGGTCTTTGTTGTGGAGACAAAGCAACACGCCGCGAGCCAACTTTGTCGTTGCGGTGACAAAGCAACACGCCGCGAGCGGACTTTACTTCGCTCACTTGGAGGGAATTGTGTCTTGTTGGATAGGAAGACCCCCCCTTGGTGGAGAAAGCAACACGCCGCGCGTGGACTTTTGTTTCGTTCTGATGAATCGCGACTAAGTCCATGCGCGGTGTTGCTTTCTCCACAAGGGGGGTCATATCCAACAAGACACAATTCCCTCCAAGTGAGCGAAGTAAAGTCCGCTCGCGGCTTGTTGTTTCGTTTAGTCGCCACAACAACAAAGTCCGCTCGCGGCGTGTTGCTTTGTCGCCATAACAAATTCACGTGGGCGCTGCTTTCTCGCTGCCGTCTAAGTCGCGTGTGCGGAGCTTGTTTTCCACAAACAAACTTTGCGCGCATGTTCGCGTGCGATTTCGTTTCGTTTGCGATTTCATCCCGGTTTGGTCGGCTTCGGCGGGTCGGTTCGGTCCGCTTCGGTTCGGTCCGCTTCGGTCCGGTCCGCTTCGGTCCGGTCCGTTCGGTTCGGTCCGGTCCGGTTCGGTCCGGCCGGTCCGGTCCGGCCCGGTCAGGTCAGGTCAGGTTAGGTTAGGTCCAGGTCAGGTTAGGTTAGGTTAGGTTAGGTCAGGTCAGGTCAGGTCAGGTTAGGTTAGGTTAGGTTAGGTTAGGTCAGGTTCAGGTTAGGTTAGGTTAGGTTAGGTCAGGTCAGGTTAGGTCAGGTCAGGTTCACGTGGGCTTTCTCGCTGCCGTCTAAGTCGCGTGTGCGGAGCTTGTTTTCCACAAACAAACTTTGGCGCATGTTCGCGTTTTCGTTTCGTTTGCGATTTCATCCCGGTTTGGTCCGGCGGTCCGGTTTTCGGTCCGGTTCGGTTCGGTTCGGTCCGGTCCGGTTTTGGTTCAGGGTTCGGTCCGGTTCGGTTCGGTCCGGTTCGGTTCGGTCCGGTTCGGTTCGGTCCGGTTCGGTTCGGTCCGGTTCGGTTCGGTCCGGTTAGGTTAGGTTAGGTTCCCCCTCGTGGACGCCACCTTGTCGTGGTGAGGGGGCTTAAGGGGAGGCTCCTTTGATCCGTCGGGGCAATGATGTTCGGCAACGTTAGCCGGCATCATTGGCTCGACGGGGAGGAGTCTCTCCAACTAAGAGCGTCCATGGAGCCCGGCTTCCCATTAGGGGCTTAGTCTCATAAGCCCCATTGTCGGTAGGGGTAGGCGGCCCTGAGTGCAATCGCCCGGCCGGTCGGGGCCGTTAGGAGGACATTAGTCCTCCGCCGACCACGGGGTTCTGCCGAAGGTTTTTCGGCTTTTTCTGGGTGCCTGTCGTCCAGTTTGGGCGGCAGGTGTCCCAGACGGGGGGACCGGGTGCTCCCGGTAAAACCGGGTGTTCCTCGTGTCCGGTGCTCCGGGCACGGGGACGCTCGGCGGGGGGATGTGGGTGCCGGTCCACCGGTGTCGGGAGGCGGCCGATCCCCGCCCAGTCATGGACGGGGGGAGGTGCGCGCCGACATCGGGGGAAGCGGCGTCCCACAAAGGGGAGACGCCCTACCGCTCCTCCCTAACGGCTGCGGGACGTGGTCCCGCAGTACGCGGGAGTGATGTGGGGGGACGGGCCGGTGGTGTCCCGGAACTCCCGGGCCCACCGGGCTGGGCCACCCCAGGCCGCTCGGACGTATTCCGAGGCAGGGCTGGGGTGGCGGGGAGAGCCAGTCTGGCTCTGGGGCAGGTCGGGCTCCGTAAGGCTTGGTTGCCAACCGACCTAGGGGAAGGATACCCCGAAAATAAACCAATTTTATTGATACTTATGATATGGACAATTTCAGGTGCCGATTACTACCGGCCCAGGGTGAACGGACACCCAGGGCCCGGCGAGAGAGGGGTATCGTCCCGGCCCCTCTCCCGTCGTCATCGTACGTCGGGCTACCCCAGGAGTGCCCCGCAGGCTCCTGGGAAGAAGCGGCGCCTGCGAAGGGGACTCTGTCCCGTTCGGTTGCTAAACTATCCTCTCCGGGTTTCGGGGAAGATAGTTTGGGTTTGGACATTCCCACCCCCCAGCTGCTAAGGCTAAGGGATGGATTTGACGCTGACAGGGTGATCGCTGGGGACTCACAAATCCCTGGTTGCTCCTCGGACAATATACCACCTTGTCCGGTTTCTCAGCGTCTCTTCGAGGAGATCGTTGATGGGGAGGAATTCATCAACGTCGTCAACTTCGACTCCGATCACAACAACTCTGACGCTACGGAGTTGATGGATTTGGAGGTCGAAAAGGGAGCGTGTGGTCTTGACGATACTCTCAATTCGATTGACTCGATCGCTCCTGATCCCGTCCCTCCTGACCCTGTCCCTCCTGAAGGGACTAAGCAAGAGAGAAAGAGGAGGAACGATGGGTCGATCCGGGAGACCCTCCCGGAGAACGTCTTGGTCGAGCAAGACACACAAGTAACCGCTAGTAACAAGCGGAAAGAGCTGCCCAGTTCACCGGGGCACGCAGGGAGATATACGAAGAGGAGGATGAGGGAGAACAAGGCCCTGCGAATGGAGAAGAGGAATAAGGAGCTAGCGAAATCCATATCGGAAGGGGTGGACCTTGATCTCACCTCCCGAAGGCTCAGGACGCACAGGAACGAGGTCAAAGTCCAGGCCGAGGTGTTTGAGGAGGCACCCACCCAGCAAATTATAAACACTTTGCAAGTGCAGGTGAACTCTATTATGGAGGTGGCTGGGAAAAGCTCTAACATAGGGGGCAGCCTTAGAGGTCTCCTCTATAAGGTTGCCTCCACTGTAGAAGCGGGGACAAGAATTATGGCATCCCGCGCAACTAACAGGGGCTTCTATGACCCCATCGCGGGTAGGGCCCCATCACCGGCTAACGCCAATTCGGAGGATATGTTAGAGGCAAATCGCCGCCTTGAGCGGGAAATAGCGGACCTCCGCCATGAGAAGGCGGAGAGGGAGCGCACCTCCCCTCCTCCATCTCCTCCGGTGACGAGGGCCGCTGCTAAGGCCGCAGAAGACGCCATAGATCTAGATGGGGAGCCACGGGACGTTCCGAACCCCCCGGAGATCACGGAGGATGACTTGGTCCAATTTCCGGCCTTGCGTCCTCCAGTACAGGGGGTCAGGAAAATATTGGCTGATCGACCATTGCCGGTTGTTACCGGCAATGTTGTTGTGAAAGAAGGCTCGGAGCTCGACTGGATCGGGTCTGTTGCCCGACAAGTTGAGCGAAGGCTCAGAGTCACGATCGGCCAAATTATTAGGGAGATGCTGGGCGACAAACTCACCTCGGTCACGCCCAATCCCCTTCCCCCTTCCTCGAATCCTTCAAGCGCGCCGGGCCAATCCCCGGTTAAAGGGACTTCTCCGCCAGCGGAGGACCCGGCCGCTAAGAAGGGAAAGAAGAAGAAGAAGAAGGGGTCGAAGAAAATGTCGGGGGGACCAAATGAGCCTGCCGCCTCGCGGCAGACTTATCCCGCCCCTCCGCCAAATCCCCCGACCAAGGGGAAGAAGATGAACCCCCGGGTTGCTGTGCCAAACCAGGCGGCCCCCTCGAAAAGCAGGACTGAGGCTCCCGCGGCGGCGCCCAAAGTCCGAGCCGCCCCTCCGTCCAAGGGAACTCCCCCCCAGTGGACGGAGGTAGCGGCGAGAAAGAGGAGAGCCGGCACCGCCCAACAGGCGCCCGCCAGCAAGGCCGGTGCCCAGGCTCCCCCCAAGGCCGCCTCCTTTGCCCCCAAGGAGGGGGGCAAGAAGAGAGCCAGAAAGAGGAGGGCGCCCAACACCGCTGCGGTGTCGGTTACCTGTGCGCCCGGTAGTTACGCGTCTATATTGGGGGAGATCAAACAGAAGATCTCGCTGGCCTCCCTCAATGTGCCGCAACCGCGGTACAAGGCTGCTCAAACCGGGGCGACGATTTTGGAGTTCCCCGGACCCGAAGGCAAGGCCCAGGCCGATAGGCTGGCCACTTGTCTGGTGGATCTTTTCGGCAATAGGCCGGGAGTGAGGATAGCCCAGCCTCAACGTATGGCTGAACTTAGGGTCCGGGGACTCGACCCCTCTTCCACTGCGGGGGAGGTGGCCGCGGCGGTGTCGTCGGCCGGGGGTTGCCCGGTCGGCGATGTCAAGGCGGCAGAACCCAGGAGGTCCTATAAAAATCAATGGACCTCCTGGGTCCGCTGTCCGTTAGCAGCGGCCCTTAAGGTCGCTAAAGTAGGTCGCCTGAACCTAATATTGGTTCAGGCCCGTGTCGAGCTATTGGAGGCGCGTCCCCTCACATGCTTCCAGTGCATGAGGAGGGGACACGTCCGGGCCGCATGCCCGAATGGCGGCACCGACTTGAGCGGTTTGTGCTACCGCTGCGGCGTCGCCGGGCATGTGGCTAGGGGGTGTACGGCGCCTGTCAGATGCACGGCGTGCCAAGCAGCTGGCGCATCCCGTTTCGATCATCGGATGGGAGGAAAAAGCTGTCGGCCTCCCCCAATTAAGAAGGGGAAGAAAGGGAAGGGGGGTAACGCCCCCCCCTCCCAGAGTAGTCAACTTGTGGCGGCGAATACGGCGACGCTGCCCGGGCCGGCGGGAGGGGTCTCCCCCCTTTCCGTCCACATGGATGTGGAGCCATCGTTACAGGCTGCGGTGGACGGTGGCTCGAAGGAGATGGGCCCGCAGGAGGGGCGGCTCATAGCTTCCGTTCATGTCCACGCGCCTCCTGCAGGCGAATCTTAATCACGCCCGGCAGGCACAGGATCTGTTCCTAGCAGACCTTGCCGGGCGTGATGCCGGTCTGGGGATCGCGGCGGAGCCGTATCGCGTCGCTGACCGTGACCCAAATTGGGTCGCGGCGGAGGACGACTCCGTCGCGATCATTAGAAGACACTCCCCGCGGTCCCCTCCCATCTCCTTCATTGCGAGTGGGAGGGGCTTCGTACTTGCGCGGTGGGGTGTCTTCGTGGTGGCTGGGGTCTATGCCCCGCCTAGCCTGACTCGCCCTGAATTTAAAGAACTGTTACGGGCTCTGGGGGCTGGCATTCGCCGTTGCCGCCCTCATCCCATTTTCGTGGCCGGGGACTTCAACGCCTGGCATCAGGCGTGGGGTTCCCGGTCCGCGAATCGACAGGGCGAGATCACGCTAGACTGGGCGGCGGAGATGGACCTCCATCTATTAAATAGGGGGTCCATCAGCACCTGCGTGCGTCCTCAGGGGGAATCGATAGTCGACCTAACGTGGGTCTCCCCCCAGGGCGCGCGCTACGTGGAATCCTGGGGGGTGGTGACGGACCGTGAGTCCCTTTCAGACCACCTCTACATAGAGGTGGTTCTCACAGCCACCCCCCGGGAGGTGCTGCTCCGCCGTCGGGTGCGGGGCAATAGACCCCCAAAAAGGTGGTCCCTGGTGAAGTTAGACCGGGACCGCCTTGTTGCGGCGGCCGCCGTGGAGACGTGGTCGATGCCAAATGCCGACCACGTCGACGCGGAGGCCGAGGCCGCTGAGGTGGAGGTCATGGCCCATCGGATCTGCGATGCGGCCATGCCCCGTTCTAGGCCCGCCCCTCGCCGGGCGGCGTACTGGTGGTCCGAGGAGATCGCGGAGCTCCGGGTTACGGCTATCCGTGCCCGCCGCGATCTCCAAAGGACCCGCGCCCGGCTGAGGAGAGCGGGCCAGAACATCGGAGGTGAGACTGCGGTGGCTCACGAGGCGTACTTAGCCGCAAAGTACGCCCTCCGTGCAGCCATCAGCAGGGCCAAGGCCAAGGCCTGGGAGGAGCTGCAGTTGGAGCTCGACCGGGACCCATGGGGGCGCGCATATCGACTGGTCCTGAATAGACTCAGGCCAGCCGCGCCCCCCATCTCGGAGAGGCTCGACCCGGCTCGCCTCGACCAGGTGGTGGAGACCCTCTTTCCTTTTAGGGACCTTATTGTCCCGGAGAGAGGCCACCCTCCCCCCTGGTCAGAGGATCTCGAAGTGACCGAGCGAGAGCTCTCCGAGGCAGCTCGGCGACTGGGGGCTGCCAGTAAGGCCCCCGGTCCCGACGGGGTGCCCGGTCGCGTGTGGGCCTTGGCCTTCGGCGAGGTGAGTGCCCGACTGAGGAGGTTGTTTAACGCCTGCCTCAAGTCGGGCACTTTCCCCTCGGCGTGGAAGAGGGCTAACTTGGTCCTCCTCCACAAAGAGGGGAAGCCGGCGGAGCAGCCTTCGGCTTATCGTCCGATTTGTCTGCTGGACGAGGTCGGCAAACTTTTTGAGCGGATCATTGCCGGCCGCATCGTCCAGCAGCTTACGCGGGATGGTCCCGACCTGAACCGATCCCAGTTTGGTTTCCGAGAGGGCCGTTCGACGGTTGACGCGATTATGCGTTTAAAGGCCCTCTCGGACCGGATCGTAGGGGAGGGAGATGTGGCGTTGGCGGTGTCACTCGACATCGTCAACGCCTTTAATTCCCTCCCCTGGGAACACGTGGGGGAGGCCCTCGACCATCATGGCCTCCCCCCGTATTTGAAGGACATTCTGCGGGACTACTTCCGCGGTCGGACGCTCCAGTACAGAAATCAACTGGAGCAGATAAGCCGAAGACCCGTGTACTGCGGGGTTCCACAGGGGTCAGTCTTGGGCCCCTTATTGTGGAACCTCGCATACGATCGGGTGCTCCGCACGGCGCTCCCCCCGGGCTGTCATCTGCTCTGTTATGCGGATGACACACTCGTTGTGGCCCGGGGGGAGGATTGGTGGGAAGCCCGGGATGCGGCAAACGCCGCCACCCAGGCTGTCGTGCGCTCTATTAGATCCATGGGACTCGAGGTCGCCCCTCATAAGACAGAGGCTACGTATTTTTATTCGAAAGCCAAGGGGCGACCTCCCCCTGCCGAAGTGTGGGTAGGGGAGGCTCGCGTCCGGGTGGGGCCCCAGATTAAATATCTGGGCCTCATTCTGGATGGGCTTTGGGGATTCGAGCAACATTTCGCTCAAATAGTCCCCAAAGCGGACAGGATGGCGGCTGCGCT
>CABEGB010000763.1:331786-379843 GCA_901521435.1 Crematogaster levior
AGTTAGAGGATCGCGTGGAGAGGACGCGGGGCTCCGCCATCAGGGGTGAATGCACCCCTGGGTGTCCCCCGCGTCCATCCTCCCTAACAGGAGGTATTATGGGGGTCGAGGTCCTCGACGGTTGGTTGGGTTAGGTTTCTCACGCCTAACCTAACCCAGAGAGTAGACCTCCCCCCAGGGAGAGGGACCCTCCCCTTTTAAGGGAGGCAATCCCTCTCCCTCGAGAGGTCAAAGCCGGGAGAGAGCTCTCGGCGGGGGCTAGCCGAGAGCGGGGGTTCTCGGCTGACCTGTCCCCCATTACGGGTGGTGGGGTTGTTGGAGCCCAACTCCCTCCCCGATTATCAATCCAGAGCAGAGGCCCTGCCAATACGGGCCGGCCCCGGGGGAGGGGGAGAAGTATGCCATTGGGTGATTCCCCCCCTCCCCCTATCAGGGCACGTGAGGCTATCCCGGTGAGGTTTTAGTGGGTATGCCAACTAGGTTAGATTCTTTCTGCCTAGTCGGAGACTCCCACATAACCTCTGGGGTTCCCCCGAACCCCAGGGGTATCCATAAAGGATTTCCTCATCGATACAAAAAAAAAAAAAAAAAAAGGTTCGCGAGGTCCTACGCCTCGGTGGCTCGAGGTGTGGGGAGGCCTGCGTCCCGTTCTGTCGGGACGCAGACCTCCCCGGAGGTAAATGCCCCCCCCAGGTGCTTCAAGTGCCTGGGGCGGGGGCATATTCGTAGGTGGTGCCCGTCTGCCGTCGACCGGGGCAATTCCTGCCTCCGGTGCGGCGGGGACGGGCACCATGTGGGGGCGTGTGCGGCACCGGCCGCACACTGCCCGAAGTGTGCCGACGCGGGGCTACCCGCTCGCCACCGTATCGGTGGGAGCGGGTGCCCCGTGGTCCCTCCCCGTCGCGGGGGAGGGAGGAGGAAAAGGAAGAAGGGGAAGGGGGCTTCACCCCCTTCCCCGGTTGTTTCTGAGGAGGGGAGGGGGGCTTCACTCCCCTCCCTGGTTGTCCCTGGGGAGGGTCCCCCGCCTTCGGGTGGGGTGACTCTTCCCCAGGAGGATGTCACTCCTATGGAGGTCGTCCCCGAGACTGGCTCGTGTGCCGGGTCGGGGGCGGCCTCCGTGGAGTGTGTACCCTTCATGGGCTCCCCTTCTGGGGAGCTCATGGAGGTGGAAGTGGGAGGGGGGGATTTGTCTCCCCTCCCTCTCTTGGAAGTTAGTGGAGGTGGGGTGGATGAATCCACTCCCCTCCCCATGATAGACGTGGAAAGGGGGGAGAAGTCCCCCCTTTCCTTGGAAAAGGTGGTTGAGGAGGAGAGGGATCAATCCCCCCTCCCCCTCGCCGAAGCGGGTGGTGGTGTGGGGGAGCAATCCTCCAGCCCTCCTGTGGAGGCGGGGAAGGAGGTTAGGGAGAGATCCCCCCTTCCTCCTAGGGAAAAGAAGGCCCGCAAGGGCCTTGTCCCAGCTGAGAAAGTTAAGGGAGAGGCGGGAGATTTAAAACTCTCCCGCCTCCTCCCCACGGTCACCCTTGAGAGGGTGACCGAGAAGGTGGAGTCATCATTCCCGGGATCGGCGTCCGGGGTTGGGGGTGGGGGTAGTGGGGGGAGACCTGTCTCCTTCTCGCTCCTCCATCGCCCTAACTATAGGAAAATCCGGTCCTGGGATGATTTGATCGATATCGCCGAGCATGGGACCGTCCCCCCGCACCGTGATGTGTTGTGGGGGGAGTTTACTAAGGAGGTTAGACGTAGAGACCCCCTTCTTGCTGGGGGTCTCCGAATGATCAAGGGGGGGGACACGGGCATCAATTTTGATGCCACGGTCCTCCCCCAAGGCGCGGATAGCGTCGATGCTGTGAGGGACGCCGTCACTAAGTTGGCAGCGGAGCACCCAGGTTGGGAGCTCCGCTGCCATGTGACGGCGATACCCCCGCAGTATCGACGCCCTAAAGTCGCCTCGACGCGGGGATCCGGGGAGAGTGCCAGTCAGGCGCCTCCGGATTTCCGCCTCGAGGCGAATAGGTTCTATCTTAAGTGGATGAAGGAGGGGGAGGGTCCTCCTTCCCCTGACCTTCATCCACGAAAGAAAAAGAAGAAGAAGGCAAAGGGGTGACTGGGCTTCACCCAGTCACCCTCCTAGCCCCCCACAACATCGGGGGGCAGTTGTGATTTCCCCCCCCTCCTAACATCTGGGGGGGGATTGGGGGGGAGCATACCGGCCGACCGAGAGCGGGGGCTCTCGGTCGTGCCGGTCCCCCCCAGCGTGGTGGAGGAGGAGCCGCTGGTCACGGCTCCTCCTCCAAATTACGAGAAGTGGCCTGCACGGACTTCATCCGTGCAGGCCGGCCCGAGAGGGGGGGAGAAGCATGCCTCAGGCGATTCCTCTCCCCCTCTCACTAAGGGCCCGTGTCGGCTGACCCGTGGGGGTTTTAGTGGGTATGCCCGTTAAATAGGGAGACTCCCACATAACCCGAGGGGTTCCCCCGAACCCCTCGGGTATCCATAAAGGATTTCCCCCTCGTCACAAAAAAAAAAAAAAAAAAAAAAAAAAAAAGGTTAGGTTACCCCTCCGTTGTGAGCCACCTTGCCGTGGTGGAGGGGCTCCCCTGGGAGAGATCCCAGGGGTCTAAGAGCTCACACATGGAAGGAAAACCATGTTAAAAAACCCGGGTAGGCCAGACTCGTGAGGTGGGTTATACCAACTGGCCTAGGAGTGGGGGGCTCCGAAATAACCCCCCCCTGGAAGACAACCAGGTTAAAAAATTACATTTTATATGGATATGACGACAAATAAAGATGCAACGTACCACCCCAGGGGTCTCGGAGCCCCAGGGGTCGGCGTGGGGGGGGTAGAGTCCCGGCTCCCCCCACGTCGTCATCGGACGACGGGCGGTGCGGGGGGTGCGGCGCAGGCCCCCCGCACTATTCCGCGACTGCGGCCGTTGAGGAGGCATCGGGTCTTGGCCCGGAACGGAGGTTCGTGGCTCCTCCAGTTTTTGGGGGAGTCAAATTTCTAAGAGGTGTTCCTGCTCTGGGGGGTTCGCCCCCCAGGGCAGTTCGGGAGGCGTAGGACCGGCCCCGTGGATCCTACGCCTCGGTGGTTCGAGCGTAAAGGGAGGCCTGCGTCCCGTTCCGTCGGGACGCAGACCTCCCCGGAGGTAAGTGCCCCCCCCAGGTGCTTCAAGTGCCTGGGGCGGGGGCACATTCGTAGGTGGTGCCCGTCCGCCGTCGACCGGGGCAATTCCTGCCTCCGGTGCGGCGGGGACGGGCACCATGTTGGGGCATGTGCAGCGCCGGCTGCACATTGCCCGTTGTGTGCCGACGCGGGGCTACCCGCCCGCCATCGCGTTGGCGGGACTGGGTGCCCCGTGGTCCCTCCCCGTCGCGGGGGAGGGAGGAGGAAGAGGAAGAAGGGGAAGGGGGCTTCACTCCCTTCCCCGGTTGTTTTTGAGGAAGGGAGGGGAGCTTCACTCCCCTCCCTGAGTGCACCCGTGGAGGGGCCCCTACCTTCGGGTGGGGTGACTCCTCCACGGGCTGATGTTCCCGCGGAGGTCCCCCCCGTGGCTGGGCCGGTTCCCGGTCCGGGGGAGGCCTCCGTGGCGGGTTCACCCTCCATGGGCTCCCTATCCGGGGAGCCTATGGAGGTGGTTGTAGGTGGTGAGGGAGGGGAGGAAACTCCCCTTCCCCAAAGAAATAAGAAGAGGGGGAGGAAGAATTCCCCCCTTAGTTTGGATGGCGGGGAGGAGGCGGGAGTCGCTGATCCAAAGCTCTCCCGCCTCCTCCCTTCGGTCAGCCTTTATAGGCTGACCGACGGGGTGATTAAGGTGGCATACCTATTGGACCCCGTCCTCTCGGACGTTAAGTCAACTGAGGTGGTAGAGGGACCCGAGCAAGGTCTTGGGGATATAATGTTGGTTGGGGGTCAATACCGGTTACGGCCGGAGTCCCTCTCTGAATTCCCCACGACCTGCTTGGGTCCCCTTGGCGATGTCTGGAGGGCGACTGAGCAGGAGTCTGAGGCCTTTGAGTCTCGATTCAGGCGTGCTCGTCTTAGGTATAAGCGGTCCGGGCTTCCGGATCGGTCTATTGAGGAGGGAAAGGTTGCGGTTTCGAGTATCATGCAACTTATTAGGTTGGAATATAGGCGGTGATACTAGTGACCCCCCCCTTCCTTCTGAAGACTGGGAAATTTTCCCGGCCTGATGATGGAGGGGCGGGGTCTGTGTTGGGGAGGGTAGGGGCATTTGCCCTCCTCCCTCTGTCATCTCCTGTACCGTTATTGTTTCTTCCCCCCCCTCTTAACATCTGGGGGGGGATTGGGGGGGAGCAATACCGGCCGGCCGAGAGCGGGGGCTCTCGGTCGTGCCGATCCCCCCCCGTGTGGTGGAGGAGGAGCCGTTGGTCACGGCTCCTCCTCCAAATTTACGAGTAGTGGCCTGCACGGACTTCATCCGTGCAGGCCAGCCTGAGAGGGGGAGAGAAGCATGCCTTTAGGTGATTCCTCTCCCCCTCTCACTATGGGCTTGTGTCGATTGACCCGGGGGGGTTTTAGTGGGTATGCCCGTTAAATAGGGAGACTCCCACATAACCCGAGGGGTTCCCCCGAACCCCTCGGGTATCCATAAAGGATTTCCCCCTCGACAACAAAAAAAAAAAAAAAAAAAAAAAGTTAGGTTCCCCTCCGTTGTGAGCCACCTTGCCGTGGTGGAGGGGCTCCCCTGGGAGAGATCCCAGGGGTCTAAGAGCTCACACATGGAAGGAAAACCATGTTAAAAAACCCGGGTAGGCCAGACTCGTGAGGTGGGTTATACCAACTGGCCTAGGAGTGGAGGGCTCCGAAATAACCCTCCCGTGGAAGACAACCACGTTAAAAAATTACATTTTATATGGTTGAAATGTCGAATAGAGTGCGAAACTTACCGCCCCAGGGGTCTCGGAGCCCCAGGGGTCGGCGCGGGGGGGGTAGTGTCCCGGCTCCTCCCGTGTCGTCATCGGACGACGGGCGGTGCGGGGGGTGCGACGCAGGCCCCCCGCACTATTCCGCTACTGCGGGGTGTGGCGGATTCCTCCAGACCGCGGTCTGGAGGATTTTTGAGAGGTTCCTCCTCTTTTTAGAGGGGGAATCCTCTGAAGAGGTGCGCGTGCTCGGGGGGTTCTGTCCCCCCGAGCCGCTCGGGAGGCGTAGGACCGAGGTCCTACGCCTCGGTGGCTCGAGGTGTGGGGAGGCCTGCGTCCCGTTCCGTCGGGACGCAGACCTCCCCGGAGGTAAGTGCCCCCCCCAGGTGCTTCAAGTGCCTGGGGCGGGGGCACATTCGTAGGTGGTGCCCGTCCGCCGTCGACCGGGGCAATTCCTGCCTCCGGTGCGGCGGGGACGGGCACCATGTGGGGGCGTGTGCGGCGCCGGCCGCACACTGCCCCCAGTGTGCCGACGCGGGGCTACCCGCCCGCCATCGCATTGGCGGGAATGGGTGCCCCGTGGTCCCTCCCCGTCGCGGGGGAGGGAGGAGGAAGAGGAAGAAGGGGAAGGGGGCTTCACCCCCTTCCCCGGTTGTTTCTGAGGAGGGGAGGGGGGCTTCACTCCCCTCCCTGGTTGTCCCTGGGGAGGGCCCCCTGCCTTCGGGTGGGGTGACTCTTCCCCAGGAGGATGTCATTTCTATGGAGGTCGTCCCCGAGACTGGCTCGTGTGCCGGGTCGGGGGCGGCCTCCATGGAGTGTGTACCCTCCATGGGCTCCCCTTCTGGGGAGCTCATGGATGGAGGTGGGAGGGGGGGGTTTCCCCTCCCTCTCTTGGAAGTTAGTGGAGGTGGGGTGGATGAATCCACTCCCCTCCCCATGATAGACGTGGAAAGAGGGGGAGAAGTCCCCCCTTTCCTTGGAAAAGGTGGTTGAGGAGGAGAGGGATCAATCCCCCCTCCCCCTCGCCGAAGCGGGTGGTGGTGTGGGGGAGCAATCCTCCAGCCCTCCTGTGGAGGCGGGGAAGGAGGTTAGGGAGAGATCCCCCCTTCCTCCTAGGGAAAAGAAGGCCCGCAAGGGCCTTGTCCCAGCTGAGAAAGTTAAGGGAGAGGCGGGAGATTTAAAACTCTCCCGCCTCCTCCCCACGGTCACCCTTGAGAGGGTGACCGAGAAGGTGGAGTCATCATCCCCGGGATCGGCGTCCGGGGTTGGGGGTGGGGGTAGCTAGGGGGGAGACCTGTCTCCTTCTCGCTCCTCCATCGCCCTAACTATAGGAAAATCCGGTCCTGGGATGATTTGATCGATATCGCCGAGCATGGGACCGTCCCCCCGCACCGTGATGTGTTGTGGGGGGAGTTTACTAAGGAGGTTAGACGTAGAGACCCCCTTCTTGCTGGGGGTCTCCGAATGATCAAGGGGGGGGACACGGGCATCAATTTTGATGCCACGGTCCTCCCCCAAGGCGCGGATAGCGTCGATGCTGTGAGGGACGCCGTCACTAAGTTGGCAGCGGAGCACCCAGGTTGGGAGCTCCGCTGCCATGTGACGGCGATACCCCCGCAGTATCGGCGCCCTAAAGTCGCCTCGACGCGGGGATCCGGGGAGACTGCCAGTCAGGCGCCTCCGGATTTCCGCCTCGAGGCGAATAGGTTCTATCTTAAGTGGATGAAGGAGGGGGAGGGTCCTCCTTCCCCTGACCTTCATCCACGAAAGAAAAAGAAGAAAAAGGCAAAGGGGTGACTGGGCTTCACCCAGTCACCCCTCCTAGCCCCCCACAACATCGGGGGGCAGTTGTGATTTCCCCCCCCTCCTAACATCTGGGGGGGGATTGGGGGGGAGCACACCGGCCGACCGAGAGCGGGGGCTCTCGGTTGTGCCGGTCCCCCCCAGCGTGGTGGAGGAGGAGCCGCTGGTCACGGCTCCTCCTCCAAATTACGAGAAGTGGCCTGCACGGACTTCATCCGTGCAGGCCGGCCCGAGAGGGGGAGAGAAGCATGCCTCAGGCGATTCCTCTCCCCCTCTCACTAAGGGCCCGTGTCGGCTGACCCGTGGGGGTTTTAGTGGGTATGCCCGTTAAATAGGGAGACTCCCACATAACCCGAGGGGTTCCCCCGAACCCCTCGGGTATCCATAAAGGATTTCCCCCTCGTCACAAAAAAAAAAAAAAAAAAAAAGCCCCCTCTAACGTGGGGGGCCTTTGGTTCCCTTTATAGGGACTGGGGGAGACTCCCACCCCCATAACGGGGTGCCGGACCTTCCCCAGTATCCATTCTATGAATACTCGAGAGGGGGAGGCAGGGGCCTTTGCCCTCTCCCCCTGCAGAGGCCGTTCACGGCCAGCCCGAGGGGGGGCAGGAAGCATGCCATTTGGCGATTCCCTGCTCCCCCTCATTAAGGGCTCAGAAGGCACCCGGGTGGAGTTTTAGTGGGTATGCCCGTTAAATAGGGTGACTCCCACATAACCCCAGGGATTCCCCAGAATCCCTGGGGTACCTATAAAGGATTTCCCCATCGTCACAAAAAAAAAAAAAAAAAAAAAAAAAAAGGTTAGGTTCCCCTCCGTTGTGAGCCACCTTGCCGTGGTGGAGGGGCTCCCCCAGGAAACTCTCCTGGGGGTCTAAGAGCTCACACATGGAAGGAAAACCATGTTAAAAAACCCGGGTAGGCCGGACTCGTGAGGTGGGTTATACCAACCGGCCTAGGAGTGGGGGGCTCCGAAATAACCCCCCCCTGGAAGACAACCAGGTAAAATAATTACATTTTATGGTGGAAATGACGACAAATAGAGTAGGAAACTTACCACCCCAGGGGTCTCGGAGCCCCAGGGGTCGGCGCGGGGGGGGTAGTGTCCCGGCTCCTCCCGTGTCGTCATCGGACGACGGGCGGTGCGGGGGGTGCGACGCAGGCCCCCCGCACTATTCCGCTACTGCGGGGTGCGGCGGATTCCTCCAGACCGCGGTCTGGAGGATTTTTGAGAAATTCCTCCTCTTTTTAGAGGGGGAATTCTCTCATAAGAGGTGTGCGTGCTCGGGGGGTTTTGTCCCCCCGAGCCGTCAGGGAGGCGTAGGACCGCGGTCCTACGCCTCGGTGGCTCGAGGCGTGGGGAGGCCTGCGTCCCGTTCCGTCGGGACGCAGACCTCCCCGGAGGTAAGTGCCCCCCCCAGGTGCTTCAAGTGCCTGGGGCGGGGGCATATTCGTAGGTGGTGCCCGTCCGCCGTCGACCGGGGCAATTCCTGCCTCCGGTGCGGCGGGGACGGGCACCACGTTGGGGCGTGTGCGGCTCCGGCCGCACACTGCCCCCAGTGTGCCGACGCGGGGCTACCCGCCCGCCATCGCATTGGCGGGAATGGGTGCCCCGTGGTCCCTCCCCGTCGCGGGGGAGGGAGGAGGAAGAGGAAGAAGGGGAAGGGGGCTTCACCCCCTTCCCCGGTTGTTTCTGAGGAGGGGAGGGGGGCTTCACTCCCCTCCCTGGTTGTCCCTGGGGAGGGCCCCCCCCTTCGGGTGGGGTGACTCTTCCCCAGGAGGATGTCATTCCTATGGAGGTCGTCCCCGAGACTGGCTCGTGTGCCGGGTCGGGGGCGGCCTCCATGGAGTGTGTACCCTCCATGGGCTCCCCTTCTGGGGAGCCCATGGAGGTGGAGGTGGGAGGGGGGGATTTGTCTCCCCTCCCTCTCTTGGAAGTTAGTGGAGGTGGGGTGGATGAATCCACTCCCCTCCCCATGATAGACGTGGAAAGGGAGGAGAAGTCCCCCCTTTCCTTGGAGTCGGTGGTTGAGGAGGAGGGGGATCTCCCGCCTCCCCCTCGCCGAAGCGGGTGGTGGTGTGGGGGAGCAATCCTCCCGAGGCCTGTGGAGGCGGGGAAGGAGGTTAGGGAGGATCCCCCCTTCCTCCTAGGGAAAAGAAGGCCCGCAAGGGCCTTGTCCCAGCTGAGGAAGTTAAGGGAGAGGCGGGAGATTTAGGACTCTCCCGCCTCCTCCCCACGGTCACCCTTGAGAGGGTGACCGAGAAGGTGGAGTCATCATCCCCGGGATCGGCGTCCGGGGTTGGGGGTGGGGGTAGCGGGGGGAGACCTGTCTCCTTCTCGCTCCTCCATCGCCCTAACTATAGGAAAGTCCGGTCCTGGGATGATGCCTATCGCGAGCATGGGACCGTCCCCCCGCACCGTGATGTGTTGTGGGGGGAGTTTACTCAGGAGGTTAGACGTAGAGACCCCCTTCTTGCGGGGGGTCTCCGAATGATCAAGGGGGGGGACACGGGCATCAATTTTGATGCCACGGTCCTCCCCCAAGGCGCGGATAGCGTCGATGCTGTGAGGGACGCCGTCACTAAGTTGGCAGCGGAGCACCCAGGTTGGGAGCTCCGCTGCCATGTGACGGCGATACCCCCGCAGTATCGGAATACGCCCTAAAGTCGCCTCGACGCGGGGATCCGGGGAGAGTGCCAGTCAGGCGCCTCCGGATTTCCGCCTCGAGGCCAATAGGTTCTTCTTAAGGGGTGGAAGGAGGGGGAGGGTCCTCCCCCCCCAGACCTTCACCCCAAGAAGAAGAAAAGAAGAAGAAGGGTGGCTGGGTGCGGGGGCTTCACCCAGTCACCCCTCCTAGCCCCCCACAACATCGGGGGGCCTTGTGATTTCCCCCCCCTCCTAACATCTGGGGGGGGATTGGGGGGGAGCATACCGGCCGGCCGAGAGCGGGGGCTCTCGGTCGTGCCGGTCCCCCCCAGCGTGGTGGAGGAGGAGCCGCTGGTCACGGCTCCTCCTCCAAATTACGAGAAGTGGCCTGCACGGACTTCATCCGTGCAGGCCAGCCCGAGAGGGGGAGAGAAGCATGCCTTAAGGTGATTCCTCTCCCCCTCTCACTAAGGGCCTGTGTCGTCACCCGGGGGGGTTTTAGTGGGTATGCCCGTTAAATAGGGAGACTCCCACATAACCCGAGGGGTTCCCCCGAACCCCTCGGGTATCCATAAAGGATTTCCCCCTCGTCACAAAAAAAAAAAAAAAAAAGGTTAGGTTCCTCTCTCTCCGACGGTGTGCCACCTTGTCGTGGTGGAGAGGCTCTGTCCCGAAGCTCCGGATAATCCGGGGTGGAGGGATGGCTAAGAGCACACCTTTCGGGCAGGGTGCATGTACCGCATGCATTCCTGGATCCTGGACGGGAGACCCGGACTTTGCCGGCGCAATGTGGCGGTCACGGTCGAGGAGCCAGCTAATGGGCTGGACAGGTAGACCGGGGGCCTTGGTCCTTAAGCCGTCACGCGTTCGTGCGGGAATGGGTTCTTTTCCGAAGGGATTACGCGAGGGCGATTAGCGCTCTTTCCGTGTTTGTAACGGACCCACTGGAGGGGGACGGATCTCGCGCTGTATCAGCGTGACATCTGGCGGAACCTGAAGGATGGATGACCGCTCCTATCCCTTGGATGGGAGCCCGGGGGACGGCTTCTTGGGAGTGCGTAGCTCTTTGTGAGTGGCGGTACACTGCTGGGACGGTCGCTCCTCCGTTAGGTTAGCTATTACAACTCCCATAATGGGAGTTCGGGTAGGGCGACTTAGCCTCCCCTTCTTTGAGGGGGAGGATAAGTCGGTGTCACCGTGACACACCACTCGGGCAGGGTGCATGGTTCGCTCATGCATTCCTGGATGCTGGACGGGCGGTTCTGACTTGCCGGCGTAGATGTGACGGTCACGGCCGAGGAGCCAGCCAACCGGCTGGACAGGTAGGCCGGGGACTGCTGGTCCTTAAGCCGTCACGCGCCGTGCGGGGATGGATCTCCCTGAAGGGTCACGCGTACAAGGGCGACTAGCGCCCTTCCGTGATGTATACGGGCCCACTGGAGGGGGACGGATCTCGCGCTGTATCAGCGTGGCATCCGGAACCTGAAGGATGGAAGACTGCTCCCATCCTCAGATGGGAGCCCGGGGGACGGCTTCTTGGGAGTGCGTAGCTCTTCGTGAGTGGCGGTACACTCCCGGGACGGTCGCTCCTCCGTTAGATAGTTATAAACCTCCCATCGTGGGAGTCGGGTAGGATGATGACTTGGCCTCCCCCTTCACGGGGGGCAGATAAGTCGGTAGCAAGGGGTTGTGGCTTCCCCTTGGATAAAAATGCTCGAAGCCACACCGCGGCGGGCGAAACTCGGCGATGTCTGGCGGAAGGACACAAATCCCGATGTCAGGCATCGTACGGACAGGGGTACGCCTTCCCCCTCGTATAAAAACGCGGAGGCGGAAACGGTCGGTGCGGGGTGTTGATCGACAAAGCCGGGTTGTCGATAACATCTCGTAGCTTACATCCCCACGATCAATTCGGGGATTCGGGTAGGTCTCCCACCGGGGGAAGGCAGGGTTGGCTACTCGCCCTGGGTAATCTCCGGAGTGGTCGCGAAAAGACGGCGATGTCTGGTGGAAGGACATCAGTCCCGATGTCAGACATCGTACGGACAGGGGTACGCCTTCCCCCTCGTATAAAAACGCGGAGGCGGAAACGGGCAGGTGGCGATGCATGGGGGAAGAACCTAGTTCTGACGTCATGCATCGTACAAGCAGGGGTACGCCTCTCCCTCGCATAAAAACGCGGAGGCGGTAACGGGGCAGTCCGTTCATCTGCAAGGATAACGGACTGGCGGTGTGAGGCAACTCACACCCGAACAGGGGTTCGCCTTCCCCCTGTATAAATTCCGGAGGCGAGCGGGGCCATGGCACCGAAAGGTAGTTCCTCGCACGGGGGGTTTCGCGGGGGCTTGGCGGCCTCGGCCGGTGAAATTAGATTCGTCTGATTTCAATGGTCGGGATCGTTGGGTTCGTGCGGGACTTCTTACGTGGGGGACTACACGATCGTTGCCGCTCGTTATCTGCTTAGAGATAACACTGGTGTAAATGGCGTGGCTGGACGTTGGGGAGTAGCGCGCTCGGGGTGAGTGGTCGGTCCCGCTGTTGGCTCACCAGCGGGATAATGGCACTCATCTCATCCTACCGTGGGATGGGGCCCCTAATGGTCCTCGGGTCCGGCTAACTGGACTTGTCCGACGTACCGGACTCGTCCGACGTGCTGGACCCGTTGGCCGCATACGGGGGGGCCACTCCGAGTAGCGGGCTTTCCGGCACTACTGGCGTCCGTCTAGTGGGGGTTTCTGTCTCACCGCACTATAAACATACGGAGACAGACGCGCGTGGTTAGGGACGTCCCTGGTAGGGGGGACATGGGAAGAGGGATCGCCTCCCGTCCGGGCATATGGTTATCCAATCCCGGGGAGGGCTCACGATCCCTGAATCTCTGACCCACGGGTAACCGTGTGGTCCCCTCCGTTGTGAGCCACCTTGCCGTGGTGGAGGGGCTCCCCCAGGAAACTCTCCTGGGGGTCTAAGAGCTCACACATGGAAGGAAAACCATGTTAAAAAACCCGGGTAGGCCAGACTCGTGAGGTGGGTTATACCAACTGGCCTAGGAGTGGGGGGCTCCGAAATAACCCCCCCCTGGAAGACAACCAGGTTAAAAAATTACATTTTATATGGACTATGACGACAAATAGAGTAGGAAACTTACCACCCCAGGGGTCTCGGAGCCCCAGGGGTCGGCGCGGGGGGGGTAGAGTCCCGGCTCCCCCCACGTCGTCATCGGACGACGGGCGGTGCGGGGGGTGCGACGCAGGCCCCCCGCACTATTCCGCTACTGCGGGGTGCGGCGGATTCCTCCAGACCGCGGTCTGGAGGATTTTTGAGAGGTTCCTCCTCTTTTTAGAGGGGGAATCCTCTATAAGAGGTGTGCGTGCTCGGGGGGTTTTGTCCCCCCGAGCCGTCAGGGAGGCGTAGGACCGCGGTCCTACGCCTCGGTGGCTCGAGGCGTGGGGAGGCCTGCGTCCCGTTCCGTCGGGACGCAGACCTCCCCGGAGGTAAATGCCCCCCCCAGGTGCTTCAAGTGCCTGGGGCGGGGGCATATTCGTAGGTGGTGCCCGTCTGCCGTCGACCGGGGCAATTCCTGCCTCCGGTGCGGCGGGGACGGGCACCATGTTGGGGCGTGTGCGGCGCCGGCCGCACACTGCCCCCAGTGTGCCGACGCGGGGCTACCCGCCCGCCATCGCATTGGCGGGAATGGGTGCCCCGTGGTCCCTCCCCGTCGCGGGGGAGGGAGGAGGAAGAGGAAGAAGGGGAAGGGGGCTTCTCCCCCTTCCCCGGTTGTTTCCTGAGGAGGGGAGGGGGGCTTCACCCCCCTCCCTGGTTGTTCCTGGGGAGGAGCCCCCGCCTCAGGGTGGGGTGACTCCTCCCCAGGAGGATGTCCCCCGGCGGAGGTCGTCCCCGAGGTTGGCTCGTGTTCCCAGTCGGGGGAGGCCTCCGTGGTGGGTTTACCCTCCATGGGCTCCCCATCTGGGGAGCTCATGGAGGTGGAAGGTGGGGGGGAGGGGGGGAAGCTCCCCTCCCTCGCAGGGAGATTCCTGAGAGGGGGAAGAAGGATTCCCCCCCTATTTCGGAGGGGGGCGAGGCGGGAGTTGCGGATGCCAAGCTCTCCCGCCTCGTCCCCTCGGTAAGCCTTGAGAGGCTTGCCGACAAGGAGGTTGGGGCGGAGCCCCTTCCTGACTCTGGCTCCGGATGTTGGGGCCTCCCCCCCTCCCCTGAGAAGGAAGGCCCGGCGAGGCTTCGTCCCAGGAGACGGTTGGGGGAGGCCCGGACAGTGAGGACTAGGGGGCCTCCTCGTGCCCCCCCCTTAAGGAGGAGACCGAGAAGCTGGGGATGTTCCCGTGGCTTGAAGATGGTCCGTCTCTCTGTGGGGGGTGCCGGAGAGACCTGTCTCCTTCTCATTCCTCCACCGGCCTGACTCGGAGCCCCCTCCTTGGATGATTCCCCATCGTCTCCGAGTACGGGACCATTGCCCCGCAGAAGGAAGTGCTTGTAGGGGGAGTTTCGATCCGAGACCCCCTTCTTGCTGGGGGTCTCCGAATCCGGGGGGACACGGGCATCGATTTTGATGAGGAGGGCGCGGATAGCGTCGATTGTGGGGAGCCGTCACTAAGGCTCCCGGAGAATCCAGGTTAAAAGCTGGCCTCCATGGAAGAAGGCGTGCGTAAGTCCAGGATTTTCGGATGACGCTAAGGCTCAGTCGGAGGACCGGGGAAAGCCGTTAGGCCCTCCCCCCGATGATGGGGGGGGCTTCTTCGTTGGGGTGGAGGGAGGGGGAGGATCCTCCTCCCCCAGACCTCCACCCCAAGAAAAGAAAGAAGCGGGGGGCCAAAAAATAGTGAAAGGGGTGGGGGCGGGGGCCCCCAGTCACCTTTAGCCCCAATAACATCAGGGGGCGGCCCCCCCCTCCCAACATCTGGGGGGGGGGGGGAAGGCTACCGGCCGACCGAGCCTTCCCCTCTCGGTCGTTATTTATCCCCCCCATACGTGGGGGGGAGAGGAGCCGAGTCACGGCTCCTCCCTCCCCCCAGGATAGGGCCCGCACGGACTTCATCCGTGGCCAGCCCGAGGGGGAGCCGGACGAATGCCTATGGCGATACCCGGCCCCCCCTCACTATGGGCAAGGAAGGTCACCCCCAGGGGTTTTAGTGGGTATGCCCGTTAAATAGGGAGACTCCCACATAACCCGAGGGGTTCCCCCGAACCCCTCGGGTATCCATAAAGGATTTCCCCTGGGTCACAAAAAAAAAAAAAAAAAAAAAAAAAGTTCCCCCTCCGTTGTGAGCCACCTTGCCGTGGTAGGTTCCCCTGGGAGAGATCCCAGGGGTCTAAGAGCTCTCCGACGGTGTGCCACCTTGTCGTGGTGGAGAGGCTCTGTCCCGAAGCTCCGGATAATCCGGGGTGGAGGGATGGCTAAGAGCACACCTTTCGGGCAGGGTGCATGTACCGCATGCATTCCTGGATCCTGGACGGGAGACCCGGACTTTGCCGGCGCAATGTGGCGGTCACGGTCGAGGAGCCAGCTAGTGGGCTGGACAGGTAGACCGGGGGCCTTGGTCCTTAAGCCGTCACGCGTTCGTGCGGGAATGGGTTCTTTTCCGAAGGGATTACGCGAGGGCGATTAGCGCTCTTTCCGTGTTTGTAACGGACCCACTGGAGGGGGACGGATCTCGCGCTGTATCAGCGTGACATCCGGAACCTGAAGGATGGATGACCGCTCCTATCCCTTGGATGGGAGCCCGGGGGACGGCTTCTTGGGAGTGCGTAGCTCTTTGTGAGTGGCGGTACACTGCTGGGACGGTCGCTCCTCCGTTAGGTTAGCTATTACAACTCCCATAATGGGAGTTCGGGTAGGGCGACTTAGCCTCCCCTTCTTTGAGGGGGAGGATAAGTCGGTGTCACCGTGACACACCACTCGGGCAGGGTGCATGGTTCGCTCATGCATTCCTGGATGCTGGACGGGCGGTTCTGACTTGCCGGCGTAGATGTGACGGTCACGGCCGAGGAGCCAGCCAACCGGCTGGACAGGTAGGCCGGGGACTGCTGGTCCTTAAGCCGTCACGCGCCGTGCGGGGATGGATCTCCCTGAAGGGTCACGCGTACAAGGGCGACTAGCGCCCTTCCGTGATGTATACGGGCCCACTGGAGGGGGACGGATCTCGCGCTGTATCAGCGTGGCATCCGGAACCTGAAGGATGGAAGACTGCTCCCATCCTCAGATGGGAGCCCGGGGGACGGCTTCTTGGGAGTGCGTAGCTCTTCGTGAGTGGCGGTACACTCCCGGGACGGTCGCTCCTCCGTTAGATAGTTATAAACCTCCCATCGTGGGAGTCGGGTAGGATGATGACTTGGCCTCCCCCTTCACGGGGGGCAGATAAGTCGGTAGCAAGGGGTTGTGGTTTCCCCTTGGATAAAAATGCTCGAAGCCACACCGCGGCGGGCGAAACTCGGCGATGTCTGGCGGAAGGACACAAGTCCCGATGTCAGGCATCGTACGGACAGGGGTACGCCTTCCCCCTCGTATAAAAACGCGGAGGCGGAAACGGTCGGTGCGGGGTGTTGATCGACAAAGCCGGGTTGTCGATAACATCTCGTAGCTTACATCCCCACGATCAATTCGGGGATTCGGGTAGGTCTCCCACCGGGGGAAGGCAGGGTTGGCTACTCGCCCTGGGTAATCTCCGGAGTGGTCGCGAAAAGACGGCGATGTCTGGTGGAAGGACATCAGTCCCGATGTCAGACATCGTACGGACAGGGGTACGCCTTCCCCCTCGTATAAAAACGCGGAGGCGGAAACGGGCAGGTGGCGATGCATGGGGGAAGAACCTAGTTCTGACGTCATGCATCGTACAAGCAGGGGTACGCCTCTCCCTCGCATAAAAACGCGGAGGCGGTAACGGGGCATGCATGTTAAGTTGTGGGGAATGGTCAGTCCGTTCATCTGCAAGGATAACGGACTGGCGGTGTGAGGCAACTCACACCCGAACAGGGGTTCGCCTTCCCCCTGTATAAATTCCGGAGGCGAGCGGGGCCATGGCACCGAAAGGTAGTTCCTCGCACGGGGGGTTTTGCGGGGGCTTGACGGCCTCGGCCGGTGGAATTAGATTCGTCTGATTTCAATGGTCGGGATCGTTGGGTTCGTGCGGGACTTCTTACGTGGGGGACTACACGATCGTTGCCGCTCGTTATCTGCTTAGAGATAACACTGGTGTAAATGGCGTGGCTGGACGTTGGGGAGTAGCGCGCTCGGGGTGAGTGGTCGGTCCCGCTGTTGGCTCACCAGCGGGATAATGGCACTCATCTCATCCTACCGTGGGATGGGGCCCCTAATGGTCCTCGGGTCCGGCTAACTGGACTTGTCCGACGTACCGGACTCGTCCGACGTGCTGGACCCGTTGGCCGCATACGGGGGGGCCACTCCGAGTAGCGGGCTTTCCGGCACTACTGGCGTCCGTCTAGTGGGGGTTTCTGTCTCACCGCACTATAAACATACGGAGACAGACGCGCGTGGTTAGGGACGTCCCTGGTAGGGGGGACATGGGAAGAGGGATCGCCTCCCGTCCGGGCATATGGTTATCCAATCCCGGGGAGGGCTCACGATCCCTGAATCTCTGACCCACGGGTAACCGTGGGTCCCCCTCGTGGACGCCACCTTGTCGTGGTGAGGGGGCTTAAGGGGAGGCTCTTTTGATCCGTCGGGGCAATGATGTTCGGCAACGTTAGCCGGCATCATTGGCTCGACGGGGAGGAGTCTCTCCAACTAAGAGCGTCCATGGAGCCCGGCTTCCCATTAGGGGCTTAGTCTCATAAGCCCCATTGTCGGTAGGGGTAGGCGGCCCTGAGTGCAATCGCCCGGCCGGTCGGGGCCGTTAGGAGGACATTAGTCCTCCACCGACCACGGGGGTTTTAGCCGAAGTTTTTTCGGCTCTTTTTCTGGGTGCCTGTCGCCCAGTTTGGGCGGCAGGTGTCCCAGATGGGGGGACCGGGTGCTCCCGGTAAAACCGGGTGTTCCTCGTGTCCGGTGCTCCGGGCACGGGGACACTCGGCGGGGGGATGTGGGTGCCGGTCCACCGGTGTCGGAAGGCGGCCGATCCTCGCCCAGTCATGGACGGGGGGAGGTGCGCGCCGGCATCGGGGGAAGCGGCGTCCCACAAAGGGGAGACGCCCCACCGCTCCTCCCTAACGGCTGCGGGACGTGGTCCCGCAGTACGCGGGAGTGATGTGGGGGGACGGGCCGGTGGTGTCCCGGAACTCCCGGGCCCACCGGGCTGGGCCACCCCAGGCCGCTCGGACGTATTCCGAGGCAGGGCTGGGGTGGCGGGGAGAGCCAGTCTGGCTCTGGGGCAGGTCGGGCTCCGCAAGGCTTGGTTGCCAACCGACCTAGGGGAAGGATACCCCGAAAAGAAACCAATTTTATGATACTTTTAATGAAAATGCTTATGTACAGGTGCCGATTATTACCGGCCCAGGGTGAACGGACACCCAGGGCCCGGCGAGAGAGGGGTATCGTCCCGGCCTCTCTCCCGTCGTCATCAAACGACGGGCCACCCCAGGGGTGCACCGCAGGCCCCTGGGGGGAAGATGCGCCTGCGAAGGGGGTCCCACCCGTTAAGGCATCCCACCCGCCCTACAGAGAGGCACCCCTGCTTTTTCGTGAAGCAAGGGCTAATGCGTGTAGACCGCTCCCCTCTTGATTGAGTTGGGTAACATCCCCCATCCGAGCTCCCCCTCTAGGATTGAGAGGGGAGGAGTGATTCTGACGATCTCTAGGAGACGGGGCCAAGTGTGTTAAAGCCTCCCTTGGCCTCCACCGCCTCTCTTCGCAAGTCTCGGTCTAGGGAGTCTCGTAGGGATTTAATGGCGGGATGCGAGTGCGACCGTCATCTGAATAGGGAAAGGTCCCCTCCCCTGGATGGTAGTAGGGCCAAGGGGTCAAAGAGGAGGAAACCGTTCCCCGGGGATCGGACTCAGACGGAATGGACCATATCCGGTCCCAAAGTAAAAACTAAGAGAAGATGAAGTCGTCCTTCCGACTCTAAATCTCTTAAAAAGGATAGACTCGAGGTCGGCCGACCAAGGACCCTGCCCATGAGGGGGCAGTTTACGAAGCAAAGCAGGGAGACCGACCAGGCGAAAAAAGGCGGAACAGGACAAAGTGGATCTTCGAATGCTCGACCCTACCTGTGATAGAGTGGACAAATCCTCAACATTGTACCACCGGTTCTTAGGTGAACTGGAGCAGCGTGAGTAGAGGAGTATCACAAGACTCCGACACTGGAGGTTGCCAGCTTCCTATGAAGAAGAATGCCCAATCTATCCTACAAGTTGTGGTGGAAGCCTCGAGGTCTCCAAGGCAAAGTAGGAACACGCTCCGGTGCCGGTTTCCGCCTCGCTGGAAGCGGGGCTTGACACCCTTGGTGGAAAGATCTGAGAGTGGGCCTTACGACCCGCATGTCAGCTAGAGTTCCCGTCCCCGGTCAACGTGGAATGGGAAGAACTCAGGGCCATGAACCGCCGGATGGAGGATGAGTTCGTAAAATCCAAGGAACAAATTCGGGAGTTGAAGAGAACCACCCCCCCGCATTCCCCTCCTGGTTGCGTTCCAAAGGGGATGAGACGGGAGGGAATGGAGGAGTATTCCGCCCCTCCCCAGCCGCCCACCTTCGACAAGGAGGAGCTAAAGAGGAACCCCGCCTGGAGGCCGGTACCTAAAGGGCCAGCCGCCCCAGCGGATTCCCGAGACCCATCTGGGTCGGAGCGCAGAGAGGGGCACTTCCCTGGAACCCGAGTTGGGGAAGGATCCGAAGAGATTCGACAAGCTGGTGTCGGCACTCGAGGGGTCGATGTTGGCGACTCTCTCGGCGGCGCTCCAAGATTCGGTTACGGAATCGGTCACGAAGGCGGTAACTGAGACCATATTGAAAAGGTTCCCTCAATTGGACCATCCTCCCCCGCCGGACCCCATGGTCGGCCGGGCGGGGCCCACTCCGATTAAGGAAGCGGTTCCCGCGCCGCCTAGGGCTCCGGCCAAGGGGAAGAAGGGTGGTAAGACTGGGAAAATGGCAGCTTCTGCGAAAGTGCCACAGTCGTCGCGTTCCAACCCCCAACCTTTGCCCCTCCCGGTTAAAGGGGGTCTAACCAAGGGTTGGAACTAAAGGAGGGCGTTCTTCTTCTAAGGCATCCTCCCCCAAGACGGCCCCCCCCTCCTCCCGACTTGCTCCACCCTCTCCCACTGCCAACTCTGGGCAAGGGGATGAGGCTTGGCGTGAGGTGGCGGGTAGGAAGGAGAAGAGGAAGGCTAAGGCCGCGAAGTCCGCCGCTCCTCCCAAAGGAAAGGCTACTACCCCCTCTCCCCGGGTTCTCCCTCTTAAGGGGAGGGCTCAGGAGAAGGGGGTAATTAAGAAAAGGAAGAGCCCGAAATCTGCGGCCGTGGTGGTCACATGCCCCGAGGGAGAGTGCTCTAAACTCTTGGCGCTTGCCAAAAGGAGCATCTCCCTCCGGGATCTGGGCATTCCTGCGGGCGGTCTCAAACCACGCGAGGCTGTCACGGGGGCCTTTGTTATGGAGGTGTCCGGACAGGACAAGGATGTCAAGGCGAACAGGCTAGCTGATAAGTTAAGAGTCCTGTTTGGGTCAACGCCTGACGTGAGGGTTTCACGCCCCCGCAAACTGGCGGATCTCCGTTTGCGGGGAGTGGAACCCTCGGTTACGGCGGATGAGGTTCGCGCAGGCTGTCTCGGCCAAGGGTGGGTGCCCAACCACGGATGTTGCGGTTGGAGAACTAAAACCCTCACCCCGGCCGAGGGGATTGGGCACCATTGTGGTAAGGTGCCCGGTAGGGGCGGCTAACAGGGTGGCGCAGGGGGGTCGGTTAAACCTTACTATGGTTTTCCGTGGGGGTTGACCTCCTTGCGCCGAGGCCCCTACAATGTTACAGGTGCCTGAAACCGGGCCACGTGAGAGCCAGGTGCCCCAATGAGGTTGACCGCAGCGGTTGCTGTTACCGCTGCGGGGGCCTGGGGCACCTGGCGGCTGGTTGTGTCGAGGCGGTCTCCTGCGCGGTCTGTCAGGCCGCGGGGAGGTCGCACTTTCATCGGATGGGGGGCCCGGCTTGTAAGCCCCCCAAAAAGAGAAAAAGTAAGAAGGGGGGCGAAGCAGATGCCGCCGTCCCCTTCTCAACCCCCTGTTGAGGAGCAAGTAAGAAGAGCGAGGGGGCGGGTCCGGCGTCCGCCCCCTCTCCTTCCTTGAGTGAGGATCAGTTGGAAACACCGCTCCCGCAACGAGGAACCTAGGATCATGGAACCTACGGCCAGTTATCCCAGCCGATCCGGTTCTTGGTCCCACATATCCAAGTTGGCTTGTGCCCCTCCAGAGGGGGGGTACACCTATGGATTTGGACGAGGATGGCCCAGGCCCGGAGGAGTCGCCGGGCAAGTAGGCGCGTTCACGCCCACACGACTCCTCCAGGCCAATTTGAATCACGCCCGGCAGGCGCAGGACTTGTTCCTACAAGACCTGGCCGGGCGTGATGCGGGCCTTGGCGTAATCGCGGAGCCGTACTGTGTCCCGGACTCTGACCCTAACTGGGTGTCGGACACGGACGGCTCCGCAGCTATAGTCAGGAGGCACTCCCCTCGTTCCCCTCCCATCTCCCTTATCGCGAGTGGGAGGGGGTTCGTTATAGCGAGGTGGGGTGCCTTATTTGTTGCGGGGGTTTATGCCCCCCCCAGGTGGACCCTCTCAGAGTTCAAACACTTTTTGCGGGATTTGGGGGATGGCCTACGCCGGTGCCTCCCCCACCCTGTGCTGGTGGCCGGGGACTTCAACGCCTGGAATCAGGCGTGGGGTTCCCGGTCCACCGGCCCCCGCGGGAGGGTCCTCCATAGTTGGGCGGCGGAGTGGGAGCTCGAACTCCTTAACACGGGCTCCCAGAGTACCTGCGTCCGTCCCCAGGGGGAGTACCATAGTCGATCTGACTTGGGCGACCCCGGGGGCGGCGCGTATAGTGGAATCGTGGGGGGTGGCCCAGCGTGAATCACTTTCTGACCATCTAGTCATAGAGATGGTCCTCACGGCCACCCCCCGGGAGGTGCTCCTCCGCCGCCGAAGGGGGGGTGCTAAACCCCCTCGCTGGTCCTTGACGAAGTTAAACAAGGATCGATTGTTGGCGGCTGCCTCCGTGGAGACATGGGCCGACTTTTCGGTCCTGGTCGACCCGGAGGCCGAAGCCACGGAGATCGGGGCCATGGCCGCCCGTATTTGCGACGCGGCCATGCCCCGGTCTAAGCCCGTCCCCCGCCGGGCCATGTACTGGTGGAGTGAGGAGATCGCGGAGTTGCGCCGCAAGTCCAATGCGGCGCGCCGCGGTTTCCTCCGTGCCCGGCGGAGTGGGGCGGGCGATGATGACGAGACGGTCGCGGTGGCACGCAGCGCGTATTCTGCCGCGCGGTACGCGCTGCGGATAGCCATCCGCGACGCCAAGGCCAGGGCCTGGGAGGAGTTGGTTGCGCAACTCGACCAGGACCCCTGGGGGCGCCCATACAAGATCGTGACGAAGAAGTTAAGACCGGCGGCGCCCCCAGTAGCGGAGTCTCTGGACCCCGAGTTCCTCGACAGGGCGGTGGAGAAACTTTTCCCCCGGAGGGATATTACGATCCCTCCTAAGGGGGGTTCTCCGCCGTGGCGAGAGGAATTCCGGGTCCAGGAGGCCGAGTTCGTCCGGGCAACTAAGAGGCTTGGTGCCTCGGGGAAGGCCCCAGGCCCGGACGGGGTGCCTGGTCGTGTGTGGGCCCTGGTCTTGGGTGAAGTGGGTGCCCGCCTGAGGAATCTTTTTGACACATGCCTCAGGACGGGCACCTTCCCCTCCTTATGGAAGCAAGCTAATCTAGTGCTGCTTCATAAGGAGGGGAAGCCGGCGGAGTCCCCATCGGCCTATAGGCCGATCTGTTTGCTCGACGAGGTGGGCAAGCTCTTTGAGCGAATTATCGCCAACCGCCTCGTCGAGCACCTGTCTCGGGTGGGCCCCGATCTCTCGGAGGCCCAATTCGGATTCCGGGAGGGCCGCTCGACCACGGATGCCATAATGTCCGTAAAGGCCCTCTCGGATCGAATCACTGGGGAGGGGGACGTGGCGTTGGCGGTGTCTTTGGACATCGTCAACGCCTTTAATTCCCTCCCCTGGGAATGGGTGGGGGAAGCCATGGAGTATCATGGCTTCCCCCTATACCTCCGGGAGGTAGTTATGGATTATTTCCGAGGCAGGCAGCTCCTCTATAAGAACCGGGAGGGGCTGGCAGTCGGCAGGCCGATGACCTGCGGGGTTCCACAGGGGTCCGTGTTGGGACCCCTGTTATGGAACCTCGCGTACAACAGGGTACTCCGCTCGGCTCTCCCCCGAGGCACCAACCTGTTCTGCTACGCAGACGATACGTTGGTGGTGTCTCGGGGGAGGACATGGAAGGATGCGCGAGACGGCGCCAACACAGCCGTCCGCGCAGTCGTACGCTCCATTACGACCATGGGAATGGAGGTCGCCCCTGAAAAAACAGAAGCTATGTTTTTCTATAGTAAGGACAAGGGGCGACCTCCCCCTATCCAATTATGGGTAGGGGGGGATCGCGTCTGGGTGGGGCCCAATATAAAATACCTGGGTCTCACTCTGGATGGGCTCTGGGGGTTCAGCGATCACTTCGAGAAGGTCACCCCCAGAGCGGACAGGATGGCGGTCAGTCTAGGCCGCCTCCTGTCCAATGTTGGTGGTCCAGGCTACAAAGTAAGAAGGCTGTATGCGCACGTGGTGCAGTCGGTGCTTTTATATGGGGCACCGGCCTGGCACCGGGCTGCTACGGCCAACCGACGCATCGTTGCCACGATTAATCGTGTGCAACGTCGGTTGGCCATTAGAGCTGCCCGGGCATACCGCTCCACGTCGCATGCGGCCGCCACGGCCCTGGCGGGCCTTCTCCCCATACCCCTCCTGGCGGAATCGTACGCTAAACTTTACCAGCGTACGAGGAAGCCGGGCGGGATTGGGCGAGCCGACTTGCCGCCAAGGGCCGTGGCTGAGGAAAGGGAAAAAGCCCGCCAGGGCGCCCTGGAGGCGTGGTCAGCCTCCTTGTTGGGCGCCCAGGCGGGCGTGAGGACCATCAACGCCATCCAGCCCTGTCTATCACAATGGATAGACAGGCGCGGACGCGGTCTCACATTCCGTATGGTGCAGGTACTCTCCGGACATGGTTGTTTCGGAGACTACCTGCACCGAATCGGTCGGGAGCGTACGACGCGGTGTCACCACTGCGCGGCCGACCGGGACTCGGCGCAACACACGTTGGAGGAGTGTCCCGCGTGGGACGAGGAGCGCCGAGTTCTGGTTGATGTGGTGGGCACCGACCTCTCCCTCCCTTCCCTTATTAGGGGAATGATGGAGGGAGAGGAAAAATGGAAGGCGGTCTCCTCCTTCTGCGAGACAGTCATCTCGCAGAAGGAGGAGGCCGAAAGGATCAGGCGAGGGGAGATGGTGGTGTTGCCTCCTCCCTCCCCTCCCCCTCCCTCTCAAAGGGGGGGTAGTGCGGATGGGGGCGGCGGGGGTCCTCCTCCTCGTGTTTTGAGGAGAAATATGAACGTCCCCCGTCGTCTCCCTGCCCACTTGCGGGCATAGTAATAATAGGGGGGTCCCTCAAGGGCCGGGGCGACTCTGCCCCGGTCCAATTTAAAGGGGGTTCCCCCTAGGGAAGGGGAACTTATTTTTCCCTTCCCATCTTCTTCAGAGGGCCGGGAGGGAACTCCTTTGTTCTTCCCTCCCGGCGGGGGGTTGCCCAGGGACGGGGGTCCCTGGGCAATTCCCGCCCCCCAACACCACCAGGCGGGGCGGGGGGAGGTTTCGGGGTGCCGAACCTCCCCCATATCACAGGTATAGGTAACAGAGGTGGGAAGTTTACGCCTCCCACCTCCACAAGCATGAGGCTGTATACGGCCGAAGTCTTGCCGTGTGGGAGAGGGGAGACTAACCTCACCCCTCTCCCCGGGCATAGGCCGTATACAGCCACGCCCGAGGGGTGGAGGGACGAATGCCTCGTAGCGATACCCCTCCACCCCTCACTATGGGCCGAGGACAGGCACCCCCCAGCAGTTTTAGTGGGTATGCCGGGAGGGACACTTGCCCTCCCGGCGAGTCCCACATAACCCTGGAGACTCCCCCGGGTCTCCAGGGTATCTATAAAAGATTTCTGCTCAAGGGACCCCTCGGTAGGATTATCATTTACGATCGTTTACGACCGACACTTGTCGTTCATTTTGAACGACGCGCGTCGGTGTGAAGTTGTACAGAATAGCTCAGACCGACAAACGTCGGTAGGGAGCGTTACCGATACCGACAATTGTCGGTAGACGTGTACAGAACAGCGCTCCAGAAGAAGCTAAGGCTCGATGGAAGTATCTGCGAGATAATTACATAGCCTCTGTGAAGTTGGCACCCCATTTTTTAAAAAACTAATTTTTTCTTTGAGTTCTGAGTGCACCCCGAGGAGTTCTGGAGTTCCTTATCAATTTTAAAAATAGTTCCGGCGAATTAAGCTAAAAAAACCAATTTTGAATTTTGGGGGTGCTAACTTCACAAAATGAAATGTTTAAATCAGCGATAACAATAAAAGTATTAGGAATATTTAATTTTGTCATTAGGATTTTCTTTAGAACTCTTGTGGTGCTACCCAGAACTGTTAATAGAACTGGCAGAACTTAAAAAAAATTTTTTTTTTTAATTCAAAATATCAAAATTTACGATAAGTTTTTATATATCCGTTCTAGCGCTTCGAGCGTTAAGAGTTATTGATAGAACTCGTGAGGTGCTATCCAGAACTGTCAATAGAACTGCCAGAACTTAAAAAAAAAATTTTTTATCGGAACTTAGAAATTTTTCGATTTGAGATACGAAAATTTACGATAACTTTTTATATATCCGTTCTAGCGCTTCGAGCGTTAAGAGTTATTGATAGAACTCGTGAGGTGCTATCCAGAACTGTCAATAGAACTGCCAGAACTTAAAAAAAAAATTTTTTATCGGAACTTAGAAATTTTTGGGATTGGTACGGCGCATAGACATAGTATACCTAGACCGAGGATAGTCGGGAGAGGGGGTAAAGCTACGTAGAAAAGAACAGACGATATAAGACGTGTATGCTTCTCTCACCTTTTCATCATGTTAGAGAGAGAAGCATACACTCCTTATATCGTCTGCTCTTTTCTACCTTATATCGTCTGCTCTTTTCTACGTAGCTCTACCCCCTCTCCCGACTATCCTCGGTCTAGGTATACTATGTCTATGCGCCGTACCAATCCCAAAAATTTCTAAGTTCCGATAAAAAATTTTTTTTTTAAGTTCTGGCAGTTCTATTGAGAGTTCTGGATAGCACCTCACGAGTTCTATCAATAACTCTTAACGCTCGAAGCGCTAGAACGGATATATAAAAAGTTATCGTAAATTTTCGTATCTCAAATCGAAAAATTTCTAAGTTCCGATAAAAAATTTTTTTTTTAAGTTCTGGCAGTTCTATTGACAGTTCTGGATAGCACCTCACGAGTTCTATCAATAACTCTTAACGCTCGAAGCGCTAGAACGGATATATAAAAACTTATCGTAAATTTTGATATTTTGAATTAAAAAAAAAAAATTTTTTTTAAGTTCTGCCAGTTCTATTAACAGTTCTGGGTAGCACCACAAGAGTTCTAAAGAAAATCCTAATGACAAAATTAAATATTCCTAATACTTTTATTGTTATCGCTGATTTAAACATTTCATTTTGTGAAGTTAGCACCCCCAAAATTCAAAATTGGTTTTTTTAGCTTAATTCGCCGGAACTATTTTTAAAATTGATAAGGAACTCCAGAACTCCTCGGGGTGCACTCAGAACTCAAAGAAAAAATTAGTTTTTTAAAAAATGGGGTGCCAACTTCACAGAGGCAATTACATAAAAGCTCGCAAAAAGGTTCAGGCATACATATGTATCTAGTGGATCAGCAGCTACTGCTGCTAATACCGTTACTGAGAATAAGTCGAGATTTCCATATTATGAGCTTATGAGATTCCTGGACGATTCATTGCAGACACGACAGTAAGTTTTTACTCTTTAACATTCACATGTACATTGCTCCTATTGTTCGGTCAAAAATTGAAGAGAGTTTGTCACATGTGTAACTCATTCATTAATAAATTTTAGAACAGTAAGTTCATTGACATTGATGCCAGTGCTAAAAGTACAGTAGTCACTTCATTTGACATAGGAAACAAACAACACAAAGATGATGCCGTAGCTGGATCTACGAGAACGCTTCAGATTTCAGCTATCAACAATTCTCCACAGACTTCCGTATATATTCCTTCACGAACGCCGACACCCACAAATATTTCTCCACGGACGCTTGGTTCCATTGACGTTTTTTCACAAACCTCGACACCCATAAAAGATTTTTCATCATCATCAACTGAATGGACATCAATTGAAAATAGAGTACCTACACGAACACGAACCAGAAAATTGAGACGTTTGTTTATTTATATTTTCATTTATCAGAGTTCCTTTTAATTATCACGGGAATGACATTTTAATTTCTTTGTAGAATTGACGCAAAACATTATTGACAATGACGAGCCGCCTGTTGTGAAAAGTAAGTGTTTTTTATTTGTTTCTTATTAAATATTAATATACCATAATGAAACATTTCCAATGTATTTCAACATGTATGTTAACATATTTGCGTTTGTGTTTCAGAGAAAAAAATGATACTGTCTTGCAAGTAGCTTTGATAGAAACTCTAAAAGAGCCAGCAACGCAAGCAATTGATCCACTGGATGGATTTCTTGTTCGTTTGGGGGAAGGCATGCGAAAGGCAAAAGTGTTTAATGATCGAAAATATTTAATAGATTGCGTTTTATATTATCATAGAACCGACATTGTTAAATGTATTTTCTTTTTTTAATAGAAAGAGCCAAAGAATTCCGTGCAATATATGAACATATTCGTATAATTTTTTTATACTTATGCATGGTATGCTTCTTAATACATTCATCAAAAGAATTTTTTTTTTGTAAATTCTTATCATGACATTTGATTTCATCGTCAAAGAGTGAAAAACTGTGATAAGACATTTAATATTAATATAAGTAAGATAACTTAAGATTTTTGTGATTTTTTTTTGTTTTTTTTTTGCAGTCACATTGCTGTAAGAGTACAAACAAATGCGATTAGTTAAGTATTAAGTGTTGAATAATTTTATGGGTGTACGCATTAAGTATAATAATATATGATGTAGACTTTAAATTGTTAACCATTTAATAAATATGCATTCAACTAAACTTCGTTTATTACATATATATTACATTATACATATATTAATTATACATAAATGTACATTGAGACTTGCTAATGTTTTAGTTGTATTATCTTCATGGAGATATGGAAAGATTTGAAATTAAAAATCATTATTAAGAACTTTCTGCCACTGCCAAGATACTGCTCCGCCGTGTTCAAAGTATAACGCAAAATCGTCCCGAATTTTGGAGGCAAGTCGAGTGTGGGCATTAGATCTGCCAGCATTTTTCATTTCTTGTAATGCATCTCGAATCAAATCTATGTCATTTATGGCAGTGCGAGTGTACTGTCTTTGGAAGTAGTGCAATTTGTTTTCATTTTTAATTATAAAATTGTGTAAGCATGTAGTCGCTTAGACAATTTTTACTGCAGTGGAGGTAGACAAAATTATCGGACGCCGATAGATCCGCCATCGTGCCGCCATAATTTTAAACGAACTTTTGACTACTCTTCTCGCTCGACTTAGACAATAATTAAAAATTTTTTTCTGATGATTTAATCGACCACATCGAGGGTACAGTCGCATCATATACTGATTCAGAGCAAATGCCTCATCTGCCACTAACACATATGGTAAAGGAGGTCCGCTAAGTTCCACTGCACTCGGTTGCGGCAAATTCATCTAATTTCTTTCTAATTGTTGACCAAACGTTGAGTTCACAAAAACACCTCCATCACTCAATCTACCCTCGGCTCCAATGTCGACCAAGGTCTGTAGATGGAGGAACGGACTAGGTAAAGTCGTCGCATGGTCCGCCATTTTTGAGCCTGCGAGTTTGTGTTGGTGTATATTAATATAGCTATTAGTTGTGTGAGAGAGTAAAACACGTCCTAACATAACCTATACATAAAACGAGAACAATTAATTTGTATTTAAATTGACATTATTTGGTTAATCAGGGGGTCAATTGTGTATCACATAACTTGCTCACTTTTATAATTTTCACCCAAGTAACATGATACACAATCGAATACCCCCTGCTGAGCCTCAGTCACCGCCATTTTCGCGCCAAATCGGGTGAAGTGGATGCGAGGACCTTACCCAGTCCGTTCCTCCATCTACAGACCTTGATGTCGACTAGTGTGAAACAGTAATTGGCGTCCGAAACAAATTGATACTATGAGTTCCTTTGTATTTATAATATACTGACCCGCTATGAGGTGGTGCCAGACAAACAAAAAAGTTTTAGTGTCAGTTTTGTGTCAGAGATTAATGTCCAATCATTTCTTAGGACAAATAAATAGCAAATAAATTCTGGAAAAAAATCTTACCTGTATTATAACGTGCTTCCCATCTATCGCACCTATACAATGTGGGAAATTCCATTTCCTCTCAAATTCATCCGCGATTCTTAACCAATTCTCTTCATTTATTGGTGGCATTACAAATTCATACAGAGAATTCCACAATACTTCGCATGTTTCAGAAACAATTTTTGAAACAGAGTTTACTCCAATCCTAAATGCATAGGATATTGAGGCCATACTGTCACCAGAAGCTAAGTAACGCAGACATACTAAAAGCCGTATGCGAGCTGGTATTGGGTCTCGAACAACAATCTGTTTTTCAAGGAAAGGTTCAACAATACTGAGCAACTGATGAAACATTTCTATAGACATTCTACAGTAATTGTAGAACATTTCCTTGTCTTATAGCTCCATTTCTATGACCAGATTGTCACTAGCTCCTTGCAAATATCTTCGTCGTTGTGTGAATATTGGGCAAACCCATACCCTCTGGCTTTCTTTTCCTTCACGCTCCACTAAAAGTTTCCATAGTGTAATGAGTTTCAATATATTCTGTTTTGCAATTTTCCGGTGTTGTAACGTTAGTTTTGTCTTCCTCCACTTCTGCAATCGTATGCCAATAATTGTTAATACGAGGTTGGAATCCATATTTAAAGGATTCTATGAACTCTCGGAAAGTTTTTCAAATATACAGTCTAATAAAGATTTAAAAAAATTAAAAAATTATTTTCTTTTAGGGCAGAGAGACTAAGTATATGTGACAAAAGTAATAAATAACCTTTCTTACCTTCACGTTTTTCAGTAAACAATAAAAAAAAATATAAATGCAACGATTCCGAAATTCAAAAACTAATTAATATACTAATTAATGTAATACCTAATAACTAACTAATAATAATTAATGTAATAACTAATACTAAATATTAAATAAATTAATACTATCAAAAACTAATTATGTATTTACTCGATTATCAGTAATTGAATTCTTTTTATCCGATAGTAAATATTGCCAGTGACACTTTTATTTATTGAAATTCTAACCTCATCGTACATATGACTACATACATTATGTTTCCATACACTTTTACACGCAAAATATTCGATCCCCATTCACATGGCGCGTATATCACAATACGCCTAAATAATAATACCAATCAAGAATCTGTTTAGTATTTCCGTTCTATTCTACAACAGACTGATCTGTTATTGGTTAGCTTTATAAAGTCATTGGTTACGCTTTACGCAAATTTAACGAAATACACGCCATGTGAATGTCGACTTTCAGAATGGCGTAACTTCTGGTAAATTACTATAATACGCAGGTTACGCTTACGCAAGTTACGCCACATGGGGAAGCAGCCTCAGAGTGCGGGACAGAGGATGCGTGATTCGAATAACCGACCAGCGCTTTCCCGCATTTTTCTGTACCTTTCCCGTATGCGTTTACGTTACTACTTGTCTAACCTACAAAGTTTGAATTGAAAAAGTACCGGTAAATAGTTAAAACTAAATAAAACATTATGGACATGAACGTGGAGGTTAGGGAAGGTTCAATACGTCGTAATGTAAGTATAAAAAAAGTTTAATTTTTTAGTTTATTTGAAATAAACAATAAGAAATATAAATTACTTTTTTCAAGTATTACCAGTGCAAATATTGCAATTATTTGTTGCCAAGAAAATTCCAATTTAACGGAACACACATGCTTTGCTGATATTGATTTTACAAAAGAAAATATTTATGTGGACGACACAAATGTTATATTTAGAGGTTTGGATACATTCATAACAATATTTATCATTTTCTATATTTATAATTCTTTATATAATTTATATCAAAAATGCATAATAAATAATTATGATTGTACCAATACAGCTTCAGCAGAAAGTAATAAAGAAGGTGGTACAACAGAAAAAACATCTGTTAAACATAATAAGAATAAAGAGGATAAACTGTGGGGTATATACGATGAGATATTGATAGAAGGTGTACAAACCAGGTTATGTTTAAGGAATCATACAATCCTTGTTAAGAAAAGAGGTCCCTTATCTGTGAAAGAAGCGTGGTTGGAAATAAACAAGGAATTGGAAGGTAAATATTTTATGTGACCATAATTTTTATATCACTTACAATTTTTTTAAATAAAAGTTTTGTTACTGAATTTTTAATATTATGAGTTATTTTTATGAGACTCTTCGAGATTGTAAACTCTTGTACATATATTATTTAAATGAGTATGTGTTGTATATCGATAAACCAAAAGCCTATGATATTAAATTGAAGGTGGTTTTCTTTATCATTTAAAGTATTTAAATGTAATCCCGATTGTATACTGCTATCAGCAAACACTCCACCATCGCTGCGACAACCTTCTGTTCCAACATCAATCAAAATGAAACGATAGTGTGCATCAGAAACACCAGTAAAATTATTGATGAAGTTTTTTAATTTGAAATTGAAATAAATGGAACCGCTATGCGGATGAGACTGAAATGTAATTAAGCATTTATAACATATTTGTATCAATATACCTGGAATAAAGAGAAAGCTAAAATTAATTATTACCTCTATTACCATGTGCCTTCCATTGATCGCTCCAATACGATGAGAAAAATTCCACAGTTTTTCAAAATCTTGCGCTATCTTTTTCCATTCTTGTGTATTTGGTACAGGCATAACTATATCTTTTAATGTTTTCCAAATTTCATTACAGGTTTCATGCACAATTTTAGAAACTGTGTTTGGAGCAACTCTAAAGACATATCCTACAGACTTCATGCTATCACTGGCTAAATATTTAATACAAATTTCAAGCCTTGTTCGAGAGGGAATTGGTTCCTTTATATTACATTCTTTTTCAATTTTAGGACCCACTAAGACAAACAGTTTATCAAATATATCCACCTGCATTCTGAAATAATTAATATATTAATTAATCTTAAATAATTAATAAAAAATAATGAAAATCTGTTGCTCTTAACATTGTAACTAAATTGTTACTGTCTTCTTGAAGAAACCGTTGTTCCACAATATAAATTGGTTTAACCCATACGCTTCTTTGAACTTTTGTTTTCGACATTGTTTCATACAATATAAAAAGTTTGGTTAACGTTGATCTCATTTTCTTCTTTCGATAAGGTAACATTGGAGTTTTCACATAAAATTTCATTAAAATTTTAATAGCTTCTTGTATCATTAACAATTTATCATCTATTTTTAATCTTTGCTCCAAAATTCTAGACACAGATCAACAGTGGCGCATACGGATGATTTTAGTGTGCCCTGTGCACACGATACGGGAAAATGACCAAAAATGCGTAATAGAATTAAAAAATAATTTTTGTATTAATATAATTTTAAATAAAATTCGTTCAATACTATCGGAGTAATGCTTATTTCATTTTAAATAGTATACTTAAATAAAATTAACAAATATTACTGTTTTAGTGAAATAATTATTTTTTAAATTATGTATTTATTTCCCGAAACGCGTCATTTTCGGGTCTTTTACGCACTGTGTGCACAGGGCACGAAAAACATGCGGGATAAAAACATGCAGAAAAACTCTGATTGACTGTTCGAATCACACATCCTCTGTCCCGCACGTTGATTCCCGTATCGTGTGATTTCAACCTTAGCGTTATAAAAATTACTGACACTACACAAATGGATCGCATATGAAGCATTGGAATCCTAGACTGAAATGAGAATTGTTCGAATTTTTTTTTGGAGACAATAAAAATGGACACAAAAATATCATTACTATGTCATCACTATCACTTCTTGTTTCGATGTCACCGACATCAGATGTGCGTACTTATTCCAACGATGTAATTGTACTAATTCTCTAGTCATCTCTCATATTTTTGATAAGGACCTGAACCATAGGTCGAAACGTAAAATAAAGCTTTGAATTGCTTCATTTATGCTGGTTTGAAGTCGTCTATTGTTTCTTTACCTTAATCATTACTATAGGCGATTTTTGGCGTCACTCTGGTATATGAACCAAAATATACCAAATTGTACCAGAATGTTTTCGCGTAATTGGTAATTTGTGGTAGAGGTGTGGCTAACCGTTTTGGTATCTTTTTGGTTGATACCACGCTGTACCAAGCAACGAAGCAGGGTATATGCTGGTCGTTTCTGATATGCGCGAAATATCAACACAAAGATAAAGGCAAGTAATGTATTTTATAATATTTATGTCATATTAAATTTATGTTATTTATGTTGTTGTTTTCAAAAGTCTTGTGCTTATACATATGAAGACGCAGATATAGAAATAATAAATACAATCGTATGGACACAAAAAATGGAAACGATAAAGAATCCAAGACGGATTCTAAAAATTGAAGGTTACGTGGAACACTTAATTCCTTCATTGAACAGCATTCAGAATTAGAATTGGCGTCTAATAATTGTATTATTACTATTTTCTTTTTATAACAATTTTATTATTGTATGCAGTGTAAATATTAATGACATTTACTCAATTTTCTTTTTGCGTTTCCCGCGCTCTGCAATATTCAAAAACTCGCTACCATACTACCTCTTTAGCTGCAGCATTTGTAGCAAGCTGGTAGCAAAAATCTATGACGTCACTCTTGCTATTAAAATCGTTTGCAGCCTATAGTGGATCACACTTTAAGCGCTACAGAGCGTTTGTAACATCGAATGGATCGCACCTAGTATTATATTAGGTGTACAACTTTGCTTCCGCCGTTTTTCTATAGATGGCTTTAGTGGTAAGTCGTGGTCGAAATAAATAGATCATAGATGTACAATAAACTTGGACATCTGTCAACATAACCCCATAGAAACATTAGTCGATTTGTGTCTGCATCATAAAGTTATTCTCGATTGAAAATGTCAGTTTACAAGCCAAATTCTCGTCATTTGCGGGAGATTTTAATTTTCTGCTTCAATATGAAGAAATCTGCGACTGAGGCTCATCGAATGCTCTCAAATACTTATGGTGAGACCGCTATTAGTGAAAGAACATGTCGTGAGTGGCTTCAAGAACGGTGATTTGACGAAGATCGGCATAGCAGTGGAAGAAAGAAGGTTTTCGAAAATGCAGAATTGGAGGCATTACTTGATCAAGACTCGTGTCAAAATCAAGAAAAATTGGCATGATCATTGAGAGTGACTCAACAAGCCATTTCAAAATGCCTCAAAGCCATGGGAATGATTCAGAAGCAAGGAAATTGAGTGCCGTACGAGTTGAAGCCGAGAGATGTTGAACGGCGTTTGTTTGCTTGTGAACAGCTGCTGAAAGGCAAAGACGGAAGGGATTTCTGCATTGCATTGTGACTGGGGACGAAAAATGGATTCATTACGATAACCCCAAGCACAGAAAATCATGGGGAGTTCCCGGCCATGCTTCCACGTCGACACACAGTGGGACGAACGGGCGTAATTCCGGACATTGATGTCAAACAACGAAATGTAGAATTTATTAGAATAACTCATAAAATCTTATTTTCGAATAAATTCCCCATATAGTAATGCACTTTCAAACTTTTAATTACTTAAGATATATTTTTAAGCGGCATGTAAAATTACGAGTATAGAGCGTCTTTGCAATTCCATCCAATATTTAGCACCCTGTCTTCTCTCGCTCTTGGTGAATATTTACTCGAAATAATATTTTTGCTGTGCAATTCTCATCAAATGGACTATATTTTATGTTTAAAAAAATGGAAAACTATTGTATTGAATAATATATAATTGTTCACCTCCTGTCGAAGTTTATGCTTCATATTTTTTATATATGCGCTAATAAAAATATTGTATAGTTTTTTTATTAAAACTGATTAAATAATTAATTACACCAAATTGAAGATCACTTGTAGCACTACAAGATCTGAATATTTCTTATCTCACTTCATCCCCCTTCGGCTGTAATCCGCATTGAAGTAAAATGATAAAATACCATAATCTCTTGATGTAAGCCAGTCAGTGGATAGTTGAAACATTGCATCTAATATTGACTTTGTGTATATAGATAGTTTTAAGATTTACATCTAGTTTGGCTTTGTTTTTAATACATTTCTTTAAATTTATTTTATAATGGAGAGTATACGATCCAATCGTAATCTTTTCAATTTAACTAGAAATTAAAAAGTTTTGATGAGAATATTCTTTTCCAAAAAATATTAGAAATACTGAGCCAAGACTTTTCAAACAAAGGATCAATTAAAGGAGAGTTTGAGAATTTTTTGCTCAAATTTGAAAATAAGATGGCAGAAAGCAAATTATACGAAGATTAGATTTAAAAATAAAAATCATCAATGGTTGAGTAGGGAATTTTTATTTCCCCAAATATTTCTTAACGAATTTCCATCTACATCAGCTTCGTCGTCGATGATACAAAAAAGGCCATGTAAATCTTTTGATTTCTTATCAAATAGGCAAAAAATGAGAAGAACTGAGGTCCTACACGTAGCAAAAAATTCTCAAACTCTCCTTTAATTGATCCTTTGCTGAGTTTGAAAACTCTTGGCTCAGTATTTCTAATATTTTTTGGAAAAGAATATTTTCATCAAAACTTTTTAAATTTCTAGTTAAGTTGAAAAGATCACCATTGGATCGTATACTCTCCATTATAAAATAAATTTAAAGAAATGTATTAAAAACACGAAGCCAAACTAGATGTAAATCTTAAAACTATCTATATACACAAAGTCAATACTAGACGCAATGTTTCAACTATCCACTGACTTGCCTACATCAAGAGATTATGGTATTTTATCATTTCACTTCAATGCGGATTACAGCCGAAGGGGGATGAAGTGGGAAATATTCAGATCTTGTAGTGTTACAAGTGACCTTCAATTTGGTGTAATTAATTATTTAATCAGTTTTAATAAAAAAACTATACAATATTTTTATTAGCGCATATATAAAAAATATGAAGCATAAACTTTGACAGGAGGTGAACAATTATATATTATTCAATACAATAGTTTTCCATTTTTTTAACATAAAATATAGTCCATTTGATGAGAATTGCACAGCAAAAATATTAGTTCGAGTAAATATTCACTAAGAGTGAAAGAAGACAGGGTGCTAAATATTGGATGGAATTGCAAAGACGCTTTATACTCGTAATTTTGCATGCCGCTTAAAAATATATCTTAAGTAATTAAAAGTTTGAAAGTGCATTACTATATGGAGAATTTATTCAAAAATGAGATTTTATGAGTTATTCTAACAAATTCCACATTTCGTTGTTTGATATCAATGGAATTACGCCCGTTCGTCCCACTGTGCAACGGCCAAACCGAATATTCACGGCTCCAAGATCATACTCTGTATTTGGTGGGACCAGCTCGGCGTAGTGTATTATGAGCTGTTAAAACCGACTGAAACAATCACAGGCGATCGGTATCGAACGCATTTGAGCCGAGCATTGAAAGACAAACGGTTGCAATACAACGACAGACACGATAAAGTGATTTTGCAGCATGACAATGCTCGACCCCATGTTGCGAAAGTGGTCAAGACATATTTGGAAACGTTGAAATGGGAAGTCCTATCCCACCCGCCATATTCTCCAGACGTTGCTCCCTCTGACTATCACTTGTTTCGATCAATGGCACACGGCCTGGCTGACCAGTACTTCCGGTCTTATGAAGAAATAAAAAATTGGATCGATTCGTGGATCGCCTCAAAAGATGATCAGTTTTTTCGACGCGGGATTCGTACGCCGAAAGATGGGAGAAAGTAGTGGCCAGCGATGGACAATACTTTGAATCATAAGTGTATAACCAGTTTTTTACAATAAAGCCTCAAATTTCGGAAAAAAAACAGCGGAAGCAAAGTTGTACACCTAATAGCTTTTAGTATTATACTGAGCCCGGGTGAGGAATCTGAATGCAACTAAAGAAGTCGAACTAGATATCTGGGAAACGAGATCAATTTTGAGGTTTTTACTTTATAAGTTATAAATAGTGCCTGAATTGCAAGTCTTTAAATAGTGGGAGGTTATATGCCATCCTTCATTTTTTATTTATTTCAATCATGTATTTCAAACACATTTCTTTCTCATTTACAAAAAAAGATTAAAACAGAAAACTTTATTAAAGTTTGATAGGAATTCTAAACAATTACGTGCAGGTAGATGGTGGTGCGTGACTGACACAAACACGCGGACAACGTACATGAGTGATGAAATAGAGACCTTTACTAGAAACCGGTCAACTGCTCAAAAAATGACGACGATCTAACCGCTTCAATGTTAGCTATTCTACAAAGTTAATCGTTCAGGTTAACCGACATTGGAAATAGCTTGACATTGATTAATTATGGCATTGATTACAAAAGAGATAGCGGAAATGTGGTTTATCAAAAAGTGCAACTCAGCTATAATATAAATTTACAAAAAGACACAGAAAACTTAACCGCGATTTATGACGGCCCCATTAACATCATTTGATTATAATTTTATTTATTTATTTATCCATCCATCCATCCATCCATCCATCCACCCATCCATCCATCCACCCACCCACCAAACTATTTTTTTCTGGATTGTATTATTTATGATTACAATCAATTGATTCCTTATTATTTAATTGACATTACTTCCACCCACCCACACACACACGCACACACGCACACACGCACACACACACACACACACACACAAAAGGCTCTATAACTTAAAAACATTTAAGCACACGATTACAACTAATCTATTACAATTATAATTCAGGATTTCATAACTCGGGCTTAGTCGTCTAGTAAGAGATTGCGTGTGTGTGTGCGTGCGTGCGTCCGTGCGTGCGTGCGTGCGTGCGTGCGTGTGTGTGTGGTTTGCATGGAAATGAGAAAGGGAGAGGATTATTCAATTTCTTCCATGGTCATCGTTGAACGGGACAAATGTTTATAGAATAACGGGACTGGAACTAAATAAGGAAATTGGGTGTCTGAGAAATAGACAGGGATAGTGCCATATGGATCGGCGATGGAAATAATTCTTTGGAGTAATTTTGGGTCACAAGGATCGGGACCAATTGTGAACGTCCCTGTGGGTAAAGGATCTCGGTATTCGTGAAATTTCGTTATCGTTTCCGAAACGAAGAAGGGATGAAATTATTAGAAAATCCCCGCTGTCGAGGAGCTTCGCAAAGAAATTCCTCAATAATCTCCACACTTGAGATGGAGTTAGCTGGGGATGGTGCCCTGGATGGGTCAGGTGAAAAGATCGGGTACATAATAGGGGGAGAAGGAGGAGATTCTGGAGGTGTGACGGAAGTGGAAAAAGGTGGAGGTGATGATATAAGGGTAGTAGGAGGTGAGGTGGGAGTTCGCGAATGGGTTAACGTAAGTGGTGGTCTTATATCTAAAGTTAACTGAACTGCGGGAGGATGTTGATTAGGGAGTGAGTTGCTTAGCCCACTCAAAAATTCTTGATATGCTCTGTCCAAGAGCTCCCGTGCTCGATCACGTTCCCGCCTATTCTCGAATGTCGAGCGCCGGCTCGTGGCCTTTTATGGTGCTTCGGAGCTCGCGGGCTCACTACAATATACAACATCCGTTAGGTTCCGGAGCCAAGGTTCTTCCAGTTGAATAGAGGATAAGAAGTGAAAGAAACAGCCGCGAGTGTAGACTCTAGAATTCGGTCAATCCGAAGCAGCTGAGAGGAAGTAAGGTTATGAATAGGATAAGTAAGAAGAACGCTTGGAGCTCTCGAAGGTAAAGATGTCTAGGACAATTTTATCGAGGGATGGAACCGAAAATTAAATAATTTTTTAGGACTTACTATTCGTTGAATGAGTGAGTTGGCTTTGTACTCTGCGAATATAGTTATGGTCCTGGTGGGACTATGGTCCTCGAGTTAATCGTTTGATGTTGGTTCCGTCTACTCGATGTTGGACACCACCAGGTGACAAACACTCTGTTGTCGCGGAAGGCTCACAATAATTCAGGGACTCGGAAGAACGATAACTTGGTTTGTAAAAATCTGAGTGTGACCGAGTAACTGAAGGATGACGACTGCTCCGGTACAGGAGCGGGGTATGACTTTTTAAGATGAATGCGTGGATCGTTACGACGACTCAGTTTATATAGGAGTTTTACAGGATGACTGAGACGGGGGTGTGATTTATGGGATACCATACGGATTCTTCTCAAAATTTACGCTGCCGGACCGCTATCATTTTAAGCCGTTAATTCTTGGTTAATTCTCTAAGGCACTTATGAAATGGATTCAAGATTTGGACCGGCTCTTGCTTGACAAGGATTTACCGAAGTCTATTTTTCTGATATTTAAGCCATATCAGATTATCGTTTATCTTGACAGTTGATAATCTGGTTTACAGTATTGATAAAGAATCTATTTTTCTAATACTGACGAGTTATTTCGTAAGCGTAATCCTTTCGTATCTAGAATCACTTTACGTTTGTCTATTGAAAAAGAATGTGCTTATCTCGGGAAATTTGTCGGTAAACTTTCTTATCTCTGAATTGTTTGGAGAATCGACGTGCTTGCGTGCTACGTTTTATTAGTTTATTTGGGAGGTCCGCTTATCATTATTTGCTTAGTGATAATGTCTATCATAATTTGGGCGACTACCTTATTTCGTCAACAAGTAACCGTTGTGTTTCTTTTCATTTCATTCCCCTTTTTTTCTTATCTATTTCTTAATTTATTTATCTTGCGTAACTCAACGGTTGTTTCTGGGAAAGAAGGAAATCGTTAGGTTTTCGGGACGTAACACATTTATATACATCATTACTTCATATATCATTATTTATACATTTTATATATCATTAATTCAGTAATACCACTATAAATTCGGAGTGCAAGCGTATTTTAATCCAAATTTTATGCTTGTTTGCGCTCGGTGAGCAGCGTTTCTAATTGGCGCTGCCATTATTTGGGCATAAGTCACGTGCACCAATCACGCGGAATGCCCAGTTGGCCAGTCTCTAGTAAAGGGTCTCTATTATGGACCTAAGAATATATGGACGGAGCGTAAACTCGAGGAGATGCAGCCAGAGCGTTGAGGGGAAAAGTGACCGGTAATGGTGGCGACAATCCCAATGGTGACAACAACTCACTACTATTATTTTATGTATGTACATACATATCACACCGTAATAGGAGCAGTGATGAGCTGTCGTGGGTTTTTTCCCCACGCGGGAGCCTCCGTGCGCATGCGTAAGCTGACGTCACAGTTAGATGTTGTCTGCTATCACTGGTGTACCTAGATGCACTATTAGGTTCACATAAGAGGCTCCTTTTCCCGTGTGAAATGTGACAACGCATGATATTATTAGGTATGTATTGAAGTATTATATATTCTAAAATATATATTATTGTATGACCTCGTGGTGACGGTTCTTCCGGCCGACGTAATTCGCGCCCGTGGTTTAGGAAGGCGGGTGTGAAACCGGTTGCGTCGTGTGCTGCTGTGTTGTACGCAAATTGAAATTTCCCGTAAGTGCTCGTCTCACGAGCGGTGTCGCCGCTTGACGTATTGCGCGATCATTGTTTTGATGATTCGGTTAGTTCTTTCGACTGGATTACATTGTGGGGTATATGGGGGTGTGAAAATGTGTTTTACACCGATGTCTCGCAGCGCGCACGTCAGCTCGCCAGATTTTAGTTGCGTTCCGTTGTGCGACAATATTTCTGTCGGGCAGCCGTGTCGTAGGATAATCCATGGTGGAAGGATATATGGTGTGCGCAAAACGACGCGTTCTCTCTCTAAAATCTGCTGTTTCTTTCTAATCGCATCCCGCAAAAATATATGTCTACCAACATAAGGAAATCCCTAGAATTCTAGGGATGTAAGTGGCGGTACATTGCAGAATTGACTGACTAGACTGTTACAATATACGAATGTGTATTATGTGACATATTATACAATATAATATAATTAAATATTTATATAATTATATTTATATATATATTTATATGTATATTATAGAATATTGCCACCAAATTCTAGCCAATTAATTACAAAAACTAATTCGCACAAAATTAAAAGGAAAGGAATAACAAGAATAAAATTTTTAATAACAAGAGTAAAATTTTTAATAATAAGAATAAAATTTTTAAAATAACATTTTAATTAACATTTTAAAATAACATTTTTAATCTTTTGTATCATTTCTGTAGCTTTTTCCACATTTTCTTTTTTTCGACTAGACGAGTTATTTGAACAAAGAAAGTCTCAAATTGTGTACAAATGTTATTGCACATTGTTTATTGTCGACTAGACGAGTTATTTGCACTTTCTTTTTGCAGAAAAAACATTCATTTTTGTCAGTTTTTTTTCTTCCTTTCTTGTGTATCCTTTTTTATTAATTTCCTTTACTCTGATGTATGTGCGAGTTCTAACGAGGCATTGTACAGGCACTTCCTTAGGTACCCAATTTGAATCATATCCGTAGCTTTTAACGAGGGAGACAACTTTTCGGATGACGTAGTCTTCCTTTGAAAAGCCTTCACCGTGGAAAGCTACAAAACATTCATCCACAACTTTGCTTAGATTCATTACTGAAATATATTGATCTATGAAACTATTGGCTACGTTTACATCGTGGACTTGATACGCGTATCAAATAGTAAATAACTAGTACATTGATTCAGCTATTGGCTGATCAGCTCAAATATACTACTTGATACGCGTATCAAGTGCACGATGTAAACTAGGCCATTATTATTAGTAGGACTAATTATGTACTTGTATTGTGATACATACCGACAAGATACTGACGTTGTTGGAGTTTCATGCTGACCTGTCATATCTGTCTCATCTAGCATACTCAAATCAGGCAAAGGTTCTGTCATCATTCTTAATATGGGTGTTGATGAACGTGGCAAAGATGAAAGTTTCGGCTCAGCAGATGAGATTCTCTCCATTGATGGGCCTGGCACAGGCGACAGACTTGCAGCATTTATTGGTGCTACAGTTGACGAAGATAGACAAACCAAATTAAAGGTCCGCCTAACAATTTACATTGCCTTCATGATGTGCCCTAATGAAGAAAATATAAATGTAATTGATTGTAGTTTCATTGTCACATAATTCTTGGAGCAACAGTTGATCCATAGTCATCTTGTCATGAGCACATGAATATCAATAATTTATGTTAACTTAACTTTATTATTCTTAATAATTATTTTTAAAAAAGCGAACATCAATATTTGCTCTGTTTAAAAAATTACACATCCAATTTACTGTTCGTTTGTTGCTACCAGATGCAACGTTGGTACAGCAGTTGGCAAAAGTTGTCTCTTAAAACTATTTTTTCTTCTCTTCTTCTTTGGTTGAACAAAAGATTTGGGAGTAAAGTGTACGGAACAAATTCGTGCTAAAATAACAGATAAAATTGATTACACGTTACAAAACTTTTCTGATCTTTCAAACAAGTTTTCGTTACTTCATGATACAGTATATCTAAATAAACAAATTTGAATTTTATCATGCAGAAGCATACCGTTAACGACGTTAGAAGGCAATACGACCTCTCCAATGCGCCGAAACCATCCTTCACGGATTATTTCGTTATCCGGTAATTTATGAAAATTTGCTTGCTCGGGTGTGCATGTTCTGCAATTATTTTTGCAAATTTTCACTATGCAGCGCACCATTTTCAATGATTTTTCACATTTCACGTCACTCACGTTTCGACAGAAAATGTCAACAATAACTATATATATAATAAACTATATATATAACACAAAGTGAGATGGAAGAAAATAATCAGAGAGTGCGAAAAGGACGCTATACACCAGTCGTGCAAACTTTTCAAAGCTAAACATTTCGTTTTTCGCAGTTGTCTGCTTTGTATTTTTCCGGGCGCCGAAGGCTGAAAAGGGGCGTGGTTTACGAGTTTTGCGCACACCATATATCCTTCCACCATGGGATAATCGCTTCGGTCAATGCGTGTATTACCGCAGGTGCGGTGGCGCGTTGGAGGGGGCGGATTTCTACCCACTTGGTAAACCGATCCTGCATATTCAGGATCCACATATTTTGATTGTGGTAGAGGACCGACGAGGTCTATCGTAACTTGTTGCCACGGGTGGCTGATATTTGTGGTGAGTGGCTGTCTTTGCTTGGTCTTGTGTGCTAGGCAACTGCATTTTTGCACATATCGTGCAATGGCGCGAAACATCCCCGGCCAATAATAATGTGTCACGATGCGGGTGATTGTTTTCGCGATTCCCATGTGTCCGGCGGTAGGGTGGTCATAGTATTGTGATAGCGTTTCCGGTCTTCGATCCTTTGGTACGCACTCCTTTCATTGCTCCTCCGGTGCGGCGTCCTTGAAGTCGAGCCGGTGTAATACGTGCTTGTATAATCTACTGTTAGTTATGCGGTAGAGTTGGGTAGTCTCGTGGGTTCTCGTGCGTCAGTCTCCATTGCTTACGGTACCAAGGGCAGGTGATGGTTCTGATGTTGACGATCGCGGGTTGTCTCGAGAGTCCCAGCGAGAAATGACCCATCGAATCGACATCAAATTGATGTCGAAATCATCGATATTTCATCGAATCGAAATAATGATCAAAATTTAAAGTTCATTTTGAAGTGTATGTTTTATGACATTTTTGGTAATTATGCAGAATAGGGGAGCACCCCCCCATGACCTTGACCTTGACATATGTTGTCAAGGTCATCCTCCTGAGTGACCTTCAGGAGGTTTTAGCCCTCGGTCACCACTCGTTAAAAAGTTATAAACAAAAAAAGTTTGAAAAATGTCGCCCTTATTTTGAATACACCTTTACACATTCACCGGCAATAACCAATGAGCAAAAGGAGTTTCACGACACTGTGTATGTATATGGTATTCCTACTGTTATTGATATTTCTTATTACATTTCCACGCGTAAAACATAGATTCGCGTCAAAAATTGCAATTGATCGGCTGCCCTTCTTTAACCCGGATGACGTGTTGTATTTTGTTAGTCGGTCCTCGTATATTTTTTAATAGGGCTAGCTCTGTTTGCAGGAATCCCTCCAGTCTGGTTACCTCGGTATCCAAGCTCGCTGCGAGCTCCGTGGTCGGTGACGGCATAGGGTGACGGCGGTATGCTTCTTCGTATTTATCCTCACAGGTCAATGCCGATCAGTGTTCTCCAGTGTTGGCATTACTTGGAACGTGTGTATGTATGTTCAGGAGAGTGCGGATCGGGCAGGTGATAGTGCTCTGGATCAGTGAACTCGTGCCGTCGGCTAGATGCACCCTCCCGTCGGTCATTATGTTAAAGCCTTCCTGTTCCAGTTAGTGCGCGGTGTCTGCATTCACAAACGACGCTTCCGATCCAGTGTTTAATAGCGCTTTGGTAGGTTGTTGTCGGATGTGTACGGTCAGGTGCGGTCGCAGTGTGAATCTTATTTGGTGGGCCGGGGTGCGGCCGCTTTTCCCCCGGTCCCGTCGCTGGGGGTGACACGCTTTTGTGAGCACGCCGTCTTTCCCGCATTGAGAGCAGAACTTGCAAGGAATTCGACGGCAATCGAAACGGGTGTGTCCGTTTACATCGCCAACAACACTCTCGTCGGTCGTATGTAGGTGGCGGTGGTGTCGTGGTTGCTTGCCGCGCTCGGCATTGTTCTTCGATCTTCTTGATTTCGTTTATCCGCAGTAGATCCTCGGTTCGGCGTACATCTTTCCGAGGCACGTGTAATTTAAAGCACAGGTGCATATTCTCATAGAGAATGTCAATTTATTCGGCGCTGGAATATCCCCCAGCCCGCCTCATCATGGTGCCTAAGTCGGTAGCGAATTTCCGGTAGGGCTCTTCCGGTTTCTGTAGTTGCGCCTGTATCTCGCGAATCAGTTGTTATCGATACCGGTGGGGCCAGAAGTACCCCCGGAAGTCCTGCACGAAATCCTCCCACTCGAGCCACTGCTCGCGGTTGTTCCGGTACCACAAAAGAGCCTCACCCTTGAGTAACTCGGGGAGGCCGCTTAGTAACTGGTCGTCGGTCAATTGGTATGCGGTTTTCAGTTCCTCCAGTCGTTCAAGAAAGGTCACCGTGTCCTTCCCATCAAAATGACATCCCCATTTTCGTATTTGATTTATGGCCTTTACGTACACGTGGACGAGGTCGGTGGGCGCGGTGGGTATCGCGATCGTCGGAGGCGTACTTGCATTCGGTTGCGATGTGCGGAAAATATCGGGATGTTGTGTTGCGTATTGGCTAACGCATCGGCGTAACTCATCGATTGAGCTCCCAGTCTCGAGTCCGAGTTTTTCAGCTTCGTCAATAAGTTCGCTCTTGGTGAGCCAATAGATCCACTTCTTTGTCATGTCTATTTCCCTTTCTTATTCTCGTTATTTCTACGGAAACTACGATCCCTGTTCAGGCGCCATAAATTTAAATATTTAGAAGTATTGTATTAATATAATATTTAAGTATAAGTATATAGGTTCACATGTATTATTTTTTAAGTGCAATGTTTTTGTTAGAATACTGGTAAAGTTTTCTGCAATTTTCCTTACCCTTGCAACAAATGTTGGTATTCATGTAATAAATCGGCTGCAGACGTAAAAAATAAAAACAAATAAATTTTCTTTACATTAAATATTTTCTTAATAGAAACTTTCTTCTCTAACTATAACTTTTTTTACATTTTTCTTCTCGTTGGGGTCTAATGATACCTTATATTTGATCAAAGTATATACGGTAATGAGGATTCTTACTGCGCATGCGCCACTAAAAACCCACGACGGCCCATCATTGAATAGGAGTAGTAGGCTAAGGTTAGAAAAAGTGATCACCGGTAATGGCTGTCGCCTGATTTCCCCTTTCCCCGTTTGCGCGGGCCCCCTCGCCCATAAATCATTAAACTTTACGCTCAGTCCATATATTCTTAGGTCCATGGTCTCTATGATGAAAGGAACCGAGGCGACATCTTCCATTTTGACACTAACTGAAGGAACCACTCTTGCGTTCAGAAATTCTACTCATTGGGTAGAGTAGAGACCTTCAAGTAAGAATCTGGCATAGACTTATATACATAGACCGGCCCCTACCGTAAGAGAGAGCATAGCAACATGTACGGTGCAGACATAGCTTCCCAGCAGGGTTGGGCAAGTATTATACATGCGGTATTAGAATGTATTATACATGGTATAATACAGTATAATACAGTATAATATAGTCTAATACAGTATAAATTATTGTATTATACTGTATAATACAGTCAAAATATGTAAAAAACTCCTAGAAAATGGTTGAATGACTCAACCCTGCTTCCCAGGGTAGATCTGTCCTTTTCTTTTGATCGTCTCTCATCCCCACCAAACGATCAAACGGGCACCGTACAAGTTCCCATGCTCTCTCTTACGATAGGGGTCGGTCTATGTATATAAGTCTATGGAGTCTGGACATCGTGGATCGAAAATGGCGTCTGTTTGGCAATAGTAGAGTCATTGCATATGAAGAGTATATATTGTAGGGCAAGAGTGTCAGGAAAGTCTTTCGAAAGAAACGAGATCTAGACAAAGCCAATTACGAGTACGATGCTTTATGCCGATTTTATTTAGTGCTTTTCGGGTAACAGGCGATTCCCGACTGGTATCGTCGTCCGAATTCCTGGTATGGATTAACTTTGGAAAGGTGAAAAGAAGTAGGGGGAAAACAATAATACAACTACTCAATAATACATAAGTCGTTAGGACGTTCGAGAAAGATCTTAAACGGTTACAATTTTAAGTTCTACAATATAATCCATATATGTAATACTCCTATATTGCTAGAAGAGTGTCGATCTCAGCCCAAACATTACGGTACAGACGTATAATAGTCTATCTCTCGCGCACGGTCCAGCTGCTTTGTGCGCATGCGCTAACAGCGTTAGGCAGACGCGACCAGTGTCGGGATTCTGTAACTCTTTAACGATAAAAATCGTTATCGTTAACTATCGATATTGATGATAATCGCAAAAGGTTATTCTGTAACTAGTGAATATCGACAATTCTCGATATTTGAATCGTTAAATTCCGAAAAGTATCAAAGCCGTGTCGATGTGATTGCGATCGCTGCCGGAGGTCTCGCTAAGCCATTAACGATAGTTGGTGTGAGTCGGTTATACGTTAGTGTGGAATGCATACATATATATGTAATACATGTGACGATAAACTGTTAGAAGTTATTGATAAAAACAGCTAATACGAATTGAAAGTAAGTGTAAATATTTCCATTCCTTAAGCCTTGAACTTTATCTTTCATATATATATATATATATATACTTAAATCTTTACTTTTAAACAAAAATGAAGTGCTGTAAACTGATATATTTAAAATTACAAAGTAAGGAAAGTTTTTTACCAAAATTGATGTTTAAACAGCATAGTCATATAAACTCAAATAGTATTTTAATATTTCAAAATGTAATGTATGTATGTATATACATACTTTCCTTACTTTGTAATTTTAAATATATCAGTTTACAGCACTTCATTTTTGTTTAAAAGTAAAGATTTAAGTGACATATACAATATTCAGCTTTCAAAGTGAATAAAGCAATAAAAAAACAATCTCCATCTTAGATAAACAATGTAAAATAAAAATAGTATCGTAGTCGATTTAAACTGTTAATAGTTTCTCTGATAAAACAATTTTATAATTTTTCATTTTAGGATGGCTCTCGGCTATCTTGCTTTAAATTTAATAATGATGGAAGATCATGTCCAACACCTTGAACGAAGAGTAGAGAGACAATTGTTGCGAACAACAGAAAATCCATTTGATTTGACAAATAATGAATTTAGGGAGTTGTACCGCTTAACACCGGACTTAATTTTTGATCTTGTCGATGCATTAGAACCTCGATTACAGCGGACAAGGATCACTGGTTTGGCTGTAGAAAAACAAGTACAATTTGTAACTATATATACAATATTTTTGTTTTATTACATTTATTATACTTATCTTTTTCTTTATTTGAGTTCATGATATTCATATATATTTTATATGTTCATATATATTTTATATGTTATAGGTATTATCGGCAGTGAGATTTTATGCAACTGACTGCTTTCAACGTCCTGTAGGTGAACAGTGGGGCATTTCGATGAGCCAGACATCAATTAGCAGATGTATACACAAAGTACAGATGCGATCAATGAATTAATATTCAGAC